>CM074495.1:23763061-24090132 GCA_037389245.1 Oryzias sinensis | reverse complement strand
GCAAGGTTAGTCACGGACGAGACACAAGACAGAGTGCAGCGCAAAATCTGACTTGAGACCAGGCTAGTCACCATAAAGGGGTAACGATCTGGCGATGAACTGGTGGATGAGGTCTCCTTTTAACTGCAGGGATTGATGAGGCTGAGTGACGACAGCTGGTGGTGGTTAGGAGAGGAGCAGCTGGAGGAGGGGAGGGGAACTGATCCGGGCACCATGACAGCTGTGCTTGTTTTATGTGTTTTCTCTGGTGTAAAGCACTTTGTGTTTTGTTTTATATGGAAAGTGCTATAGAAATAAAGATTGATTTTATTTATTTCTTTATTTCAGAAAAGCGCTTCTCATACATAGCGTAACTCAAAGCGCTTTAGCATTTAGAACAAAAAACACACACACACAATATTACAATAAAAACCCAACCTACCCTTCACCCTTCCCACTAGCCTCAGGTTAAAACATATGACCCATGACTCCACATAAAATAAATTTAGTTCGCAAAATAAATCAAATTTGATACACCTGCTTTAGAGCTTTTATTTTTTTTTAGAAAAAAATCCAGTCATTTTTATTTTTGGCTACAGCAACAGGAAAACTGAACAAAACTGTGATGTGTCGGTCGAGAACGAAACGGCTCTTATCTCATTTAGACCAAATTTAGACCAAGAGAAAAAGAAGTAATAACGAGTGAAGGACAGTTAAAAAAATATTTTCCTGTCACTTGCTTTAAAGAGCCAAGCGATTTGTCATCGCACCAGTCGTATCGACAATAACAAAACAAACACAGTCAGGAAGACAGCAGTTTTAAATTTCATTTTCATTGATTATCCCCAGGTGTTTCAGCTGTCAAAAAATACATTTGAAATCAATGGCTATGTCTTACCTCCTCTAATTCACGTGGATTTGAATGTAGCACTTATAAAAATGGATGAAAATGCTACAATTTACCAATATGGAAACTTATATAGGCAACAAAAGATCTGTTAGCTTGAAAACTATTCTTATTTTACAATATTTCTGTGTGACTGGGTTTCCATCCATCCACACATTTTCTTAACCCACACAGTTTTTTTGCATAGTTTAGCCAGAGATGCAACTTATACTAGTAGGACTTTTTTTGTGATAGCAAAAACCACTAGAGGGCGCTGTGGGTGTTTGTGTCACTATTTGCTACTGAGAGCACCGCAGAAGAAAACATGCTGCTCAGTCTTACGCCGCCCTTGGCAGAATTGTTCAGATCCGACACATTCCTTCTATGTTTCGTGAAAAAGCCTCAATATGCTACAGTAGTAAAGCATATGTGGCAACACGAGCGGTTCAGGCACACTAATAAAAAAATGGGGACTCAGCCAGGTCAAGACGTGCTTCCAAATTTAAAAGATTTGTCATAAATAGATTTAAAAACAGGATTAAAAAAACACAATGGGCCTCAAGCCCACCTGTCAGAGCTGGTACTCAACAAACCCAAAACAGAACTACCCCACTCACACGCACAACGCTGACCACCAAATCAAAGAAACAAAAACACAAACAAGTGAACTTGAGTACAATCAGTCACTACTGCAGGTAGGCAGGGAGGGGTAGATGGTCACGAGTCCCAACAGGCATCCAAGTCCCAGGAGGGCCTGCGCAGTCACGTGGTCGCCCACAAGGGAGGTGGGAGAGGAGATGCTGTCGTCAGCGGCTGACCCGTCGGACCAGTGAAGCGGATGAAAGAGACCCGTGAAAACCAATAACAGACAATAAAACCCGTCCAAGCAGCAGCGGGTTCCACCCAAACAACCCAGTCAGTGCGGCATTTTACTGGGAGGAACATATCCAGACTGTCATTTGTATCTATTCTTTTATTATTTGTCTCTCAAGATAAAATCACCATTCATTCTGCAATGTTTTGTAAGGTACATTTCTCCCAAAAGTGCGACTTAAGTCCAAAAAAAAAAAAGGATTTTTTCATGGCTGAAACAATACATTTTGATAATAGATCTCATATTGTTGGAAAACCAGTTTATCTTTCTTAAAATGTGACACATTTTTAAGGCTCATCTATTTGGGAAAAATGATTAAGTTATATATTAATTTTGAAGTTATAACAGATCATGAAAAGAGACTGAAGTGTCACTTTATGTTTCCACTTTGTAGTGTTATTCAAGTCATCTAGAGGATGAACAAACCCTTTTAATAGATGTTTTTCGTGTGCAAACACTGACACGAAGTCTGTCTGATCTAGTTTCAAAGTTTGTCTTCAGTTCTTCACAATAAACTGATAACCTGGCTTTTGAGCTCCAGTTTGCACTGCATGTCTTTGCTCTCAACTCAAAGTTGTTCAGACTGATTGCTGCTAATTTAACAGTTTTTAATCATCACAAAGCAGCCAACCAGAGCACTTTGTCTCTATAGAATTAAGATGATTCGATCTGCAAATACAAGCACGCATGCAGCCTTGTTGACTGTTGTTTTTCCACCTCAGGTTTTGCACGTCACATATTTGAACAATGAAGAATATCAAGATGATACTCTCCTTGTTCCACAATTGCATGGAGCACTAGGAATGGGCACATAAGCACAGATTTATATGTCCCAGCAAATTTCATTTGTAACCACATGTAACCACTCTATAAAAAGGACTATCTTTTAATTTGGGCAGTGAAGGAGAATGACGTAGCAGCAGATCTGACCTCAACTCCACCGAACACTATGGTGTTCAGACATTTTCACAGTGACCAACATGCTGGCTGACTAAATCCCACTAGCCACAGGATGTCTAGATACTCTGTTAGATGTCTAACAATAGTTTTCTAAGAAATATCTGCATATATAGGTCTCCTGCACATGGATGTCCATTAAGGGATTATTATTTAAAAATAAACACTGCAATTTTGCATCCATCCTTTCATCTTCAGGCCCTCTGAATCTCTTTTGGAGTCACCAGTTTGCTGGTTCCAACCCAGAAACTGGGTGGAGTACACCTTAATCATGTCACCAGTTTGTCAAAGGGCCATAAAAACACACAGGAGCAATTTGCAGAAACCAGTTATACTATGAAACCTATTAATGAACTGTGGGAGTAAGCAGGAGAAAATCCACATCTGCTGAGGAAAAACGTCCAAACTTCACACAAAAAGGTACGAACAGAGATTTGAACCAGGTTCTTCTGCTTAATTTAAGTTGAAAGAGCTAACCTCTACACCGCCATACAGCCTTTTTGATGGCAGACAACTAGTAATCACAAAGTTCTACATTACAAGAAGTAGCAAACATTTCTACTGAAAAGCGCTATTGCCTCACAGCGTGAAGGTCCGGTTCAAATCTCAGTTGGGACTATGGCGTTTCATGACTGCCATTAATTGAACAAGCGAAAAGATAACTGAGGGAGTGTGTTCACGAACTGAGTGAGCGAACCTTACAAATCACTTTATTAGGTACATTTACATGTACACTTTAGTTCGCAATTCAAAATACATTACATAAGCTTTACCTCTTTCAGGTCTGTCTTTTCCAGACCAGGGAAGATGATCGAGGGGGAATAGAAATCAAAAGTTAAGTAAGACACCTATGTAACTAATGAACAAACAGATATAACTGCATACACAAAAATTAAAAAACAATAATAAATTAAACAAAATTTAAAACCAATAATTAAAATCTAAGCAGTAAAAAGAAGACTGTTTGATACCACATGGGTGAGATGTTGCTCCACTGTTGGGATTTGTTAACCACATGCTAATACAGGCTTGATTGAATTGATCATGCTAATTTGCCCCTAGTTGTATGTGATTGTGGCCCTGCACAGACTGTTTTTGGCCAACAGACTGGCAACATGTCCAGGGTGTACCCTGCCTTCGCCCATCAGTTGTCAGGTTAAGCTCTGGCAGCCATGTGACCCTGTAAGAGATAAAACTGGTTTAGAAAACAGATGTGTTTATATATTAGGACAAAAAGTGGACTCTACACCAATGTTGTTATATTTATATTTGATAAAAAAAAAGAAAAAGAATGACAGCACACCACAATCTCACTGATAGAAACATGTTCAGCTTGGGTTTTCAATTTTATATCCAGTAAATAAATGAAAAAAAAAAGTTCTGTAATAGACATCTAAAAAATATCCAAGGTTAGATGTCTGCAGGTAGATGTATAAGAGACCTCTATATGCAGAACAATATTGGTAGGCATCTGAGTGTAACAAAATAGAGTTGTCGGAGATGTCTAGTAGACAACTACAATAGATGTCTAGACATTCTGTGTCCAGTGGGAAGAAACTATGGTACCCAGACTGCTTGTTTACAATGCACAAAGCATGATGGGACTGTGACACGATTAGCTGTGGGAAAGTCGTTTGCAAGAGATCTAAACCCGGATATGCAATAGACCTCTATGAATTGATGTCTGTCAGATGCATAATTCATTTCTATAGCTGTGAGCTTTAAAATAGCCATAATTTAGATATCCAATAGATATGTCCGTGCCTAGTGGGATAAGGGTAGTTGAAGAGCAGGATGCCATCCCACAGAAGTGTGACCAGGCTGGGGAAATACTCTTATTTTTGCAGCACCATTTCCTGTGACTTAAGTACATATGAATCTTTCAGAGGCACAAAGAGAAACACAAATAAACTGCATTTTACTCAAGATTTTCTAAATTTGAGACTTCTCAAAACCCTGAATCATACCAATCAGGAAAATGACGCAGGGTCACATTTAAACATTTTGATGGACTTTGACAAACTGGCTAGCTTGAGTATATCAGATGTACTGTGTATATGTTGCAGATTGTTGACTTGCAGCAAACTTTCTCCTCATCTTTGGATTTGATTGAGATTGTGTTGCAGAACACTCCAGATTAGGTCAGGGACACATATACAAAGAATATTTTTGTCCCGCCATAATTTCCAGGTATATTTGAACTCCTCAAAAGAACGTCAGGATGCCTGGCATTATTACACTTGATTACCTAAACAGTATGCCATTACATTATGTTTTACCGCCCCACTTGAAAGGAACACAAGAAAAAACAACCCCTTTATACAAAAGCCATTCGACATAAACTTTATGCTGCACTCAAAAAAAGGAAATTACCAGCCAATTAAGTTTACGAAAAAGTAACTTGTCATTTCAACCAGAAAATTTTATGTTTGTAAATCTTACGTGAATGAATCATGTCAATTGTACATAAAAATAATCAATTTTAAAGTTACTAATTTCAATCATGTTGATCCAACATGATACCATTAAATTGGATACATTAGTAATTGCAAGGAATTGTGGGATACCATTTTCTTTGTCTATCTGGGCAGATTGGGGTCTAAGTGTGAGTTTTTGTCCATGGGTTTTATTGTCTAGGTGTTTTACTCTGTTTTAACTAATGATTTAAACTGTTATGTTATTTTCTTTGCACCATGAGTTAGAGTTTGGTAGAGGATGATGACCAACCCCCTTGTGTGGCAAATTGTTAATGTTCCAATGCTTAACAGAGTTCGCGGTATCTGAGCTCCTTTTGTGATGTGGGACATTGCTGGGAAATTCATGTCTTTGATGTGAAAATAGAAAGACCCATTGATTGTAACTTTGGAATAACATATCAATTACAGATGTATAACTAAAATTAAAGAAAAAAATAGAAATTTAAGTTAAATCAATATAAAAAAAGTTGGGTAGTCATACAAATTTAAGTTGAATAAACTTAATTTACTTAGGTGTGACCGATTGAAGTGATTCAATTACGTTGGATCAACTTTTTTTCTTTTTAGAGTGAGCAAAAATATTAATTTAAAGTTGGGTGCAACTGCTGTATTTAAATTGAATCAACTTAAATTTATTAGTTTGAACCTAAATACATTACGTTGACCCAACCTAAATACATTAAGTAGGACCAATATGATTCATTTTTGTTCAAGTAACGCAATCTAATCATGTGGAAATCCTTTCCATAATTTTTTTATGTTCATTCGAAGTGAATGTTTTTTGAGTGTGTGTGAATATATCATCAATTTCTGTGTAGTAATCCTTATGCTGAAGTAAACAACCTGTTTCCAGGAATGTCAGCACACAAATAAATTAGAATAATGGGGGCTGTTGTGGCAAATTTGCCACGTCAAGACATTGATAGAACAGTTTTTGTCTGCCTTATACTTTTGCTTTCTGGTTGACACTTGAGTTTGTTATCTTGGAGGTTTCAAAAATGGAACATATTTCTTGTTTTGCTTCAATCTAAAACTAAGATTTCAGAGCTCTTGCCCTGCATTGACATCTGGTTGGTATAAAATTGACTTTTTTTTGTCAAGAGGCCACTTGATGCAACAAGAAAGAAAAACAAATGCTACTGCTTGAAACATACTGGAAGTATTGAAGATTCAAAAAAGTATATTCCCCGAAATTGATTTTGTTTTTAGCAAAGCCTAGTACAAAGGTTTCAAGTAATTATGAAAACTAGTGTGATAACAATAGATGAAAGAAAGGAATAAATTAACAGCATGAGAAATTTATAAGCAGATAGGATAACCAGGACTTTTTAAGTTCACTTAAACAGCAACTTCAGTTACAAAAGCAATTTCTTTACCAAAATAAATCAAGACATTCTTCATGAGGATGTTTAGGTACTTTTCACCTGCTGTTATGACTTTTAGTTTATTTTCGTATTTAATCAAAAACTTACTTGTCTTTTCTCTTTTTTAATCAGATCTGCATCCACTCTCCTCATTGTTGCTTTGACTGTGGTGCACCTCTGAACCAAAGATTGTGAGTTCAGCTCCTGCTCTGCCTGCTCATGTGTTGAAGTGTCCTTGGGCAAGAAACTGAAGCCTACAATGCTCCGAACACAGCACCAGTGCACTTACCTGATATGGTTGCACTGTACAACTAACTGCAAAGAAATTTGGACCTTAAATAAAGGAGAAAATTGATATACAAGATTCAATTTACTTTATATAATGATGAACAATTTTCTATGGTATTTATTCTTACAAAACGAGTCTTACAAAAACACAATTTCAAAAGACAGTATTCTAAAAAAAAAGGATCAATTATAAGTTAGTAAGGTATAACAAAGTATGCTGTGAAACAAGAAGAAATATTCAATAAAATAAATAAAATATGTCCATTGAAAGTGCAGTATGCTTCGGATCTCAGTCCTGAGGGCCTGGAGGCAGTGCGCCTGTAGGGGTCCAGGAGTCTCTTAGCGTGTGTGTGTCTGCAGGGGGGAAATGGTCCATGTGTTGGAGTTTAACTGCATGGAGAGAAATAGATTTTTCAGCTATGAGGAAGACCTCTTTCGTGGCGTGTCATTCTTTTCTGTGCTGTTTTCCAGATGGACGTTTTTACAAGCAGTCTGTTGCCCAGGTGGATGGGATCTGCAGGGACAAATCTTTCCTATTCTGGTCTTGGCTTGCATTTTTTGAGGTCACACTTCTCAGAGGGATTCCCATGTATTCCTGTGTAACTCTAAAAAGCTGGGCCAAGTCTACACCGTAAACAAGTTTAGATTTGGTGTAAAAACAATTTTTCCTGATATCTGGCTGATCATCTTATGACCTATTGTAAAAGAGTTCCCAGTGCTCTTTTAATTAGAACATTAGCATTTTTTAGCCAAAATTCAAAATACCTGTTATTTTCTTGGACATAGTGTCTGTAGAACAGCAGTCTATTTAGAATTTGCCTCTGAGTTGTGGACGGGTCTATTGGCACAGAGTAAACCTGCTCTTACTTCACGTCATCTGTCTGTCCTGCTAGCCAGAGCCCCGGTCTTCTGGGGGCCCTAAGCAAAATTTAATTTGTGGGCCCTCCAACTGATCAGCAGCACCAAAAAAACGCAACTGTTGTTGTAATATAAATGAGATCTCTCTATTAATACATTTGTGAATGTTTTATTGTTGCTGCCAAAGAATTGAATAGAGTAAATTGCCTGCATGTTGGATGCACATTTAGTGGTGCCGAGCAAATTTTAAATGCAACGAAATAAATATGAATGACAAATGTATATAGATATATAGATATATATTTTTAATGTAACATTAGGCACTCAACAAATGACATTCACAAAACTCCAACTTATTAAAAACAGCAACTTAATACCAAATCAGATAACGATAAAACAATCCAACATAAAGAACACAACAGCTCAATGAGGGGGATTTTAGAAAGTCAGAGTCTTTCTTAGTCTGAAAAGGACCTCTTTGCACCAAATCCATTCTTTCTGGATCAGAGAGTGTGGTTGGCCATTCAGGTGGACCAACTGGATTTGAGGTACCGGTAGGTGGAATTTTGGATCATGTCGGCTCCTCTTCCATACACAATCCCACAATCCCCCTTTGGAACAAGTGGATGGATGAATGAAGTGGTCTGAAAAAGGCTCCAGGAAAACTTTTCTCTGGCATGGTATGGCATGGCATGAAGTGGACTGCTTCAGTGGAAGGGCTGCCATTCCAACACAGATTCTCCAACAAGTACAATCCTTCTGTCAGTGTAGAACCCAAAATGCAGGAGACCAGGGGGGTATTCCAGAAAGCAGGTTATGCTAGCTCTCACAGTAAGTTTGAGGCTAAGGAAGTTGATAACCTCAGTTTTCGGTTCCAGAAATGGAGGTATGTTTCAGGGTAGGTCAAGTTGCCATGGCAACTCATGCTCTGAACATAACCTGGTCGGGAGCAGGTTTAGTTGAAGGTTAGTTTGTTTACAGAGAGGTGAAGCAGCATGGCGTGTCCATTTGAAGATGATTTAGTGGATGAAGAAGCTCAGATAATACTTTTTCTACCGTGAGAGGGTGATAAGACCACATATGGATGCTGGAAATATTATTTTTTTACTTTGATCTCACTTAATTATTTGTTTCAGTTAAAATAAATCATTTTTTTGTAAGTCGGTTTAAAAATTACACGTAGTTTTCAGACGGTTATTTTACTTTCATTCAAAGTAATTCAATTAAGAAGGTGTAACTTTGGTGCTGCTGTTAGAGCGGCACCGCAAAGGATTGTGGGATATCATTCCCTTTGTCTGTCTGGACGGATTTGGGTTTAAGTGTGGGTTTTTGACCAAATGTGTTTAGTTGTTTAGCTGTTTTACTGTGTTTTGCCATGCTTCGCCGAGTTATTTTGCCGTACTGAGCTTACGTCTCTGCACCATGAGTGAGAGTGAAGGAGAGGATGATAAGTTTATATAGCACCCCTACGGCCATTCATTGTAATGAATAACATGGTAAGTTCTTTAACGGATTTTTGCTCTCCGTGCATTATTCCCCCCGTCTTTTTTATTGTTATAAAAATGAGTATATCTGCCAGCTCAAACTTAGGCATTTGAGAGTTCAAGAAATGTAATCAATTAAGATGGAAAAAAAATATTAATTGAATTGGAGTAATATGACATTTAGTTAGATAGATACGTAAATTTGAGTTGTATAAACAATTATTGAGTTATAGACGTAAGAAATTAGGTTGAATAAATTTAACTCAATTTTTTGTTACCAATAGAAGTAATTCATTTAAGGTGGCAAAATTGGATGAGTTATATATATATATATATATGCGTCACAAGGAAAATGGAAATAAGATCAGAAACTCGTGCGTTTACTTTGTCGGCTCTTTTTCTACACGCAGAAACTCTTTTTATGATCACGCAGCCGTGTTACTTTTTTGATGGACGTGTAATCTTCATACGCCATCATTAAAACTTCAGACTCCGTCTCACTGAAGTACAGCGTTTTCTTTTTTTTTCACCACGTGTTTCCATGGTGACTCCAGAAATCGGCGATCCATTGAGAATGTCTTTATGTACCTGCCGTGCACGCCCATTAACCCAGGGTTACCAAGTCGAGCGTAATTACGCCAACTCATATCCGGTCTTTTGGAACCGACATACCCCGAGTAAGCAAGTTCAGGCGGATTTCAGCCAGAGTTCAGGCTTAAAGTCAGGCTAGTTTAAACATGCTTCCTGGAATACCCCCCAGGCTTGATGGTGGGAACTTAAACTTTTAATAAATATACTTTAACATGACAAAAATTTGAACAACGCACACAAATATAAGGTAACAAAGCAGATGACTTGATAAGGATGAATTTAAAACTAGACCCCTGCATGATGATGACATCAGGTAAAACTGTGACAGATGAAAAGTCAAGCCTGAAAACAGAAAACAAAACACCAAAAACACCTGAAAAATAAACCAAAACAAAGGCCACAATCTTTGCAGCCTTGCTGCAGAAATACTGATGCAGAAACAGGAAGCTGCATGGAGAATCTATTGTCAAAGAATATGGTAATGGATTTTAGAAGGACTAATAGATAGAGCCGTGTTTAAAAATCAATAGAGTGTATTGATCTTCGAAAATGCAATATTGATTTATTAAACTAATGTCTTAATTTGAATTTCAAGCAGTTCCTAATGTCTGTCAGCTAAAAAATGTGTCACATTAGTATATAATGGAAAAATTCCGTATTATCTATTTAAGGCTCCATCTTTGTTCAATTTAAACAACTAGTCATGTAAAACTGTTATCATGACTAAGCAAATTGTTGTGCAGTCTTTTAATCCAATTACGTTGATTTGGGAATTGATACAAATTGTGAGCTTTGAATGAAAATGGCATAAATTGTATAGTTTTGAAGATGTACCCATTTCTAATGATAACAAAAAGACCATTTATATGAGTTTTCACTGGCTAAAAACTAATGACTGAAGGTAAAGATGAGGCCATAGTTGTTTATGAGAACATATTGAGTGTCGTCCTTTATTGTGTAGTGGCCCCTTAACAGAAATGCTGAACAAAATGAATACTTTTCTTCTCTGGGCAAGGTTCTCATACCCCAAGAGGTCTAACACCTCAACTGGCATATGTGTCTCATGTCTAATTATCCAAGAGTGTGTGACTCATTAAAGTCTTTAGGATTTGAGGGGTGTGAGGCATACAAATACTTTCAAAATCATTGACAGAATTACTTTGGGGGTGAAGATTATTTTCTATTCCCATCCAGTTTTCCATCAGCCATCACATCTTGAAATGAAAAATCTCACACGGAAAATTCTTTAACACTTTTTGTTACATCTCGTCAAGGTGCTATTATCACTCTAATGTATCATTTTAGCAGACTTCACAACCAAAATGGAAGCTTTGACATAAGATGTTAAAAATACCACAACAGGTAAAAGTCACCTGCTTGACTTAAAGCTCAACTCCATGACCTGAATAGTTGAAGAGTCTTTACTCACAAAAGCACATCTAAAAAAGCTATACATGTATGTGTTGGATCAATACTTTTTGTCTGTCAATTTAAAAAGTGAAATCGGTAATGTGTTTTGAAACATTACAACTAAATTAAAAGTTTTCCAGCCTTTATTTCTTGATGATTATGACTTACTGTTAAATGAAGCCCCTAAAATCAGTGTTTGGCAAAATTAGATAATTGTGTTCAAACACAATGTTTCAACGCAGTGTCCCAATGTTACCTATCTCAAAACACCGGCAATGGTTTCTGGAGCTTTAGAAAGGCCTTTGTCCACTCAAACATGGAGAACAATGCTAACTTCACAAATACCCAAAAGACAGTTATTAGAAGACACTGCATCAGTGTGCTGTTGCATGGAGGTGATCGGCCCCTGCAGCACTGTGTAGGTCTAATAGAACCCCAACTTGTTTTGATAACTGCCTTTAGATCAACTGCAGTATTGGTTCTGGCAACTGTAATCTTGCTCTTGACAACAATCCATTGATGTTTTTTTTAATTTTAGATAAATCAAGGACACCAACACTATAGTCACTGAGCCTGATGAAAAATAAAATGAACCGTCACAAAATTGGTAGATAGCTGGTTCCAATTGCAGCAGATTTATTTGCACAACTAAAAGTCCACAAATCTAAATCAGGGTCAGGCATGCAGAGGTCAACAACGAGCATGGGAGCATCAGAGAAGCAGAGTAGTCAGGATCCATGCGAGAGTCAGGGCAGGCGCAGACAAACAGAGTGAGAGGAATAAAACAGTGTTAGGTAATCAGAAGATTAGGGATGGCCCGTTTGACACGGGGCTTCGGCGCGCGGTTCACCTTCATGAAACAGAGTGTTTCGGCACAATGTTTCGAAGCGTGTGTCAACCAGCGCAGATCACGTGATTGATGACGTATGACGTGCCAAATGCATCACTCACCTGAACCAGGTTTCAGATCTCAGGTGTGTTTGATCAGAAGGGCGCGCTGTTGTCTATAAATACAGATGAATCCCAAACAACGTTTCCCGACCAGTTCTGTTGTTTCCCGTGTATCGTAAGAATCAACGTCATGGCACCCGGTAAAAAACATTCTGTGGCTTGGGATCATTTCAACCTGATTTCTCCAAATAAGGTAATACACTATTAACGTTATTTTATTAGTAGCCATTGCTGATTATGTCAGTTTTATAGGTATGTCTGTCAGTTGAAAGGAATCATTTTTATTCTTTCCATTTCTTTTTTAGGTGCAATGTTTGATCTGCAAACATGAATTTGCATTCAATGATAGTACATCCTCCATGATGCGACATCTCCGCTCCGTTCATCATGTTGAAACTCATATTGGTAATAAGAATATATCCAACTAATGGCACTCTAAATAAGAACCAAAACGGATAGCTCAGTGGAAAAATCAGTGACGTGTGAATGCTGAGGTTCTGGGTTCGAGGCCCAGCTTCTACAATTAATTTTTTTTTTTCTTCATATGTATATTTTGCAGTGTCAAGAAAGCAAGAACTTGATTCTGCATTGGTGGATATGATTGTAATGGATGCACAACCATTTTCAATTGTTGAAGACAAAGGCTTCAAGGTAAGGTGGCTAATATTATATAGCATTTACATTATTTATGTTTTTGTGTACATAATAAGCTGTATTCTATTTGTCACTATTAGGCTTTTGTCAACCTTTTGGACCCATCCTACATTATTCCTAATAGGAAGGCCTTGAGGACAATGGTGGAGGAGAAGTACAAAGCCAAAAAGGAGAAGGCTTTAGATGTGGTTAGCAGGGCCTCTGCTGTCAGCCTTACAGCAGATATGTGGACATCCATTAACATGGACGCTTACTTGGCTGTAACATGCCATTTTATCACCGAGGAGGTAGGTATCCCCTGCTTTGTGCAATGCTTTGGTTTATGTATCTCAGTTTGATTTTGTTCATTCTAGGTGGAGCTGGCCTCTGTGGTCTTGGGGGTTCTGAAGTTTCCCCAAACCCACACTGCAGCTCACTTGGCTGAGGCCAAAAATCTTCTCATGGAAGAATGGGGAATTAAAGGGAAGGTGCGAGCCAGATCAATAAAGTACAAGATCATTCATCAATATGGCCTCCCACTACCTAATATACATGATTTGTGAACATGTAATCTTTCTTCCAGGTGACAGGCCTGGTTACAGACTGTGCTCCCAACATGGTTGCATGTGCTAATATATTACTGCTTCGGCACATAATGTGTTTTGCACATATGCTTAATTTGGTGGTGAAAAAGTCCCTTGCCCAAACCCCTGAACTAGAGGATATCCGAAGTAAGGGGCGTAGGATTGTCGGTCTTTTTAAATCCAGCACCACAGCGAAGGAGAAGCTGTCAGAGATGCAGCGACAGCTGGCCAGGCCAGAGCACAAATTAATACAAGAGGTGAAACATTTTTTTTTTATCTAAGATTTTACATGTCTTTGCAGTTGTTTATTGTGTTACTTTCTTCTCTCCTTTAAAACGTGCTTGCTGTCTTATCTTAGGTGGAAACAAGATGGAACAGCACATTTAATATGTTGGAAAGGCTGTTTAAGGAGAGAGAGCCACTGGGGGCAGCTCTGGCCACCCTCCATACGGACCTTCCTCCACTCACCTCAGAGGACTACCAGGCCATACACCACTGCTTGAGCGTTCTTTCACCGTTTCAAGAGGCCACAGTTGAGCTTTCGACAGAAAAACGAGTGTCAGCATCCAAAGTAATTCCCATGGTCAAAATGCTGAAACATTACATCTCAAGCAGGTGTGGTCAGATCACACACCCACTTGGTGAAAAACTGGCCACTAACTTGAAGAACAATCTCCATGAGAGGTTTTCAGCTCTGGAGAAGGTCACTGCTCTGTCAATGGCAACCTTGTTGGACCCAAGGTTTAAAGAGCTGGGGTTCTGCAGCCAAGGCTCTGCCCACACGGCCATAGAGCGACTCACTAAAGAGTGTGCTGCAACAATGCAGGCGCTACTTCCAGAGGCACAGCCACAGTCGCCACCTAGAGAAGGTCCTTCAAGTCAGCAGGAAGATGGTGGTCTCTGGGCCCTGCTGGACAGGCATGTGGGGGTTCAACAGCAGGTGACCAGCACAACTGCCAGTGCAACAGTGGAGGTTCAGAGGTACAGTAAAGATTAGAATCCTCATCATAACTTCTGCTCATTTTAGACTGGTGCATGACAATAGGCTATTAATGTCCTTCTAGGTACTTAAAGGAACCTCACATCCCAAGGACTCAGGACCCACTGACATACGGGGTTACCCACAAGGTTCTATACCCACATCTCTACAAGCTGGCAATGAAGTTTTTATGCACACCAGCTTCATCTGTGCCTTGTGAGAGGATCTTCTCCAAGGCTGGCGAAATCGTCAGTCAAAGACGAAACAGGCTGAAGCCCAGCACAGTGGAGAAAATTCTGTTTTTAAATAAAAATCTATAACATGTATCCCACCCAGTCATGTTAGACCCTGGTTCACAATCACTCATTCTCATTTTATACATGGCATTCACAATGTAACACAAGCACTTCTCACAAATCTTCAAACATTGTCTTTGTTTTATTTCCACACTGAAGTGTTATAAGGGCAAGGAACTTAGTGGAGTAGATGATATACGTCCTGTCTGCCACCAGATGCCGCTGTTCTGTGTGGTTTCGAAGCCCCAAATGCTTCATTCATTTTTCTGGCACATTTACACGAAGCCCCATGAGAGCTTCATGGGGCTTCAATTCCCATCCCTACAGAAGATCAGTTCTGGATGAAACATTCTGTAAGCAGACAGAGTGGCACAAACGATACTTTGCACTGAGTGAGGCTCTGTGTGTGCTTGAGTGTTAGGTAATTGATTGCAAACGAGAGTCAGGTGAGCGGCATCCTGAAACTGCACGCTGGGATTCCTGGGAGATGTAGTGTGTTGGTTCTCTGGAGATCTCATTAACTGGAACTGGATGACATTCTGTGGAATTTTGTGGTAGATGACTGCATTGAATGTCAATTTGAGAACACATCATGGACAAACACCAACAGCATGGCAAAACTATCAATGACAGAAAACTTCCCATCAAACTTCCGTCAACGTAGATTCTGTGCCACTCCAGCCTTCCTCCAGTTCAAACTGGTTAAAGATTCAACGCACTTTCAGTGGCTGCGCATTTTGTTCGTAGAGCCGGTCATAAATCTCAAAAATGTGTGTGAATTTTTTTTTTATTTTTATTGAAATATAATCAGTACAAAACTCTCGCAGACACTACACACAAAGATGCAAGGCACAGCTCTTTTCAAAAACAAAGATAAAAAAAAACAAAGAAGCATATATAAAAGATATTAAAAGAAATCAGCATAAATTTTAAAAAACAAGGCAATCAACGATCTGGACCCTAGATTTGCAACCATTCTGTAGCAGAGTTACAAATGTCATCAATGAAAGGATTTGAGTTGTGAATACATTTCAATGAGGAGAAATACAATTTGACTTCATTTTGAAAACACAGGTGGTTCGGCAGATCTTTTTTCCACTTTTTCTTATGGATATGATATTTTCCCAAAAGCAGGAGGATGTTCACTAAGTTTGTTGACTCTTTTGGCAACTTACTGTTATGAAACAAAATATCTTTTTCTGTGAATTGTATGTTGTTAATTTTTTGACTAAGCCAGTTATGAAAATCTTGCCAGAATCTTTGGATCACTGGACATGAAAAAAACAGGTGTTGGGTTGTTTCTGGGGTTACATGACAGAAATCACACTGATCAACCTCAAAAAAATGTGTGTGAATGGTACCTTGAATGTTTGCTGCCGAGGGCGGTGCAAACGTAATAGAAACCTTTACAGAAGTTTTGACTGAAAGACTTGATGGCAATGTGAAGTTGTGAGTTTCATGACTGAAATTTTCCACAATCATTTAACTTTGGCGAATATATAATTTTTGGTTTCCATTAACTGCAAGTAATAATCATCAACAAATAAAGGCATGAAAACTTTTAATGTGTATGTAATAATTCAAAATAATCTAACAGTTTTACATCTCAAATAGACAGACAAAAAATATTGATCTGTTGTACAATTTTTAATACTTTTAGATGTGCCGACAAATAAATCTCCCTAAATTGTATATCCTTTCCCATTTATTGCGTAAAACCTATTCCTGAGTTTTATAAATCATTTTCTCCTGCTCCTCTGTTTAAATATAAATGATTTATTCTCTAACTGTAAGGATGCTTACATTATAATTTACGCTGATGATACTGTTCTTTACACTTATCCAGAGATTTTAGTTAATGGACAAGAGATAAAATCTGTAGAAGAATTTAAATACCTGGGGGTAACTAAATCAGTTTCAAAGTTTTCTTAGTTTCAAATGCCATATCAAAAAGTTTAGGTAAAACACTCAAATATAATCTATTAAAGTTTAGATACATAAGAAACTCTCTTACCTTTGAGGCATCATGTACATACCTGAATGCATAATCATTCTCCGTTTTTTTGTACTGCAACACATCCTGGTCTTAAGCATTTTAAACTGTTACTTTACTATTTGAATCGATGTATAAAAGTAACCTGAAGATCCATGCCAAGAAACCACAGTACTCCCACTGTCATTTACTTGCTAATTAGGGTATTCTGAATTTAAAAAAAATGTGTTTACTTCATAAAATTATGTATAATGCTTCTGCCCCCCATTCCCAATTTGGCTGAATTTCTGCGATTTTATTTGTTTTGTTTTTACTTGTTCTTACTTGGGGACTACAGGAGGAAATATGAAATTTGCATTTTTGCTGTAATCTGGCACATTACGTTTGACATGATTAATGTTCTTTTGTGCATTATCCATTGTTTTAAATAAATAAACTCTCTCTCCCTGTCAAAATCCTTGAAATATTTGTCTTTGGGTTTTTTATAGAAGTTTTAATTAGAGTTCAGTTCTACTTTAAATCCGTTCAGCTCAACCTCTGATCATGAGTGATGAAAATACAGCAATAAGGCTTATGTCTCAGGGATTTCAATTACAGCATAACAGTAGAGCTCCATATGTTATCACAGGCAATTTGTCCTTTCAATTCTATAATTGAAATACACATAAATGCACAATTATGTGTAACATTTGGAAAAACCAAGAATAAAAATCTCAATTAGTCTGCATCTCACTGTGAGGTTTGCTGTTGTACAAGTATAAAAGTGGTTTCTTGGAAGATTGAACTGATGTTAAATCTCACCTTGTTGTAACCAATGGAAGAACTTGGTAAGTCAAAGAGACGAGGCAAAACCAACAGGTGACCTTTTTTGCTCACTTTTGAGAGTCCAGATGTTGAATTTTAAAAGCTGATCCTTCTTTTTTTTGTCATTTTTGTGTTTTGCATTTTTCCTTCATCACATTGTATTTTTTCTGATAAGTTGTGGGTTTGTGGAATATACACTTGCCTGCCACTTTACTAAGTACGCCTTGCTAGCACTGGGACCCCCTTTTGCCTTCAACAAGATACTGGAAACATTCCTCAGAGAGTTTGGGTCCACATTGACATGATAGCATCACACAGTTGCTGCAGATCTTTCAGCTTGAACCATTGATATAAGAAAGGATGGATCCATGCTTTCATGTTGTTGATGCCAAATCCTGACCCTACCATCGAAATGTTGAAACAGAAATCGAGACTCATTGTTTTTTTTCAATCTTCTATTGCCAAATTTTGGCAAGTGTGTGTGAATTGTAGCCTCACTTTCCTGTTTTTAGCTGACGGTAGTGTCACCCGGTGTGGTCCTCTGCTCTTGTAGTCCTTCTGCGTCAAGGTTGGACATGTTGTACATTCAAAGATGCTCTTCTGCAGATCTTGGTTGTAACCAGTGGTTATTTGAATTACTGTTGCCTTTCCATCAGCAGGAATCAGTCTGGCCATTTTCCTCTGACCTCTGGCATCAACAAGACATTTCCACCCTCAGAACTGCCGGTCACTGGATATTTTCTCTTTCATGGACCATTCTCTGTAAACCCCAGGATGGTTGTGGGTGAAAATCCCAATAGACCAGCAATTTCCCAATATTCAGAACAGCCTGTCTGGCACCAAAAACGACGTCACGTTCAAAGCGATCCCGGATTTAGGCAGGCATGGATAAGAGGGGGCAATACCCCCCAAATGCCAAGGCTGCCCCCCTCAAACATGACGCAATGCAAGCGGTCAAATTTTCAAAATATTTAAAGAAAAACAGATCACTCTCTGCTCTCTCTAGCTCTCATTCAAAGTAGCTACTATTGGTGATTGGTAGATGCAAGAGAAGGATGGGCCTCCCACTTCAGTCCCGCTCCTCGTATCACTCATTTGCTTACACGTCTAAGCACAGCCGCGCCTATCAGTAGAGCTCAGCTGCTGTTTGGAGTTTTTGTCTGCTGTTCATCACAGAAATGATTTGATCACTCGTTATTTCAACTCATTCTTTTCCTCTATCTTTTTTTTTTGTTCTGGTTTGGAGTAAACCGAGAAACGAGTTTACTATACACAGCTTTCTGGTTGCTGAAGCTAGCGCTAGCAGTAGCAGCGAAGCCACCAGTGCCGGGGCATTACGGCACGGGCGGCCGTGGTGCAGCGGTAGGGCGGTCGACCCACGATCGTAAGATTGCAGGTTCAATTTCCGCCTTGCACTCCCATGTGTCGAAGTGTCCTTGGGCAAGACACTGAACCCCAACTTGCCTCTGGTGGGAGGTTGGTGCCAGTGTTCAGCAGCGGAGCCGCCACCAGTGTGTGAATGTGTGTGTGCATGGATGAATGGGACTGTGACTGTAAAGCGCTTTGGGCCTTCGAAACAAAGTAGAAAGCGCTATATAAGTATACGCCATTTACCATTGACCATTAGGGTCAGTTCTGTCACAACCCACAACTCTGGTTTTGCCCAACCTTGGCCAAATTGCACACTAACTGAGAGACCATGGCTGGAATATTTAGCATAGCTTGATGCATGCTTTTGTTTCTCATGTCAAAAATTCGGGGGGAACAAGGACTGGGATTTGGTTTTCACAAAACAAGGATTTAATAATGGGAAAACTGCACTGGAAAAAGACAAGGAACTCACAAAGCCTACATCAAGTCAATGCCACATAAAAATGCAAAAATCTGGTTTGAAATTTCCCAAATAGAAGGTCACAAGGGAAATCATTAGTAATCTAATAGGGCTCACACAAATTGAAAAAAATAAATATTATATAAAACCAATTGGAGAAGTATAGATTATTGCAGTAAATGAACTTCCTCTTCCTGGCATTATCAAATAATAATTTCTCTGCAGGACTGTTCTTAAAAATGACTGATTATGCACTGAAAAAGGACCTCAAGCTTAACGAAATAAACAAACACATATAACAAAATGCAAAATACACCTTTCACAACAACCAAAATGAAATTATTGAACATTGGCCAAAATTGTATTAATCTAAAATCAAGGATAATTATGACAAAGCATATTATGTTTTTTTTATGACAGGGGATGAGGGAGTACCCATGTGCAGAGAGGAGGCAGGAGGTTCCAGGCAAAAGGTCTTAATAACTAAAGAGTCCAAAAACTAAACAAAATACCACTGCAGCAGGCAGGCAAACTCGAAACTCGAAATACAAGACACAGGAACTGGGGAAGGTCAAACTATGGAGCAGCGCAGGAGGAAGGGAAAGACAGGACTTAAATACACACGAGACATAGGTGGTTTTGCATCAAAAGTGATGGAGGCAGAGACAGATGCAATGTGGAGAATCTGTCAGTCATAATTAGATTTGTCTGTAAAGGTATTCACGAGGAACACCTGATTGGTCGGCTTGACCTCAGTCAGTTAAATGCAGAATTTATTACCACCCAAATTCTTGAGCATCTTTCTGCTGCAGGTTATAGTACAGCTGAAATTGTCAGTTAGTGCTATGAAGGAGCTTCTGTCATGAGAGGGGTCAGGGGGATGTTCAGGCCTTCTTGTGAAAGAAGATAGGGAAGGATATACCACTGCTATAACCACCAGCTGCATTTGGCAGTGGTCCATGCAATGCAAGCAGAGACATGTGCCAAAGCCTTTTTTCATCTATCAGGATCCCTGCTCTCATTTATGCATCATCATCATTATGTGTCACAGAACTATGCTGTTCCCTCCCTAAAAATGACTGTTGGCGATCAGTTGGAAAAGCCATCATGATGTGACCAAGTGCCTTGTGGAGAATCAGGATGCTATTAGGAGTATCCTATCAAAGGTTAGAGAGGACAGAGCTGCTGCTATTACATCTGCACAGAGGCATCCGGGTTACTGATAGAGGCGTCATTTCTTTAAAATTGGAAAGTTTCTTCTAAAAGTTTTGGGTTTTTTAAAGTCTGCAAATGCCCTGCTGAAGGCTCATTCTGTTGACCTGTGCTGTATTTCAGAAGTAATCAGTGCATCTCTGCAAGCTCTGAAGCAGATGAAGGATGAGGAGAGTGAAACATTAGCCAGCATGCCTGCACCAGATGCTAAAAGAAAGAGAACAATGAGCTCAGTGCTTACAGGTAGTGCTTTTAGAATAGAATAGAATAGAATACAATAGAATGGCTTTACTGTCATTGTGCATAGTACAGTGAGATTTAGACATCACCATCAGTGCAAGAACAGTAAGGAAGGGAAAAGTAGTAAAAAACAAAAAAAAAAACATCGTAATATAATAAAATCAAACAAGCAAACCAACAGTATATACAAGTGTGCAATATAAACTGTAAACTGTGCTGAAGAGTGCCGAGATAATTGTGCAAAATTGCGTATGAAAAACTGTGCGTAGACATGTCAAAGTGCAAGAGGTGGCAATGAGGTAGATAGTTGACACTGTGGACAGACTGTGGACAGAAGTAAACAGGAATATGTTTGTTTGTTTTATCTGTGCATTTGGGAATTGAGGATTGTTATTGCCTTTGGAAAGAAGCTGTTTTTTAGTCTGTTCGTTTTGCTTCTGATACCTCTGTAGCGCCTCCCAGAGGGCATCAGGTTGAACAGGTCTGAGCCGGGGTGTGAACTTTGATGATGTTCTGGGCCCTGGTGAGACAGCGCGCGGAGTAGATGTCTGTCAGGGTGGGGAGAGGGCACCCAATGATTTTCTGAGCCGTCTCTACGACTCTCTGCGGTCTCTTCTTATCCGCGGCTGTGCAGCTGCCGAACCAAACAGTTATGCAGTATGTGAGCAGGCTCTGGATGGATGACTGGTAGAAGGTCAGCAGCCGGTTGGTATTAATTTTGATCTTCCTGAGGACCCTCAGGAAATGCAGACGCTGCTGAGCCTTCTTGATGATGGTGAGGGTGTTGGCTGTCCAGGAAAGGTCTGCAGAGATGATGATGCCGAGGAACTTGAAGGGGTGGACCCTCTCCACATGCTCCCCGTTAATAAGTAGGGGGCTGGGTCCGCGCCATGTTTCCTGAAGTCGACGATGACCTCCCTGGTTTTGCTGGTGTTCAGGGTGAGGTTGTTCTCTGAGGACCAGGTTGTCAACTTCAGGACCTCCTCTCTGTAGGCAGACTCCTCCCCCCTGGGAATGAGTCCGACCACCGTGGTGTCGTCGGCAAACTTGATGATGCAGTTGTTGTTGTGGGCCGGACTGCAGTCGTGCAGTACAGCAGGGGGCTTAGCACACAGCCCTGTGGGGCCCCAATGTTCAGTGTGCGGGTGGAGGAGTGGTGGGGGCCAAGTCTAACAGTTTGTGTTCGGTTTGTGAGAAAGTTGTTAATCCAGTTGCATTTGAGGGGTGGGAGGCCGAGAGTGAGCAGTTTATTGCAGAGTCTATCCGGGATTATTATGTTAAAAGCAGAGCTGTAATCCACAAAGAGCATCCGGACGTAGCTCTGCTGCTGCTAGAGGTGGTTCAGTGCGGAGTGGAGAGCCACGGCTACGGCGTCCTCTGTGGATCTGTTCTTGCGGTATGCGAACTGGTGGGTGTCCAAGTCAGTGGGGAGGTGGTCTCTGATGTGCGGGAGCATCAGCCTTTCAAAGCACTTCATTATGACTGGTGTGAGGGCCACTGGGTGATAGTCATTGAAGCTGGTGGTAGGAGATGTTTTTGGCACAGGGATTATGGTTGCTGATTTCAGGCGGGATGGTATTACTGTCTGGGCCAGGGAGAGGTTGAAGATCCTTGTGAAGGTGGGGGAGAGCTGATGGGCGCACGCCCTGAGCACTTTGCCCGGTACTCCGTCGGGGCCAGCAGCCTTCTTGGGGTTCACTGCTAGGAGCACCCGTCTGACGTTGTGCTCCTGTACAGTGAGTGGGGGTGTGCTGGGGCCGGTGGGGGTTGGGGGTGGGTTCCGGGGTGGTGGGGTGGTGTTGGACTGTTTCATGGCGAGCAAAGAAGCAGTTAAGCTCCTCTGCCTGTGTAGCATCTGGAACTGCTGTGGACACATCACAGCCCCTGAAGTTGGTGATATCCTGGATGCCTCGCCAAACTTCTCGCGGGTTATTGCTGGAAATGTGGGCCTCCATGCGCATCCTGTGGTCTGCCTTCGCTGCTTTTACTCCTCTTTTCAGGTCAGCACGGGCAGCACTGTATAGTGCTCTGTCCCCTGACCTGAAGGCAGCGTCACGAGCTCTGAGGAGGGAGCAGACTTGGCTGGTCATCCAGGGTTTCTGGTTTGGAAAAAACCTGATGGTTTTGTCCACAGTCACATTTCCAATGCAGAACTGTATGTAGTCCAACACTGTTCCTGTGAGTGTCTCCAGCTCCTGATGGTGGAATAAGTCCCAGTTTGTCTGTTGGAAGCAGTCCTGCAGCATGGGGAGGGCATCCTTAGGCCAAGTTGTGATGCTCTTGGTGGTGGGCCTGGATCGGCGTATGAGGGGGGTGTAGGCCGGGAAGAGCAGGTGGGAAAGGTGGTCTGACTGCCCGAGGTGGGGGAGGGGGGAGGCTCTGTATGCATGCTTGATGTTAGTGTAAACATGATCCAGAGCGTTCTCCCCCCTTGTAGAACACTTCACATGCTGGTAGAACTTCGGGAGAACAGTCTTTAAGTTGGCCTTATTAAAGTCTCCTGCCACGATGTGAACGCCGTCTGGGTGAGTCCGCTGCTGTTTGTTAATGGCGCTCAGCAGGAGAGAGAGCGCTGTGTTTACGTTGGTTGGCGTCCGGCGGGATGTACACAGCCGTGATGATAACAACAGTCAGCTCTCTCGGGAGAAAAAAGGGCCGACATCTAACAGACATGAGCTCCACGTCGGGGGAGCAGTGCTGATCGATGATCGTTCTGTTGTTGCACCAGTTTTCGTGCACGTAAACACAGAGTCCCCCCCCCCCCCCGCTCTTACCAGAGTCCTTTGTTCTGTTTCCGCGCAGCAGATTGCGGCCTTCGAGTTGCATGCTAGCGTCTGGTATGTCCGGGTGAAGCCAGGTTTCTGTGATGATGAGCGCACAGCAGTTGTTGACATGATAATTTCCGACCAGCTGTAATCTCAAGTTGTCCATTTTGTAAACCAGTGATCTGGCATTTGAGAGGAAAAGGCTCGGTAGAGGTGGCTTGTGTGTTGTTCCCGCAGTCTTAGCACGACGCCAGACCTGCAGCCTCGCTTCTGCTTTCTCTCCCTCCTCCAATGTCACCTATGGGCCGTGCAGAAGACTCCTTGACTCCTTGCTCTGAAGAGAGCTCTTCTCAACATTTTGAACATAGCCATTGTGGAAATGGAGAAAAGATTTTCCAAAAGCAATCTTGACCTCATGGCAGTTAATTGTCTTCAAACTCAACCTCATCTTTTCTGGATGAAACCATGTTAAGTCCTATGCAGAAAATGTCAGGAAGTGACAGTGACAAACTTTCCTACTAGATTCTTGTCGCAAAAATAATGTTAGAAAAAGAGTTCAAATAGACTGATGCTGAGGGCAATGTAGACTCTCCACAACATCCAGCTTATTAAAAATTTAGCAGCATGTATAGCAAGAACTCCATTCCACTGTCACATCACACCTGTCTGCAGCAGTTCCACCAGCTCCCAATATACTAATATACAATATACTTTCACATCCAATACAAAAAATTGCTTTTACCTACGAAGCACTCACAAACCCTCACTGATATCCTGCATGGCACTATACCTTCCCACACACACTTAGATCTTCTTTATCTATCAATTACTCAGTTCTGTCTGTAAGTCTCATGACTATAGGGGAGCCACTCTACGCCTCAACATTTGGAATTCACTCCCATTCAACATTCATAATATCAGCCATTTTTCAGTTTTCAAAGTATAGCTCATAACTTCTTTGCTCAGACTTTCCCACTCTTAATAACTGGTGAGGTTTTGAAACATATTTCAAAATGCATTTGATGTTCATGTCTCTGTCTGTCGATTTATACACTGCATTTTTATGTGTTCAACAACTATTTCAATTGTACAGTGACCTCAAGTGTCTAAGGCGCACCTTTTTAAGCAAAATATATTTTGGTTTATATTCTAAAGCTGTTATTTGTATTCAGTTTCTCCAAAAGTTTCCTTTTAATGTGTAAAGTCTCAGAACTCTCTATAAAAACAAGTATATTCATATTCAAAAGGGGTGTAGATACACCAAGGTGTTTCTAACATACAAGCACCGCACCAGCCTTCACATTTTTAAATTTTCATTACCTTCATGTATGTTTAAACATGCACATCAACTTTATACAACAAATGAGCATTTTTTAACTGAGGCACAAGAGGGATCTAAGGGGACACAGCAGGAAACACAATTTGAATATTTCTGCTTTTTCGTATTAAACACACAGCATGAGTAAAAACAGTAGTTTTAAAAGAAAATGTTTTGACGGGTGGAGAAAAGACCGCTCCATCAGTTTTGTCAGGTTGGGAGGGGCTGATGAACATGAAAGACCCAGAATGCAGAGAGGGGAGGCACACGGTTCAAGGGCAAGGGGTTTATTAACTAACAAAAAGCGCTGCAGAGCGGCCGGGGTAACAAAACCAAAACTAAACTTACTGTGGGCTAACCAGATAATCAGGGCAGAAGACGTACATGGACATGACAGCCAGGGCAGAGACATTAATGGACCAGCACAAGAGGAAGGCAGAGACAAGACTTATATACAGACAGGATTTACAAGACTCGGGGCAGATTGGGAACCAAGGAAGTAAAACTCAAGAACATGACTAAACAGGAAACCTTTCAAAATAAAACAGTAAACAGAACAAGATAAAAGCAAAACCCAATACAAAGAAACCCAAACCATGACAAGTTGCGCGGATTTATTAAGAATTATTTTGACATATATTTGTATTTATTATTTTTCTAAACATAACATCTACTTGTGTTAAAGTCAGTTTTGTTATTATTCTTTTTTAAACTTTTTTCTTATCCATGAATGCATCAAATATGTATATTTTTAAATACAATTTTAGTGTGAAGATAGTCATATTTGAAATTAATATTATTATATTTTTTTCTGCTTGCATCAGTTGTTTCAGATGGAACAATGGAAGGCACACTAGCTGCATCTCTGTTTGGTCAGAGGCTTGTCGCTGACTGGAAATTCTAACAGAGGGTGGTCAGGAAAGCAGAGAAAAACCTTTTGACTTTACCTCCTTCCATCCGTAACACTGCTGAAAAACACTGTCTGAATGGTATGAGATGAGATTCTTATCTTTAATTACAAAATGGACTTTTCTTACAGCTTCCCTCGGGAAAGCTTTCGCAGCAGGACAGCCAGGTTCAGGAATAGCTTCTTTCAACATGGCATAAGACTGCTGAACTCCGCACAATACTCCCTTATCGCTGCACCAAAGTGCAATACAGCTGTGCAAAATGTGCAACATCCTTCCTGTATTATTTTATATGCATTTTTTTCTTTTCTGTTTTATTCTATAGGATTTTATGTTCATATTTAATCTATCAAATGCATATACATTTTACTATCCATCATTGATACTGCTTGCTAAGCATAAAAAATCCTTAGCTATTTTCCCCACAAATGACACATCTTCATTGTGATTAGACATAGAAAGCCCTTACCCAATTGCAGTTTTGGAAAAAGGAGCTTTAAAAAAAAAAGTATGGTAAACTTAATCAATTTTCAATGAAACCTGTAAAAAATAACCCTGCTTTGGAAATTCCTTGTTTAGAAAGCAAAAATAAAATTTCAAACCATAGAATCATTGACTGTAAATGAGAACTGGACCGTGGAAATGTTACGTCACCCACAGGAAATGTTTTACATTGGGCTCCAACGAAATGAAGTCAATTCAGTGGCCATTTTTTAGCGATATTGATGCCACCTGTTGGAGTCAGATGACATCAGTATGCAGTATACTGATTCAGTCAGAGTCATGATTTATATGGCAACCAGTTTCGCCAATTGGGAGTGTGGCTGTTGGTGGTCCACACCACTACAAGAATAGTGATTCTGACAAATGTAGTAAATAAGTAATAGCTGGTTATTTCTACTTAGATGTCTATGGGATTTACGCTTTTTGGACCAGCGGGTACTTCCTTTTGGAATGCGAGGGGGAGGGGTTACTTAGTCCAATTCTTATACAGTCCATGGACTGTTTAAGAGAACTGGACTAAGTGAGTGAGACATCACCCATAGAAAATAACTTGCTTGCAGTTCCAATAAATTGAAGAATATTCTATTCAAAATTCAGCCACTGTTTCTTTGCGATATAGCTGTTGCCATGTTGGAAATAAAAATTGTCAGTAAGAAGTGATTGGTCCGTGGGTCTGAGTCTACAATCCTAACCACTCTCCAATCAGAACAAAGCATTTTAAAAAAAGACCACACACTCTCCACTGAAAGCTTATTCTGACAAATGAAATGATTGCGTAATACTTGTTTATTTTGCTGTAGAAGTCAATGGGATTTTGACCTGGAGCCAGCGGTTACTTCTTGTTTGGAACGCAAGGGGGAAAGTGTCACTCAGTCCGAATCGAATCGAATCAAATCAAATCCAATACAATCCAATACAATCAACCTTTATTTATATAGCACTTTTTCAACAAATGAAACTCAAAGTGCTTTGCATAGAATATAATCAAATTTGAAAACAAAATGACAAACCCGACAACCCCCCCTCCCCCCCCACACACGTACACACACCATGATAAAAAGCGTTATAAAATGATGGATTGTAGAGACCTGGAATTGTCCTGAAGGGGGGAAAAAGATATTTTGGGGAAATTAGATTAGATTAGATTTGTTTATAAATCCCACGAATGGGAAATTTCCTTGTCCACATCAGTGACCCCCACCTCTAGTCCACAGAGTACACTACCACAGGACCCCCCAGATCTGATCAAAAGAGTCGGGGAAGTTGGAGTGTCGCGCTCCCTTTTTATCTCCACGCGTTTTCATGGTGACTCCATAAATCGGCGATCCATTGAGAATGTCTTTATGTACATGCCGTGCACGTGCATTAACCCAGGGTTACCAAGTCGAGTGTAATTACGCTAACTCATATCCGGTATTTTGGAACCGACATACCCAGAGTAAGCAAGTTCAGGCAGATTTCAGCCAGAGTTCAGGATTAAAGTCAGGGTAGTTTAAACATGCTTTCTGGAATAAAGACTTCTCCTGCTTCCATTACAACTCTTATTTCGATTAAGTTCAGGAAATAAAAAAAATCTAATACCTCATGAAGAATTATTCTTGCTATCATAAAATGAAGAATAGACAAAAACTAGATCTGCTCTCCACAAAAAAAAAAAAAAAAAACACCTTTTGATTGGCACATTGAATTGTTCCCAAGTATTGAAACAATTCATTATTTAACAACAAGAATTTAAATACAGGTACTTTAAGTACTGAAAACGCGTTGTTTGAACCACAAGAACAGAAAAAAATGAATCAGAATGTCTCAGAAAAATCTTAGACATTCCTTACATTACACTGTAAGAATGAACAAAATCTACATGGCTTTTGGGAGGAGTCTGTTCCTCAGATATACTGTATATGAAGAAATATTACATACATTAAAATGTGCACATTTTATGTATATTTCAAAATGTCTTTTTTTTTCAAAAATCAAAACATTGAAAATGCTTTAACTGATTTTTTTCTTTGAATTTGTTTAATAATTTTACCATATTTTATTTAATTTATGCAAATAGTCCTCCAATTTTGGTTTGGAATTTGACCATTTTCTGGAACAAATATGTAATTTCCCCACCAAAGTCAATTGTCTTTAAAAAAGAAAGTCCCGGTAGATGTTGTCATTAAAACAGCCCAAATCTGGATTGCTTGAGTCAAAACTGTGACGGATCATGTTGCACTCCGTTTGCAGCCAATCAGCGTCGGCAAAATATTATGACGTATTCAACTCGTCCTGTCCAGGAAGTTGGGAGTTTCTTGTTTCTTTCAACTTCGTATTTAGTATATATCAAGACTGCCAGATAGGTTATAGAAAACAATTTTAAGAAGGTGGATATATCTTAGAAAAACAAAACACAACATTAGTTCGTCCCTCAGGGACGCAATTTTTGCGAACAAACTTCCTGAAAGTCGTTTAGAGACGGATAACGTGGACGCCTGAAATCAACTAAAGATGTTAGCTTCAAGCCTGTCCGCTACCAGCGCCGAACTTCGTAATGAACAAGTACAAAAAGTAAGTATTAACGTTACTTTTAGGAGGTCCCTATGTGGTGTTTAGCCAAGTACGTGACTTTAAGGCGTGTAAGCTGGGACCAGAAGGTTGACTCGCAGTTAGCGTCCTTAACAGCGGTGACGTCATCACGTCTTTTCCTTCTGGTCCATTAAAATTGTCCGAGTCATTGTTGTTTTACGTGATGAAGTGCACAGCCACATATCTAAATTTTCAAGACCAGCGATAGTTTTATAGCTTAAGCTAAATTAACATGTAGTCATGTTCGTTTAGTGAAGATCTTTCTACCTGTTATGGTTTGCTTTATGGTCGCACGAATTCCATCAACTAAAAACATGACCGTTTACGTTTGTGATCATTTCATCTATGTTTTTGAATTTCTTTATCCCTTTAAAGACTCACTCTGTTGACATTTTTCTTTTAGGTGTTTTTCATATATTCTTGTGGCATTTTTCTAATGATGGAAGATGCAAAAAGAAAATCTTAAAATTGAATTTCTGAGTATTTCTTTATTCAAATTATTATGAATCAGGAGCAGAAATGCTGTTTGAAAAAGCTCATAGGTGTAAAGTAGCACCTACAATGACAAGCCACAAGCGCCCTCCTCCACTCCATTCTGGCCACATTTACACTGCAGGTCTTGATGCCCATAAGCGATTTTCTGACTTTATCCGATTTTTTTGATGACCCGCTTACATCATCTTTTAAAAGTGACCCGTATCCGATTTTTGCAGTTACACTATACAATGCTGAAACTATCAAACGTACACGTTTCTGAGGACTACGTAGTAGCATTTCCGCAGTCCGCGGACCTCCTTTGGACTTTTGTGATTGCGGTTGTCATGGAGGCAACGCAGTGACGGAAGGAGGCGTTGCCTTGGGCGCTCCTGAGGGGATGCACGGGAGAGGAAAAAGGAGGGCTGCTCGGCCGTCTTATGTGTTCTCTCTGAGTTTTGAATGAGGAAGTGTTTGCAGACGTTGTGCTGTCCGAACAGTTTGATCCAAGTGTTGAACCTTTCCTGCGCGATGACTTCTCTTTTTCCCACCGTGGTCAGAAACGCACGGGAGATTTTCTCAAGGGCCGATGGCGGTTTCTGCACAGAGTGGGTTAAGACAGACTCCAAAACAATCTTTTGAGGGAGACACCTTATTTTATTACGGTTCTCCAACACTCTCCCGTTCCGCGCTCACACCCCGCCCCTCTCCTCTCCTTACACACACACACTCACACTCACACACACATACAGCTCGCGTGGTCCCCATCATGCACGCCCACACTCCGCAAAGAAATAAACGGCTTCTAGGCTGTTCCAGAGCAACGGTGTCCCGCTTGATTAGTTACTGTTTGCGTCCGGAATAACAGCGGTTTCCGACTTCGGTCTGAAGCCTGAGGCTGAAAGGTAACACGCTAACAGCAAAATCAGCGCACAAAAAGCACCTTAATAAGTCATGTGATCTCAGTTGGTGGTGTCCTGAGTTGACGTCACTGACGTACGACTCGCATTTACTGGGGAATATCCAATTTGTCTGCTTACACGCAAATGCACGTATCCGATTAGTTTCCGATTTATTTCCACACATGAGTGAGGCCTGAATCCGATCTGAGAAAAACGGAATCCATGCGCTTTTGTCCTGCTTACACGTTCACCGAGCATATCCGATCTGTGACAAATGAGAGGAAAAAATCGGAATTGGGTCACTTGAACCATGCAGTGTAAAGGCGGCCTCTGATGCATCCACTTGCAGACGACTAGATTCATGTAGGTCTGAGTTTTCCTCATCTGAGCTATTGTCTGGCTGAACAACATGGCTGGATAGTTCCAGTACATGTCCCCATTTTTGTTGCACCAATAATGTTATGTCTGGGTTGTGAGGGGCCATAAGCTTGCTGGAGAGAGTGTAAGCAGATGGATGTCAGGAAGTGGGGGTGGACTTACTCTGTATGAAAACCGCCCACAATTCAGAGGAAAATTTCTAATGACCTTGTGCCGCTCTGCAGGAATTATGTTGTAGAAAACGACACAGGGTTTTTGATATTGCCTAAAAACGGCATAATCATAGTTAAAGATATCTGGGAACGCTTTTAATATGGATCAAATGATGACGGGAGTGGGACTTTAAAAACATCAGTTTATCTTAATTTTGATGCATTTTTTGATCGTTTCTGTGTTTTTTTTTGTTTTTGGGATTTCTCAATCCCTTTACCTCTTTGTGACTTTAGTGCTTTTATTGTTAATCTTCAATACAAATAAATGATCAGTCTTTTGCTTTTCCCTCTTTATTTGAACAGCAAAAGGCAGTGCAATCAAAATAAAAAATAAAAACACATTTGAAAAAGTTATGGCTTTTTTGTATTTTAGGAGCCATAGCAATGCCATTCCCTATTAATAAGTAACATTTTAGACCTCTAGGATTTTTATACAAGTCTGGAGATGAGATTACAGATAGGAGCCTTCCTAATCTTCCTTCTTCCTACAGAAACTACACGGCTCCAAAATGCAATTAATTAAATTCAATCACGGCTAACATAAAAGACAAAATATAATATCCGTTTTTTTTAAACTTCTAGCCAAAAACAGTTGCTTTTTTTCTTTGTCAATAAAACCATGTTTATCAAACTACTGATTTATTTGCACAAGGGCCCAACTTCCATTAAAAAATTAGAATTCAATTTAAAACCTAATGCAAAGCAGTTTTTTCTCTTGATAAAAAATGACTGATGGTTTTGATAAAACAATATTGTTTTTTCTTATTAAAGACTGATTCAGTTGTGGTTAATAGATTTGTTAAACAGGTCTGGATGAAGAACTGAAATCATGCAGTTTCCAGTAAGTTCAGCTCTCTAAATAAAACATGGGTGACACCTCAGGAGGTTTGCCAAACATCTGGATGATTTATAGATGAAACTGTATGAAGGTCTTCAATGTAATCAGAGTTCTCTTCTTTGGTATCAGTTTACTGTTCTTGGGGCAGAAGGACGTCTCTGTCAGTGGTGGAAACTTGTGCTAAAATGTGTACTTAGTATAGTTAAACTGTCAAAATATTATTTAAATGATCAAAATACTGGAAACACTTATAATGCTAAAGGTGGATTATCTTAGATCTTACATCTGAATAGTAATAAGGGAATATAGACAGTGCTGATTTTGAGTTCTGCCCATGTAAGAAGACAAAAAGGAAGACACCAGCACTATTATAGATTTGTCAGGTCAGCCAGTGTGATAACCTGCTGGCAGAAAATGATGGCCATTAAGCAGCAACATATAAGGGACGATAGTTTCCTTCATTTCCATATCCAGTAATGAAATGCAAAGTAAAGCGAGACGATCTATTAAGATACTGGACAGAAACATCAGAGCTATCCAACTCTACTTTTTGAGCCAGATGCCAACTTGGACAAGAAAAACAAAGAAGACTTGAATGGATCTATTGGTCTGCAAGTGGATGAATCAGAAAGGAGTGGAGCAGGGAGCGTGTGCCCCCCCCCCCCCCCCCCCGACTGCAGCACCCACATCTCTTCTGCCACAGGCTTTGTTCAAGTGCACTTTTGCCATCTGCTCCTGGTTAGAAATTTGAAAAATAAATACTCAGAAATGCATTTTTATGATAATCTTCTTTGTATGTGTCCTCCCTAAGGAGAAAAATGCTAAGAGAAGATGTTAAAATCACCAAAGCCAGGAGTGGGTCTTTTAAACAACCTTCTTTTCCAAACTAATAACAATATAGATGTTTGAGGAATTAAATTCTGCAAACATAGTTTGACCATTCTAAAATATCAATATTTAAGTGTATGTACAAGTCCCTTGTGCCCCCCCCCCCCCAAGTGACGTTATGAAAATGGAACATACTATTGTCGATTTTGTGGGGAGTGTATTGTATAGCATTTGAAAGGAAAATGTAAGTTGCATGTACTGAAGATGTGCAGGTGACATTGTCCTTCGGTGCCCTAACTGTAGTTAGATGGGCGTACTCTCACGAGCAAATGCTGCACACAGGGGGTGTGCAGGTGACATATAAGGGCTCATAGGACGCCTGTAGGATGTCTACACAAACTATGCTCTGATTGTGTAATTTCCTAGTTTTTTTGTGCGTCAGAAGCAACAGGTGCGCCAGGAGCAGGCACTTATTACGTGAACAGCTCCAACGGGCTCCTTGGTCAGTACTTAGGGTTCTGGCGGGTTGAAAAACTGAAAAACCCATACGATGTGCCTGCGTCTCACATACTTCACCCTTACTTACCTTTATGTGTTGTTTAAGTGTTTGTTATGACCTCTGACCTGCAGCATGCCCATAGAAAAAAAAATGTGCATGAATAGTTTTGCTCTACAGGCTCACCGAGCGATCTATGATCTTAAAATTTCGGCGGACCAGCCACGTGCCCGTACAGATTTGACCAATCCGCCCCCTGAAGACAGTCCGTTACCGACCTGCAAGGGCAGTTTGTGACTAAGGCATAAACTGTTTGGGGATTAGAGTCTTGAATAGGTCAAAGATCAAAATTTGATCTCATAGTGTTAGCATTGTTTATGTACCACTGAAAACTCTCCTCTGACACCTTTGAGGCAAGTAAAGGTCAATGTCTTGCATCCAAAACATATTTTATGCTGACTGTCAATACAGTATAAATCACATATTATGCAATGCCTGAAATCCCATTAATAAACATTTTCTGTTTTGAATTTAAATCTTTTTAAACAGTCAATCCTGTATGCGATGTATTTTATAGAGCTGTGTGGCTATCAGTGGGAGCTATTTTATTTAAAACCTTTTTTGTTTACTCCTTTTTAGTTATATAGATCTATAGATCTATTTTTAAAAATGTATTAATTATGACAGTTATTATCTGTGAATTGAACTAAACTCATACCTTTTAAAAGTTATTTCAACCAACTCTGAGCTAAAAAAAAACCTTAAAGACATGTGCAAAATCTAGTGGTCACCTATAGAACACATCTGACCTCTCATCTGATCTCTACGGTTTTCCCGTTTTGCAAAGAGGTCAAATACTTTTTTCGCAAATGAAAATGCATCCATTAGTGTATGTTTGTTATTCAGACCTTTTCTGTTAAACAAAATCTCCCATTACTTTTGTAGACTTGTTATTTCTTTATTGGTGGGTAAATGTTCAAACATCAGCACAATTGCAAAAAAGGGGGGAAAAAAATGCAATCTTGAACTTACAGTATGGCTGCCTTCAGAGCTGCCACTTCTAAAAACGGCCTCAGAGAAAGAGGCGAAGCAGACCCAGGCACTGCATTAACCTGATGCTTTTCACACCATGAACACGTTTTCAACATCAAACGTTGAAGGTTAAAAACATCATTTGGGAAAGCAAGGCGTGTTTTTTTTTGGCAGATTCTTAACTTGTAAAAAATCTCTCTTATGTGCACTACATTAACGTACAAAACTATTTCTCCTTTTAATGCATGGAGGAGAGCATGGTGAAAAATAGATTCCGTTTTTCAAGGAAGCTCTGATATTGTTGTGCTCAAGAAACTAAATCTGAATAAGAGTGCAAAAAGAAGGCATGGTAAATATTTGATGACATCTTAATCACACAAAGACGCACATGAGTGAGTAAGCACACTCTCTGTAGGAATTAAGAGGTGAAGTAGCAGCCTCCACTTGCTAATGAAATGCAGTTGATTCAAAAGCCCTTAAATGAGCGTGTAGAGTCTGACTGAGATGCTGTGGTACAACATGACAACAACGGTTCACGCTTGACAAGCCTCTATTGCGGCTGAATTACAACAATGCTGCAGGGCTGAGTGGGCCAAAGCGCTTCCACAGCAGTGATGCAAAAGATGGTCCTTGTTATCACCACAGTCAATAGTTAGCACAAACACTTAACATTAAAATCTATTAGGTTACATATAGGTTTATGGCCTCAAAACAGTCAAGAAATTCATCCAACCTTCAGAAATAATATATAACTTACATCAGGATTTTAGGAAAAATAACCGGGAATGCAAGATTCTATAAATTGACCCCAATATTTCAAATGTTTTAAAGTACTGCATGCAATAAATAATGTTAAAAATGCATCTATATGTTGAAATCCTTTATGTTCTTGCACTCCCTTAGGAAGATCACGCAGTTTATAATGAAATCAGAACCGGTGCCATGGCATGAGGTGCAGGGTGGCTGCTAATGCACGTGTGATGAAAGCCTGTGTCCAGCTGCTCTGCATAACCAAGACTCATAAGATTTTCTAAATGATTCTTTCAGTGTTGTCGGAAAAAGGAGAAAAGCTTTCAGATTTGTGTGCCCTTTCCAAATGAAATGAAACCTAATTTAAGCCTAACTTAAATGTCTGCAGCTTGTTTGGGTCAAAATTGCGCTAACCAATCATGAAATCCATCTTTAATCTCCCCCTAACTAGTTTTATCGTGTTGTATTTGAATAATTGTAGGGTTATAATAAAATGGCACTAATTCTAATATTAGTTCCATCTTTTGATTATGAATCACTAAAAATATTTTATATTAAATCTGAATAGAAATTCTGGGGGACTTGGAGACTACACAACTGCACACTCAATTAGGCGTTAAATCTTTTATTTGTTTTTAAAAATGTAACATTATTTAGTATTAGTATTTAGTGAATGAATGCAACTCCACAGGTAATTGAATCTTTGCATTTATGCTACGCCAGCCACAACTGAGTTCCATCCCAACGTCAGGCGACACAGTCATCAAAATGAAGTAAAATGCTCCTTTACAAGCGTTAATGTAGTATATTATTTGGCTTAAAGGGGAAAAAAAGTGGATGTAATTCAGTTTTATTCAGATTAAATTGATTTTTTTGTAGTTAAATCAGTACGTAGAAGTGGTAAAAAAATGTTTTTAAATTAAAATTTCTCCCATTCCTAAACTGATCTTATCTTTTTTCATTTAATTGTTGACCTTATGATTGATTGCTTTCTACTTAATGATTAGCATAGAGACAGGCTGCTACGGCTTTCAGGCAAAAATCTTGACTACTTTAAAGTTAATTTTAGTCCGTTAGTTACTTTGTGAGTATTTTCGATCAGCGTGATTCTTTAGAGTGTTTCTGTTTCTGGATTCAGCCTTCAGACATTGGAGGACTTGAGCTGTTATTTAAAAATGTGGCTGCCAACCTTTTCTTTCAACTTTATGATGTTCTCTGAAAGACGTTTAGACTTTTTTCTTTCACCTAAAATTGCACTTCTGATTTCAATTTAAATAAAAGAACTCTTTATGGTTTTGTTATGAAAATATGTACATTTCTAAAGCTTTTCTAGTCACTGGAACTTAAGTGTGGAGACTTCTTTAGGTTGAATGGAGTCTGAATTTCTTGGAGTTTTTTTGTTTGTTAAAAGATGCTCTTTGGAGTTTACTTCTAGGAAATATTACAATACTTGAAAAAAAGAGGCTTGCTTCAACTTATGTTTGACTGAAAAATAAAGAACAAAGAAACTCAAGGTTTTTTTGGTTAAAGTAAACAAATGTAAAATATAAAAAAAATAAAAGTTCAATATTTTTGTAGCCAATTCAAAAAGATAAACTGCCTTAGTTATACAGATAGATTTGAAAATAGTAGTTATACAATAGTATAAAATAGAAACAAAATTACATTTGTTACCTTTGTAATTTTGTTGATTATAACCTAAAAATAATTAAATGTGAAACTTTTCTTTCTCTCTCTTTTTATCTTTTCTTTTTTTTTTTTAGAAAATTACACCATCACATCAGATCAATCAAAAAACAATGTTTTCAGAATAAATATGCAACTTCTAAAGATTGGGCCTCCTTTTCTTTACTGCGTCAATCCAACATAGATGGAGATCAGCCTGTGGTGCTGTGAAGCTCTAATGCTGGGGTGGGCAATTATTTGAACTCAGGGGGCGGGGCCACATTGGGTTCTCAAATTCGGCCGGACCAGGAGCAGATGCGAAAGTGAGAATGATATAACATGGAATGTAGATGAAAACAGTTGGATTAAAAATTATGTTCTAAAACAGAATATTCTAGAGTTTTTAGTTTAAAACTTTTGTTTCCATTTTAGATCATTTTATTTTATTGTGAAGCCCTTTGGTACCTTCAAGGAGTTGTAAAGTGCTGTATGAATAAAGTTTCATTCATTCATGATCCTTTTAATAAATAAATAACATTATTCATGAAATAAAGCAATGACCAAATAACACTATGATTTTCAAAGACAAAAAATCAGGAAAAATATACTGATACATTTAAAAAAACAAACAAAAAAAACAATAAATAATCGATCCTCTCCCGCCATAATCCTAATAAAGACTTTGAGGGCTGCAGCTCCTCACGTCTCACAGTTTGCGCAGCTGCACTGTGTCCTGCACGTCTGTTTCTCATCCATGAAAAAGCACATTTCTATGTCTTCTGCTGCAGCTACGCATATTTCTGCGTTACCTTTTCACCACTTCAGAGTTCTTCATTTATTCCAGGAGTTACGTTCTAAAAATAACCGTTATCGGGGAAATCCATGGAGTCTGATTACAGATGTTTATGGCAGTAAAACTCCTCCCTGCCTAAATACACTTTTCTCACACAAACATGAACATCTTCACCCTTTTCTCTTGTTTAAATTCTTAACCCTTCATAGAAATTAGGTCCAGGACCTTAGAATGAAAACAAAGATCTGATCTATTAAAAATTTCTGTAGATCTGAAGAGCTCCGCCTTTCTCTACAGGAGACACGGACTGAGGAGTTTGATTGACAGGGAAAGATGAACTGCGATGTAGAAAAGGAAGTCTGTCTTATGTTCTATTTAACAGCGATTTTTATAGGGTTTCAGGTTGGAGCACAGTCTTTAGGAGGGTGGAATAAAATGTGTCACGTCTTTATCGTGTGGCCAGATTAAAAAACAAACAAACATGGGTCTCTGATATTGTTCAGTGGGCCGGACCAAACATGGAGGCGGGCGGGATCCACCCCGCGGGCCGTAGTTTGCCCACCCCTCCTCTAATGAGATCCCAGCTTGCTTTGAAAGCTGCCTTCAGGTCATCCACAGTGTTGGGTCTGGTGTCCTTCATCGTCCTCTTGACAACAGCCTGGAGTTTGTTTTACTCAGGTTCAGATCAGATGAGTTTCCTGGCCAATCAAGCAGCCGTGTGAGCAGGTCCAAAGTCCTGCTGGAAAATGGAATCAGCATCTCCATAGGTGGTTCAATCCTCGATGGTACACCGCCTGGGCCTTCCAGGTGCTGGCTTTCAGTGTTTCCACGTGCCCGTCCCAAGTCCTGGTAAATGCAGAGGGATGGACAAGAAAAGGCATTCTATGTTCAAATGCAATCGAATTACATGTAGGAATTGTTGGTTGATTCACTGTGGCGTCTCTTAATGGAAATTGTGTTTTCAGTGTTTTAAACATGTTTTTTATAGCATTTTCTAATGAGATTTAGGGCATATAAAAAGAAAAATTAACCATAAAATTTTGTTTCTGACTATTTATTTAAATTGTTGTGAATCAGGAGCAGACGGCAAGTGCCTTTGGAAAAAGCCTGTGGCAGGGATGTTCAGTCAGCCGGCCACAAGCTCCCTGCTCCACTCCATTCTGATGCATTAGCTTGCAGACAAATGGATGTCTTGTTCTCCTCACCCAAGCTGGTATCTGGCTCAAAACTGTATGGATAGCGGCAGTATAACTATATCTATTGCTAATTGCCTTATAAATGATATGCCCTTTGCCTTCTGGGTTATCAATGGGGGACATTTGAACAATGTAGTCAAACATTTAGCAGATGCGTTTTAAACTGGGGACAACGTGCATGATCCTCCCCAGCACATTTTGTCATGGGTGTGGCAGCATATGACAGCATTTCACAACCTCTCATCTGCATCAGACAATAGAGGTGAATGTAAACGTTCAGATCTGTCACTTGTCTTAACTTTTCTATCCTTTTAAAGTGTCTTTTGAACAAATTCAGTGAAACATATTAGTCTGCTTTTATGGATCATCTTAAGAAAGACCTTGTGATGCTTTTGTGAGAACTCAGTTTTATTTATAAAGGCAGAGCTTTATTGATTATATCTGTTGTAATACAATTCAGTCCAAAAACTAAAAAAACTAAAAAAAACAACAGATTATTCTAACTGTGTTCTAATGGATTATTAAGAGGCCATCAGATCATTGAAAGGTTTTCTGTATAATCTCCATACTGAACATGCAAAGTGGGACAGATTGTTACTATTTCTTTACTGACATGCACCATCAAAAAAAGGGAAGAAAATAAACTACAGCTCGGAAATGATCATAATTTTCATGCTTTTAGGGATAAAAACCTTTGGAAGAACGAGGCTGCATAAAAAGCTCTTTGAGGGTTAGATTTGAGTAGCCATCCATGAATGAAGCCCTCATTAGTATGCCAAATTGTTTCTGCTCTTTACTGTACTTCGGCTGGATGTGACTTCTGCCTTAGGTCTTTTAATTAACACGGCGCTTCTTAACAATTGGTCAACATAGTGATGTGTTTTATTCTGTGCAGGTGGACCAATTCCTGCAGCAGTTCATGGTGTCAGATCAGGCTGTGATGGATTTGTCCCTGAGGTTCAGGCGCGAGATGGACAAAGGCTTGTGCAGAGACACAAACCCCACGGCTGCTGTCAAGATGCTGCCCACATTTGTGCGCTCTACTCCCGACGGAACAGGTAATAATTCTTTCACAGAAAATGTTTTCAAAATGGAAGTGAACACAATCTTAGCCTCTGCTCGACCTAAGGTTATACAGATTACAGCATATGTGGGTTACTCGGAAAGTGTCGAAATGTCAAACACGAAAAAGGTCAAACGCAGCAGAGGTTGTGTTTTAAAAGACAAATTTGACTTGAATTATTCACAGCGGAAAATATGGTCCTCATAAGGAAGAACTCGACAACCTCAAAGTACAATTATAGTTGAATGTTTTGCAAAGAACAGTGAAAGAAACATTTTCTGAAGCCTTTCTGTCAATTCTTGAAAATATTCCACATTAGTGGGCTGTAAGCTGTCATTCTGGCAAAGCATTAACAGCCTTTTCCTTTCTTTCACCTGTACTTTCATGGCATTTCTGCTCAGTTTTGTTTTTCTGCTGTCATTTTAAAACACAACTTTAGAAACGCATTTATAAGTTTTGTCTGCTCTTCTCAGACGCTGCATTTGGGTTTTATCAGGTTAAACCTTTATCAAAACACATTTGTATTGCTTATGTATCACTTACCATATTTTTCGGAATATAAGTTGCTCTCGAGACGCTGCAGCCAAAGAACGCGTAAGAAGAAAAAAATCAAAAAGAAGCTTCTAAACATCTCCGCAAAGCCCAACGTAATGCTGTGTTCACGGCAAACGCGTTTCACGCGTGAAATTTGCATCCGCTGTCTCTTATGTTGACACGTGTCACATTCAACGCTTGTCCAAAAATGAGTTCAGAAACTAGAGGCTCTAGATGCGAGTGGGAGAAACTACTGTTGAAAGAGTTTAGCCTCATCACTACATCAAAGTATTGTCTGTATATCTCATTTATAAAGCACGGACACATGGATGATGTCGAGAGATCAGGTTCAACCAGTTGTTAGTGGAAAAGTAAAGAATATATGAGCCTATTTATGTTTTAAAAAACTTTAAGTTTAAAGAAAAATATATAAAATATATTGTTCGTTTTATTATTATTTTTATTTGACACTCATGTTCCTTTTGTGTGGGTGTTGTTTAACAAAAGGAGTCGGATCTGCAGGCAAAGCATACAATCAGAACTTCACAGTTTGAAGCTGCTGTTATTGCTAGAAAGCTCAGATATACCCCCCACTTTATCTATATTTTGTTATTTTTTTTAGCTATTTTCTTGAGCTTTTTTTTGAAAATAGTTATTTTCTCACAGATTAAGTAGTTTTACTTTTTTAAAGGTTTGTTTCCTGAAAAGTTCCTGTTTGTAGCAAAAGCCTTCAGACCTTTGTAAAGCATTTTGAATTGCCCCTGTGCATAATGTGCAAATAAATGAAGCTGCCTTGCTTTTACTACTCAGTCTGGGAGTACGTAGTTTGAGGATTTCTATTTCCAAGTCATTTCAAGAACTGCGCTATTAATAATCAGTTAGACATTTGGCTGTCTTCATTTGACCAGCGTCAAACAAAATCAAAAAGCTTCTCTGCACTCCCCCATGGGTAGAGCTGTCAGTCACCTGAAGTGTGAAACAGATGAAAATTATTTTCTGAATGTTTATTTACAAAAATGAAATTGCATAAAAGCGATTTATAAATGGTATGAACATGTCTTTAATGTCATTTAAGCGACTTAAACTGGACGATATTACGAAGGCGATAAATTTTTGATTTATTGTGCTGGCCTAATTACAATTATAGGCAGGAAAAGAAAAAGTGAAAGCATGCAATTATCCCCAAAGGTGACCGAGAGGCACAAAAGGAACCATTGCTGAAGAATCAGCTGAAAAACCGAGCCACTTGACATTTTTGTGTAGATTTATTTGTTTAAACTTACATATAAAGGCAGACCTGTAGAGTCTAGTTACTGGTTAGTCCTTGGGTATTTCATGGATGTGTGCAGACATTTCTTATGCCAACATTCTTTGAGCTTTGAACTAAAATATAGTTTTTAAGAGCCAACACACTGAGAAAAAAAGGGAATTGTGAAACAGCTGCTATTTAATGAGCCTTTTGCTGTGAAGGTGTGGGATTCATGGGATAGGTAGGATATTTCAGTAACAGTTCAGTAGTTCTATGAGATTTTCAAATAAAACTCTTAATTAAAAAGTTTATTTCGAGTTTAAGTGTAAATCAGAAGAAGAAAGCACCTTGAATTTCTGAAAAAGGTACTTTGTTCTCAGCTCGTTTTTATGAAAATCCTTCTAAGAAAACATTAAAACAGACAGATGCTCCTCTCAGATTTAGCCATAAATTCATAAGAAAGGATTCTGAAGCGTAATCTTTCCCTTGAACATGTTAAATTCTGACTTTTTTTTCTGTTAAGAACAAGGGGAATTCCTGTCTCTTGACCTGGGTGGGTCCAACTTCAGAGTTCTCCTGGTGAAAGTCAAGGCTGATGGCGAGCAAAAGGTGGAAATGGAAAACAAGATTTATGCCATTCCTGAGCACATCATGAGAGGCTGCGGGTCCGGCGTAAGTCATCACACCAGCGCTAATGCCTTTCATGTTTCCATCTGTGTTTGTGGGGCTGATGGTCTCCAAATATTCATGCATTAAAAGTAGTTTTGCTTATGAACCTTCACCATCATGGTTTCAGCTTTGGGATATCACTGGAGTCCAATTTAAGTTCTGGGATCCAAGCAGTGTTGGAGAGAGTTTGTACTCTTGTTAAAGTAAACATGAGCTTCAGGTACTCAACAAATGAAAGGAACCTTACAGTCGCAGCTGCACCATCGTCCACACCAGCACTCTGTAAATCTTCTCATGTTATCTGTAAACACTTAAATGACCTGGAGACTTTTCCAAGTCCTCGTAGAACAGAGATTAGTTTAATCTGCTTCAGTAAAAATGCAGCAGGTTAGGCGGGGCAGTGATGTATGTGATGGTTAATTCCATGAAAATTAAGATAAAAGATAAGATATTCCTTTATTAGTCCCACTATGGGGAAATTTCCTTGTTGCAGCAGCAGTACAGGTACGATATATAAGGAAAAAGAAAAACAATGGAGTCAATATACACACATATATACACAATATACACACATATATACACAATATACACACATATATTTCCAAAAAATTGCACAGGATTAGAGCCAGTTCATCTGATCTCACCTCTGAAATTCAGAACAAAACATCATGGAGAGAAGTTGATGCTGCATTTTTCCTTTTGGTTTCAAAACTGAAACTCCTGAATCTCCAAGCAGACAAATATATTTGATCAATATTCTGTTTTTAGATGCTGTATGTGAAAGCAGCAAAACTTTGAAGTAAAACATCAATATTATTTCAGCTAAGGGCAGTACTTACAAATGATGCTGCACGTTATGTCAGATCAACTTTGGATATGAATTATTCATGTTTTTAGTGGAAATAAATCCTATTTGTGCAGAAAGTATTTTATTTGTAGACACATATTGTTTGTATTAACAAACTCATCAATACCTTTTTTGTTGAATCACAAACGTTTGTGTAACTCTTGAAACGTAATCATCTTGACTTGTTTTCAGTTATTTGACCACGTGGTTGACTGTCTGGCTAACTTTATGGAGATGAAGGGGATAAAGAATAAAAAACTTCCTCTGGGCTTCACCTTCTCATTTCCATGTCTGCAAACCCAACTGGACGAGGTAAGGGATTTAAGAAACATTTTTATTGCATTTTCATGGGATTTCTCATGTGAGCTGAAACAATCCTGGAGGGCAGATGGATTCAGCTCTCCCATGCCCGCCAGCTTCTAAAGGTTAGAATGATCAGGGTTTTTTTTTTTAGCTAACAGCAGGTACTCGTGCCACTGGGTGAACTAACCATCAAGGAGGCCGAGTTGACTGTAGTACTCTGAGGATTTGTGCTTTTAACATGCTGGCATTTCTGGTGAGAGCAGGCAAAGCCCTCACTTTGTTTGTTAACAAGTCATGCATGAAAAAATGTTGTAGTAACTACATGTTTTTGACAGTCATTTATATTTTATGACCAAAACATAATAAACTGAGCAGTAAACCAAGGAATGAAAAAGGCACTTATTGGGGTCTGAAACAGAGAGTTGTATTTGAGAAAACAAGATCCAACTACATTTCAAGATTTTAGGATTTTAAGTAAAGATTTTCATTATAAATATGGCGCATTACTTAATAAATTCCTCTGTAAGCTTCAACACAATCCACCTTTAAATGATAAACAGTAAATGGCGTATACTTGAATAGCGCTTTTCTGCCTTCCTCGAAGGCCCAAAGCGCTACACAGTCACAGTCCCATTTACCCATTCACACACACATTCACACACACATTCACACAGACAACATTTATCAAAATACACGCCTGATCAGAATAAAAATGCATCATGTAAACACACCGTTCGGAATACCCTGACCCGATCAGACTCATGCAGATTAAAATTTCCTTCCGATCGAGATAAGTGGGTTATGCAGATTGTTGATCTGATCATGGTCCATGTAAACAATTTATTTCGATTGTGGGTCACCACTGCTCTGGCTTTGACGTCATACGTAGAAGGTGTGGCGCTCAAGAGGAGGCTTTGGACCGGCCGGCTGCTCTCCACAAGCGAACCATGTCTCTGAGCAGAGCAGTCGGACTCGTTGCTTCGTGTTTGTGAGCAGGGGAGGGGGCTTTGTGCGCTCCGGAGGATGCTTCGGACTGGAGTCCATTCCCCCAGAAACCCTTGAAGTCTGAACACAGGACTAGCAGAAAAAGTAAATTATCAGCAAAGATGAATGTGTTTAATTTCCTTTATTTTAGTTCCAATCAAGCACCATATGCAGAACTTAAAAAAAAAAAAGTACAGTGATCACCCTATGTCAAAATTATTTATTCCAATCGAAAGTGTGGCGTATGTAAACGTGCGATAAAATCAAATAAAGTTATTCTAGGCCCATGTAAACAGTTCAATTATAATCCGATCTTTGATCCAAAGACATTTTGCACATGTAACCACAGCTACAGATGTGATATTAGAACGATTTTCTCCCTTTTTTCTTTATAGTATTGTTGATCTGATTAGATGTTTTTGGATGGTAGAAGATGAGGAATTTTCTGCCAAGGAGGTGTTAAAAACACCTAAGTCAGCTCTGGAAGAGCCCTAAATGTTTAAAAAGATGGCAGCAGGGAGTGTTAGTAACTAGTCACAGTAAAATTACTCAGAAGTCTTTCTCAAAGTTGAGACAAATTATGAATACATTCCATATTTTAATTTAGTTTTTATTAACAGTAGGATCAGGAATCTTCTGCATTTTGAGTCTACTCAAGTGTTTATTCCTCCTGAATAAATTTGGTCTTGCTCTTTTTAAGTGTTTCAGGTGAGTCTATTTTTCCTTTTTATTTTATTTTTTTAAAGCTAGGGCTCAAAATCTGCCAGTTGACTGTCATTTGTGTCACAGCCGTACTCCACCGCTGTGAGTGAGAGGTCTTAACACAGCTGGGTGAAAAGGAGGATTCTGTATTGATTTGTTGTGTACTTCTGGCCAAAGCTTGTCACAAATATTTCTGATTTTTTTTGTTTTTGTTTAATCGTGAGACAGAGTATAAGGGGGCGGTTTACTATAATAATAAAATAAAAGTTATTAAGATTTTAAAGTAAAAATGTCGCAACTGTTCAATTACAAGAATAAATCATATATTTATGATTTTAAAAGTCATAAGCTAAATTTATGACTTTTTTTCGTAAATGTATGATATTTAACGCTTGAATGATATCTATAAATTTTTATTTTATTGTTAGATGTGAAGTGTTCTGTTAAGCCGTATTTCCAGATAGATTTTAAAAACATAAAAATTCTGAACCTTTTGGCAACTTAAAATCAAATTATCGTTTGTGTAGCCGGCTTTCCGGGGTTCTGTGTCGGCAAAGCGGAGTGTCATATGTAGAATAAAGAGCTCAGAGACACATCTGGGTTTAGAGGACCGCTACTTTATTCTGCCCTTTTCAATCACAAACACAGAAGACTCTTTCTCAGCCTACGTCACTGTTGTGCGCACAAGGACCACCAAAGGGGAAGGAAAATCATGTTATATTCGTCCCCTCCTCCAAAGCAAACGTCTTGTTTCAATACAAAGCAACAAAGAGGAATCAAAGTAGTCTGTTACATCAGCATAAGAACATTGAAAATGCCGAAAACTAGGCCTCTTTAGACAGAAGCGTCACACAGACTTGGAGGAGATCTCGTCTTTGGTGGAGGAAGAAATTATTGAAGTGGACAGCTGCAGGGATACTGATGGCTTCATCAACGGACTGCACAGATCCTGCAAACCACCCATCAATAAATAAAACATGAATAAATCATAAATCAAACAAATGAGCTTCCAAACATTTTGTAATGTAATCAATAAACATACAGCTCCCCTGTTTAATTGAGTTTAGTCTGTCTGCTCTGCTGCTGCTGCACGGCGTTCACTGACTGCACTGCATGCTCACATCTAGTACATTTACATTTACGAGAAAAAAGTTGTACATTTATGAGAAAAAAACAGCAACATAAATTTACAAGATCTAAAGATGTAACTTTACGGCTTTAAATATCGTAATATTCCTTTTCTTATTTTTTTTTGGGTGGCCCTAATACTCTTTCATAAAAATGCATATTTGTGCTTTAACTGAACTCAGTTCTAGTCCTGTTTGAATAGTTTGCTGCCTCAGCTTCTGGGGTTTGTTTCTTTCCCTGATTTCTTTTTTTTCTTGTTGAAGTTTGCACACTCAGATGATCCAGACTCAGAGAAAAAAAAAGTTCTTAGCTGTCAGTATCGAGTGGCAGCTCTTTTCCTCTGGACTTAATCTTGAAATTGCTTTTCTGAACAGAAGAAGCTGGGAAACATGAAACTCCCTTTCTACTGCCTCTGCACCTCGACTTTGTGTGGCGTGCTCCAACTGTCACATACAAATGCTTTAAGGGGCAGTTAGACATCAAAAGAATGTATTTTATTTTTTCGGGCTACACTCACATAGCTGACAGGAACTGATGTTATTTCGTCTTGCGCTGTTCTTTGAAAGTTTTATTGATCTGCAGCTAAATGTAATGTATGCTTCCCTTTCTCAGTGCTTGAACTCTACCAAACTCACTACGGACTCCTGTGCCTCTAACAAAAAGACAAGGAAACTGCATAGATGGTTACTCATAGCTCTATTGTCTTCTTATGAATGAACAAGTGGGTGACGAATGTTTCTGCCCAGCAGTTAAGCCCGCTGTCTTGCTGCACGTCTCATTTTCTGAGCTAATTTAGATTAAAATCTGATCACCATTCCACACAACCCACTTCACATAAATCAAAAAGATTCTTTTTAGGCTTCAAGTAGACTTTTAAATGTGCTATTTTTATGCGCGTATAGCGTTGTCACTCTGACAACACAAATTGACTCAGAAAAAATACACTTTTTAAGTTTTCATTTGATTCAGATTCGTTACCACAGGTCAGGTTTTTGAATACAGCATCACTGGCCGGGCCCCATACATTTATTTCTGTGTTCTCCATATTTAAGCATGTAGAGAATGTTCTAGAGGGAGATCAGCCATTATCTGTGCTTTCATCCAGCCACAGATAAAGAAAGGAGTTCTGATCCATAAACCTGATCCTAACTCCTTCACTGGCTCCCCATCGCTCAGCGTATCAAATTCAAAGTTCTCCTCATCTCTTTCAAAGCCCTTCATAACCTGGCCCCACCATACCTCAAGTTCTCCTCCGGCGTCACACCCCTTCCCGCTCTCTGCGCTCGTCCGATGCTAACCTTTTGTCCCTCCCCTGTCGGACCAAACATTGAAATTGGGGAGACAGAGCCTTCTCTTTTGCTGCTCCAGCCCCATGGAACACTCTGCCCCAACATCTCAGAGACTGCGCTGACCTCCCAATTTCTAAAAAATCCCTAAAAACTCATCTTTTTAAAATGGCTTTTAATCTTTAATCTGTCTTTTTATGTTTTTATTATTATTTTTATTGTATTAGCTGTTCTTATTAACTGTTTTATGCTCACATGTTTTAAAGCCTCTTTGTGTGCCATTTAAAGCCATTTATACACATAAAATGTATTATTATTATTATTACTATGTTAGTATTAAACAAACACCAAGTCTGAATGCAGAATCACTGACCATTAGCTTTTACCACACTGCAATCTCTGCAATGAAGGATTTTATATACATTTTGAAAAACACATTTTTTTAACTCATCAAATCTTTCTTGCTTTAAATTGTGTTGTTGTTTGCTGTTTTATGTTTTAATAATTACTAATGTGAAGGATATGAGGCCAAATAAATGATGGGTTCTTCTTGTTTCCACAGAGTGTCTTGTTGTCTTGGACCAAAGGCTTCAAGCTAAGTGGAGTTGAAGGAAAGGATGTGGTCAGCCTTTTGAGGGCCGCTATTAAGAAGCGAGGGGTATGTCAGGCTTTTATCTTCTATTCCCTTTTCTATTCGTAAAGACAGAAAACTCATTTGTTTTTTCTTTATGAGTAAACATACTAAACCTACAGTGATACATCCTAAAAATTGACTGGCTCTGATCAATGATTAATTACCAAACTTTATTTTTTTTCCATTTCAGCTAGCCAGTAATTGTAGACTCTGAGAAAACAAAGTCAGTCGAATGCTCTGGATTTGAAAGCCTGTAGGGATTAGCCGGGCTTCATCTCTTTCGCATAGTTTGCTCTGGACCTTCGTCCCTATTTGAATTTGCAATTGGAAGGAAAAAAAGTGCCATTGCAACTTGAAAATGTTACAAAGCCAATAATAAATAAAACTGAGAGCTGCATAAATAGGCTTAATGAGCTAAAAACCTGGGATGAAGGAGGGAAGTCAGTCATTGGAAACTGGGCTGTGCACAAACATGCACAAATGCTGCAGTTGTCAGTTTTTGCAGATGGCATGAATTGAAAATGACTTCTTTCTGATGAATCCTTGACACTCAGAAGCATTTGGGAATAGAGTTAAGGTTTTTAAGGGACTTTTGTACAAACTCATTCACATATAAACGAATAAGAACTTGGCCTTCCGAATGTCATGGCTATTTACTGGGAAAGCCAAGGCATGTATGTGCTCGCATGCACTCTGCAGGCAACTGATGGTTGCCTGTTCACAGGTGGTCGGGGATTAGATTAGATTAGAGCTGGACCAGCATGTATGACAGGGCTGCCCAAGCTTGGTCCTCAGGATCTACACCCTGCTTGTTTTCCAGCTCTCCCTGCACTTCTTACAGATAATTACTCAGATCAAGTGTGTTCAGTGAAGCAGAATGAGGAGACACCTGAGTCATTTAATCAGCAAAACGCAGCACTGAGAAAGCTGTAGCAGGCAGGGTGATAGATCATGAGAACCTGTACAGTGTTCCAATTAAAATGTACATGGAGCAGTGCAAAGTTATTAGAAATTTAAAACCGGTTTTACGTTGAACCTATCATCCAAACACGGATACAATATTTTCTGAAGATAATGAATAAGTAGCGTTAAATAGAATCTCATTGCAGGATTTTGACATTGACGTGGTGGCAGTGGTCAATGACACAGTGGGAACCATGATGACCTGTGGCTATGAAGATCAGTACTGTGAAATTGGCCTGATTGTGGGTAAGTCCTGCTTCAGCTCACTCAGCCTAAGTGAATTGACCGCAGTGAGAGGTAATGCTCACTCATAGTAGCCCTGGGATCACCGCCAGTGCATCATCCGAAACCACACCAAGTTAAAGCTTTTCTCTGCTGTTCCTTTGCAGAACTGAAATAAAACAAAACCAGTGTGTACGTGGCTGTTGGGGAGAGCTGTATTTTCTACAGCAGTGATTATATAAAGACCCACTCCAATAATCGTTTTAGCCCAAAATATGAAGAAAAAAAAAGGAAAATGTTTTTAAGACATAATTCAGAGACTTCAGAGTTCATTAGATGTTTGCCTCTGTGTTGTGGGCAGGACTGTTGGCCAAACTCTTCCATTTTGTTAATGAACTGTGGAATATTTAGAAACGAGGACATTTCGCGACTGGATTTGTTGCAGAGGTGGTGTCCTATGACAGTTTCACGCTGTAGTTTACTGAACTCCTGAAAGCTTTCACAAATGTTTGTAAAAACAGTCTGCATGCCTGAGTGCTTGATTTTATACACCAATGGCCAGGCCAAGTGATTAGGACACCTGATTCTGATCATTTGGATGGGCGGGCAAATGCTTTCGGTAATATAGTGTAGTCGTCTACAAGTGGATGCATCACAATGGAGCAGAACAAATATAGTCTTTTTCCAATGGCATTTTTACATCTGCCTGATTCACAATGATCAAAAAGACAATTTTGAGGTTAATTTTCTTTATATTTGCTCTCCAACATCAGAAAAATGCCACAAGACACGTTAAAAACACCAAAAATGTGTTTTTCATCGGAATCTGTCTTTAACAGGTGCAAATTGAGGTCTTGGGTATGGATGAAGAATTGTAGGATCAGTTTAGGTGGGATGTGTATTTCACATATGGAAGAGTCTTTTTTTTTTCCTTTTTAGTATCATGGTTGTTTTTTTCAGTGCCATATTCAGACTGCTTTGTCAAACCCAACATAAGGTGGGTGCTTTGTCCGTCCCAGTCGATCAGCACTTGCCGTTCTGCCACACATTTGTATGTTTCCACTGGGCTTCTGTCCCTTTTGGTGCTTTATAAATGTGCATTTTATACATAAAGCGTAGACTACAAAAGCATGTCATGGAGGCTATTTTACGAATGCTGAGTAATGAAAAGGACAGCTAAATGATTATGAAAAACATGAAGGTATTTGTATTTCCTAGGGAGGTTGATAAAGACCCTTATCATCAACGCCTGCCACAAAGCAACAATATGTAACATCATTTTTTCACAGACAAAGATTTCTTAATAGCAAGGATAAAACCTTAACCAAGTTTCTGACTTCATGGATGTTACCCTGTAATAACAGCAGTCAAAAATCCCCTGGCAGCTTATATGTGGGTTTAAAATAAAACCTTGAGACAAAAACAGGATTTTAGTTTATTGGTTAAGACTTAGTGTGAAAAGTCACAGTTAAAGTTAAAAAGTTAAAGTGTCATCTGTCACAGATGTAGGAGTGCGAAATTTGTTTTCCGCACCTGACCCATCGCCTGGTGAGCAGCAGACACAGCCAGACTTGGGAACCATTCAGTGGTTCAACTCCTTAATTGGGTCCCATTTTTAAAGTATATATCTGACTCTGCCTGGATTTGAACTCACTACCATCCAGTTACAGGGTGGGCACTCTAACCACAAGGCCACTGCTCTGGACTTTTAAAACTTTTAATGATTTTATTTTCTTTTGTTGAAGAAAGAGCCCCACAAGGAAGATGTAGTTCTGTAGTTCTGCATTTTCACACGTGAAGCTACCAGGCTTAAAATTAAAATTTTGTCTTTAGTCTTGTTTTGATTTTCTACTTCAAAAACGTAGATCTAAAGTTTTTAATAGGATCTACAATATTTAAAGAAATGATCATTACTGGTAATTTTAGGCTGCATCAGTCAAACATAACTTAAATGATAAGGTTTTATTGTTATTTTTAGAAAAATAATTTATCAAAATGTAAGAAGCCTTGTAAGAAAAAATGTAAGAAGCCTGGAGAGTTGGCTCTTAACATTGCAAAAGGTATTTTTAATGTTAAAAATGAATTGTCCTAAAAAACTGTCAGCATTTCTTGAAAGCTACATGTTTTCTTTGTGTTTTAAATATGTTGTATTTTTACATAGAATGTTTATTTTGTATGAAATACAACTTATTTATTTGTTTGTGTCATGCTTTTTTTAGTACAAGCCTTATCTCTCTACTTTTTAGGGATAAAGTTGTCAGAAAAAATGTAGACCTTTTGCTGCTCTATAAGTGGGCATACGTTCAGAATCAGCTGGGCATATAGTAACAATTTCTCTTTTCAGTGAAATATTTTATTTTTCTTCCAGCACTTTTTGGTTGATGGGGGGTTGTTCTGTTCTCATGCCTTCCTTCAAGGAACCGGCACCAATGCCTGCTACATGGAGCAGATGAGGAACCTTGACCTTCTGGATGGAGATGAAGGGCGGATGTGCGTGAACACTGAGTGGGGCGCTTTTGGTGATGATGGTGCCCTGGAGGATATTCGCACCAACATAGACCAGGAGATAGATTCAGGATCACTGAACCCTGGAAAACAGCTGTGAGTGTCTTCAGAATGATCCCTGTTTTCTCTGCATGAACCCAACAACACACTGTCTGTTTTTGCTTTCTGTTTTACATCTGTTCTCTTTGCTGCTGCTATTGTGGTTTGCTACATATGATAATGAAAATGTGGCATAATAGTGTGGTATATAATGGTCTCTTTTCTGTTAAGTCTAAAAAGAATACAATATTGGATGGATTTTACCATTATTATTTATTATATGATTTATCTGATTACTATAAACTACAGTATTTTTGTGATCAATCGTAATTAATCAAAGGCAAATTTCATTGCTAAATTTTCTTTTTAAATGTTTCCTTATAAAACAAAAACATGATAATAATATTTTTTTCAGTGTCCACAGTACCATCACAACTTAATAGGCATTGTCTGAGCAACCAGATTTTAAAATTTAATACTCATTCTTGTAAAGGGTTTATATTCACCAAAAATAAAATAAAACTATACCTAGGATTTTCTTTACATGGAACTTTTGATTCTGTCCATGTTTTATTAAACAATATAAAACAATTAAAATGAAAAAAACATACATGTGATGCATTATGGATAAGACTCCTCCTTAGTGTATTGGAAATATAGCTTCTTTCTAGGATTGCGGATTTAGGGTATCTTGACTACTGATTGCTTTGGAGTTATTTCTTTTGTCTCTAGTACTTTTAAGTCTTCTCATGCCTCACTTTTCTGGTCTTAACTCTATGTGGGAATGACTAAATCTATCCCCATTACTCCTTCTGCATCTCGTCAGCCCCGTCCGTGTGTACTTGCTTGCTATTTGACACTTATTCAAGGCCTTTGGGTTGTATCTGTAAGCTAGTTTTTAATGCTTAGGTACAGTGCCTTGCAAAAGTATTCACCCTACTTTCACCTTTTGATGTTTGTACCTTTTGTTGCTTTCATGGATCACTCATGGTTAATAAAATTTGTCTTTACTCACACAGAATTTACTAGAAAAAAACCTTCAATGTCATTGTGAAACCAGATTTCTACAAAGTAATGTCAATGAAACAAAAATATAAAATGAATATATAATTGTTTGCATAATTATTCACACCTTTCAAGTCAGTATTTAGTACCGGTAGATGCACCTTTGGTTGCAATCACAGCACCAAGTCCGTTTGGATAAGTCTCAATCAGTCTTGTACATCTGCACACTGGAATTGTACTCCATTCGTCTTTGCAAAACTGCTCAAGTTATGTCAGGTTGTGTGGATACCGGACATGAACAGCCCCAAGTCCAGCCACAAATTCACAATGGGATTTAGGTCTGGACTTTGACTCAGTCACTCCAGAACATTTACCTGGTACTTTTTAAACCATTCCTGTGTAGCTTTTGCAGTCTGCTTTGGATCATTGTCTTGCTTTAAAATAAATCTCCTCCCAAGCTGTAGTTCTCTTGCAGACCCCAAAAGATTGTCTTCCAAAATGTCAGTGTATTTTGCAGCATTCATTCTGCCCTCTGTCTTTACAAGCCTTCCAGGGCCTGTTGCTTAGAAACATCCCCACAGCATGATACTCCCACCACCATGCTTCATAGTGGGGATGATGTATTTTTGATGATGTGCAGTATTTGGTTTCTGTCAAACATATCGTCTTGTCTGATGGTCAAAAAGCTCAATTTTTGTCTCATCAGACCAAAGAATCTTCTTCCACTTGATCATGGAGTCTTCCACATGCCTTTTGGCGAACTGTAGTCGAGCTCTAATTTGTATTTTCTTCAACAGTGAATTTTCTCATTGCCACTGTCCCATAATGTTTGACCGGTGAAGAACCCGGACAGCAGTTGCTACATGCACCATCTCTCCCGTCTCCGCAGCTGAAGCTTGTAACTCCTGCAAAGTAGTCAGAGGGTTCTTGGTGGCTTCCCTCACAAGTCTCCTACTTGCACAGTCACTCAGTGTATGAGGGTTGCCTGATCTAGGCAGATTCCCACATGTGCCATATTCCTTCCATGTCTTGATGATTGATTTCACTGAACTTGGTGGGATGTTCAATGCCTTGGACATTTCACGAATTGTGAGACTATTGGCACTAATTGGATGGACTTCTATTGACTTTGACCATTACATTTAAAAGGGGGTGGTTAATTATGCAAAAGAATTATATTTCATTTTACACTTTTGTTTCATTGACATTACTTTGTAGAAATCGGTTTTCACGTTGACAATGAAGGTTTTTTTCTAGTGAATTTTTGTGAGAGGAAGGACAAATTTTATCGACCATGGAAAGAAACAAAAAGGACAAACATTCGAGGGGATGAATACTTTTGCAAGGAACTGTAGGTTTCTGTTTAAGAAGATCATGGGCCTTGAGAACAATATCACAAGCTGTTATGATGCTTAAGCTGGCCTAGACATCAACTGCTCCCCCTATCTGCTCGCAATAAATTCAGCCGAGAGACATGTTCTTCAGTGATTCGCCCACCATTATTCTATCATCTTTTGTCCGTGTGTCTCTCCTGTTAGATTTCACCAGGAGGTTCATCTTCCTTTTTATTTTTCCTTGAGTCCTTCACATGGGCTTTGATACACAATAATCCATGTATTACACACTCAGTGACAGCAGTGAATTAAAGTGAAGATGATGTGTCACTCCAGGCAAATACCAACTGCTCAACATCAACTAAAAAGTTCAGAAATTTGCACATGGAGCAGAGCAACAAGATTTTTAACTGAACAAAGAAGAGATTGTAAGAACTAATATTTGACTTGGACATGTTTGGCTACATCACTGAAGAAGTTCATTTTTAAACCGAGTATTTTAATTATCTAAAGGTCAGTTGTTTAGAACAGGGCTATTGACATGTCGACCTACATCCAGCAAGGATCAATTTGAGTGGCTCATGGCGTAATCCCAACTTTTCCGGTAACCCAGTTTAGCCCACTTTTATTCAAAAACAAAAGCATAACTGCTTGAACGAGCCCTACACAGTCCATTTTGGAGCATCCGTCAATGATGCTCAATAAAAATGAAGGGGAAGTGTAACAAGCACTTCCCTTTTGAAGCCAAAACATAACTCAACTTGAAGGATGCTGTTTGTGTCTAAATAAAACCTAAGCTAACAAAACTTATCCAAAATCCAGAGCTGTATTATGTTCTTGTTTTAACAAATGCCAGAGTAAAGCCAAGTGCTGTTGCTTTTATTTGCAGGAGAGCACACAGCTCAGCAAAACCTCTATTTTAGCTATTTATACAGAATCTGCTGTGTAACAATCAACTATGTTGGGGTATAATTTATATTTCTGTCTTAATTTGTGCATTTTGAAAATCATTACCTTAAAAGTTACATTTAGTATCACATTTTTCTGGTTTGAAAAAACGGATTTGGCCGATGGCCTCCTCCACATCTCCTGGTGGACTCGCCTTTCTCCTGGTAGGGCCTACATGCCCCACAGACACTACGGTGACAGACACAGCAAACCGACTTACCAAAGCTCGCATTAATGTGCCGTCCTGGTTGAGTTGCACTACCTGGGCGACTTGTGTGGGTTGTAGATGCCGTCTCATGGTACCGCTGAAGTGACCACACTGTCTGCATTAAAAAGCCACTAAAACATCAGTCAAAAACCATAAGGACAGAGAAGTTGTCTGTGGGCACCGCTTGGCAGAACCACTTCTTTATTGGAGGTGTCTTGCTGATCACATATTGTTTCCACCTTTTGTCTATTCCACTCACACAAAAACACGTGAAATTGATTGTCAGTCAGTGTTGCTTCCTAGTTGGACAGTTTGATTACCGGTACACATAATCTGGTTGACTTGGGGTAACATTGAGTTATTTAGGTGTTTCCTTTATTTTTTTGAGCAGTGTATATTTAATCTTCTCAAAAGTGATTTAACTGTATGTTATAATGTTGTTTGAGGTTTAATCCATAATCCCTTTTCAAACATACATTGCTGGGAAAACAAGGACATTACACACATTATGTTTGCAGATTCTCGAATAAAATTGGAAAAAACACCTCAAGACATTTTTACCTGGATTGTTATTTTAAACTGTTGCTATAATGTTGAACTGAAACTGAAAGCAATCCAACACAGCTTCCTTTTTTTGCTTAAACTATTCTGATGGATTCTTATCCTTAATCTCGTTGTACAATGTTGCAATAACAATAAAGACTATTACTATTTTGAAAACAAAAAACAAATAGGTGCCTTTTTTGTAAATTTAGGCAAATTATGTTCTGAAGTAATACTTAAAAAGGTCTTTTGCCCCTCAGAAAACAGTTTGACACATTTTATTCTTTTATCTTTTAGGTCAATTTACACTCTAGATCTCCTTGCTTTTTAAATGCTGTGTAATGTTTTCTTTGAACATTGAATACTTTTCCACTTACAGTCTATTTCCTTGAACTTGCCAAGCTAAAAAAAATCTGTTAAAATGAGAGCTTTTGTGGAATTTTCTGTTTTGCTGAGACTCAAGTTTGGTATCTGTTCAATGCTTAAGTCACTGAGGGGTCAATTTCTAATACCTGGACAAATAATGAACACAAAAATAAATTCTATTTAAAATGATCACATGAATGAATTGTTTAAAATAATTAACAGAAAACTCAAAGTTTTCAATTAACCTCTAACATAATCCTCTTTCTCCGTTGATCTCTTTTTCTTGAAAGAAAATTGTAAAGAAACAAGGAGCTTGTGACTCTTTCAAAGTGCCAAACATGTGTATAGATACATATTTATGTATTCATTTAGCTTATAAAACTGTTTACAGAACGCAGTCTCTTGGCCATGACCCTCAACTATTATAAAGAGTTCATTTACACCAATCTTTGACAGTTTAGTCTTAAAAGTTGCAGAATAACATATTTTATTAAAATAATTAAGAAACATTTTTTTATGTTACACAAATGTACTTTTGGATGTTGTTCATTTAGAGGAGAGCGCTTTTGTTGCTTTCTCAGTGCAGTACAATGTTGTTCCTCAGACAGCATTACTGTAAAACAAGCTGTTTGAGGGTCCAGTTTAATCTAGCTGACATGAAATGAATCAAACCTTCTATTTAGGGCTGCCTTGATTCACTTATCACTGTAACACAGCAAGAACATCATAGGAAGCACCTCTAGATTAGCATACCGTGGTGGTTGTTCACCTCTTAAAAACTGAAGACTTCAATTACAAAGGAATCTCCCTCCTCAGCCTTTCTGATGAGCTCCTTGCTGGATGAAGTATTCAAGAGAGCATTGTAAATCCCACACCCAGCAGTAAGTCTGAATTCTTTACGGTGACAGCTTGACTCCGGGGATGCTCTCTGTTGTAGATTCTGTTCATATACGTTTTTTTTGACATAACAAAGTAGCAGAATGGTTTGTCTTGGGGAGCCTTAGACTCCCGTCTCTACTATGAGTGAGCGATGTGGTCCCTGAAGCAATGACCTTCATCTCTCCTTGGGGTGGTTTGCAGGTAAGAGTACATCTACTGGAATGGGAGCTGTCATTTCCAAGTTTGAGGTCATTATTCTATGCCAAAACAATGTAGAATGCTACTCTTTAGGTTAGGAATGAGTCTCCCCCCAGTGCAAGAGATTAAATATTTAGGTATTCTGTTCACAGGCTAGAGTAAATTGGAGCAGGTTTACCAATAGGCTGGTGCAAAACCTGCAGCAATGCAGACATTTACTAGTTGCTGTGGTAAAGAAAGAATCGAGTCAGAAGACAAAGCTCTTGGTTTACTGGTCAGTCTAAGGTTTTTCACCTACACCATAAGTTTAAAAAATCAGATTCATGTTCATGTTGATCTCTTTGAGATGGGATGCAGAGCTCAGCCTCCCACGAGTAATTCCAAACTGCAGTTGCAACTCCTCCATATTGAGAGAAGCCATTTCGGACATCTCATGAGAATGCTTCTGGAACACCTTCCACTTGAGGCGTTGCAGGCACATCGATTTGGGAAGATACAGATCCAGGGCACGCTGGAGATATTATTTTTGTCGGTTGAACTGGAAAGGCCTCTGTATCTCTATTAAAAAAAAGTGGGCAGGAAGAAAGAAGTCACGACATCCTTACAGAGACTACTGCTGATGAATTGATGGAAGGACAAAAAGTGCCTAGCTAAGCAGAAAACAACATTAACTTACTGTCTCCCTGGTCTCCAAGCAGTTATACCATTTTGAAACAATTGCAGTATCAGACAGAACAGACACTTCGTTTTAGAAGATTAAAAAGAAAAAAACAACTATCAATTTTGATGTTGTACCACCTCATCAATATGTCATCTCTAAACTTAAAAAACCTGAGCATGTTTTTTACCTTCCAGCTCCTAAATATTTTGTCACTCTGAGAAAAAGTGATTTCGTTTAGACAGGCTGGTTTGTCAGAACTTTACACTGCTACTGCGCTTTGTGTCTCTTGTAAGCCCCTCTGCTAATATCATTAAAACACAAGACATAGTGTTGTGCCACTGTGTCCTCTCATTGGCTAAGGTTCACTGGGATGTGTTAGACATTAATGACAAATCTTTAATTTTCCTTCCTTTTTTTGGTAACTGTTGGCTTTTTTCCATTCATTTTCCATCACAGACTTCCCAGATGGTGTGGTCTGATAAAAACACCTGTTGTGTCAACAGCCACATATCTGCAATAGTTGCATTCATTCAAAACTTGGTCGAAAACCACAGTCTGCTAGAAATGTTTTTTCATTTCTAATTCAGAAAAAGGAGATATTAATATGCACAAACAGATGGAAAAAAAAAACACAGTCTGTGTCTCATGCGCACAAACCCGAATGAGTCACCCTTTGCTGATTAGATATATGAATGGAACTCAGTAATATATAGCATACTGTTAAAATTTCTCCCACATTATTAGTCTGTCACTGCTGTTATCATTATAGAATTATGAGGCAAAGGACTGGAATAAAATTATTTGGGTCTGCCTTGAGACGTCAGCCTTATTAAGACAGTGAAAAAATTCAAGATTGGTTTAAAACTTTACTGAATTATATGGAAACAATTAAAATAAGTTAATTTTATTGTTTGGCTGAGAATTACTTTCTTTATGTTCAAGTTTGAATATAAGGCATTTGAACACAATCATCTGGAAATTTGCAGCCATTTGTTAAATAATTAAATCCATAAAAACATGTTTATTGTTCTTCTGCTTTCAGGTTTGAAAAGATGGTTAGTGGGATGTACCAAGGCGAGCTGGTGCGTCTCATCCTGGTGAAGATGGCCAGACAGCGGCAGCTGTTTCAGGGCAGGACGACCCCAGAGCTCCTCACCACTGGACATTTCAGCACCAGCTACATCTTCACCATCGACTCAGACAAGTTAGCGTTTGTTTGTATAAGTCTCTCATCCAGTTTAAAGCTCAACTCCATCGTTGTTGGATCAGAGTACATGCGGGGAAAAAATAGAAATTTGGATTTGTTTGCTTTGTTTAATGTTGTAAGGGCCTACTAAAAAGAAAAAAGACATGAGGAGTACTTTATTTCCACATACAGGGTTTCTCCTGCGTGTTGGGATTTCAATATTTGCGGTTTCACGTTTGGGCAGATTTCTTTTCAGTCACGTTACTCCTCTGGTCTACCACAAAAACTCACACAACTCAAGATAATTGTATGTAACCCAAGGGAATGCATTCAAAAATAAAGATGCTCCAGGAGAATCAGCCAATCAGAGAGCAGGATAGACCGAATGTCAAACTGAGAATACAGAACACGTTTGAGGGAGATGCTGCGGGAACCTCTGAGGAGGGGAGCGGAGATAAATATAAAATAAAGAAAACTTCACACCGAGCAACAGCTGGTTCCACCGATTCCTGAATCACAAAAACCGAAGTTTAGGCCTCTGCATGAAGAAATGGCATCAGCTGACTCAGAAGCAGCTGGAAAATATCCTGAAGCGCTGAAGAAGATAACCTTGGAGGATAGTTATCATACAGATGAATGAATGATGGAAAGAAGCGACGCTCAAAACACGCTGCTGCCGGCTGACGCGCCGTGCCCGACCCTTAAGTCATGCTGCAGGACCATTCGCACTTAACCGATGAAGGAGGAAGCACAGGCTCCTGGTTTTAAGCGCAGTGTGACACTCCTATGTGCGTTATAAATTACGCACATAGTAATGTACAGTCAATTGCTCTGAATAAAAAGAAATACTCTTTATCTTGGGAAATATTCCAATGTTCTTTGATAAATGTTTTACAAAGCATCGAAAATGTTTCATAAGGGTTTTATTGAGTGAGGGCTTTTCTTTGCTCAGTGGTGTGGGGGGTGGTGTTACATATTCGTGGATTCTGCTCATTCGTGGTAGTCTCTAGTTCTTTACCACTGCGACTATGAGGGGAATGAAAAACCGAATTTTAATTGTTTTGTTTTTGCTTCAGTGATAGAGATTTCAGTTGTTTTAAGTCATTTTAACTGTGCAGCAAATATTTGGTTTTTGTCAGTAGAAGGTTCCACAAAAAATCTCCACTAGCTCTCATAACAAGGTATTCTGCTCCTGAGCCATGGTGCAGAAACACAGCTATCAGACAGGGGGACTTGAGAACAGGTCAATTTCTCTCCGGCTCAGTCAAGAGCACTCCCCAGGAGGTAGACATATCATTACCAAAGTCTTATATTAATAGATGATTCCATGAAAGGGAATGGAGAATGGAGACAAGGTTGAGTTTGAAAGATAATACAGTTCCTTTCAAAAGATGGAAAAAATGTTTAGAAAATGTTAGGTGGATGAGCTTTGGTCATAAAAATGTAGAGGAAAATAGAGACCATACCTTTTTTTTTTACTTAATTCTTTTGGATTGTCTCAAGGATGCCTTTTTAATTGTAAGCTGGAAAGAATAAAGTTAAATGTAACATAACCCAAATATAAACTTGCTGTGGCTTTTTTTCTGTCACCTGCAGAGAAGCAGAAAGTCTGGCAAGTGCTGAAAAGGTTCTGCGCGGCCTGGGTCTGGAACCATCGCTGGAGGACTGCATATGCACCCGGCGGGTGTGTCAGATAGTGTCCACTCGGGCCGCGCGCTTGTGTGCCGCCACCCTGGTGGCAATACTTCGACAGATCCGGGACAACAAAGCCGCTGAGAAGTTGCGCACCACCATTGGTGTGGATGGCTCTGTTTACAAAAATCATCCAGAGTGAGTGCACTCAGGCTACGTCTCCCGTTGAATGGTAGATGATACAGTTAACAGGGACTTATGAAGGGCTCTTTTAAAACAACCTTAAAGGAAACTGCTTTAGTTGTGGAGTGCATTTTCTGTCATCGTATCTAAACATCTTAAACCTTCTTTAGAGACAATTAGAGATCAGTCAAGCAGACGTTTTTCCTTCCCTTTTGTTATCAAACAGTTTTTGCTTGACTGATTCTTATTTTCCTGCTTCACTTAACAATATCCCATGAAGTTTCCTGACATGATGATCATATCAGGAAAATAAGACATAATGATAAGCCCCAACGTCATGCCTTTCCTAGCTCCACAGACTCCTTATGTGTGTGTTTTTTTTTAAATCAGATAATGGGAGGCCAATTTTGAAAGTTAACATTCAGGCTGCTTGTCAGTCTACTTCTTCAGTGAATTTAAGCTGAGGCCCTTCTCATCTGCCAAACTCAATTATCCTGTCAGGTCTTATCGGACCATAATTCACATCGCTGTCTCTCATTTATCAAGGGTTGATTGAGAACAAGTGTGCTTCACTCTGGGGTCAAACGCGGCCATGTTTGATTTTTTTATGAACTCCTGTGATTTTTTTTACCACTAATAGATTTAGGAAAGTTTTCATCACTGATTTTTTGTCTCTTCTGTGGCATTTCTTTGGCTTTAGAATGCCTTTCTCACATGTGTCCATATTGACCAGTTGACAGTTTATAAAAGTTGATGAACCACTTGAATATCACTACCCATTCTAATATTTTAATGCTGCATCAAGTACTTGAAGACACAATTGGTGACACAATAAGTTAGAGGGACATTTTTTTTTATTTTGAGAAGGAAACGAAAAAAATACTGCTTACTTGTACCAATGAATTTTATCTCTTCAAATTGTTTTTTTTGTGCGCCCTTCTGTCCACCTTGCGATGTTCGAGATGTGGAGCAGAAACTTCACAGTACAATGGTGCTGAAGGCTTCAGCTGCTTTATGCCCCTGAACAGAAGAGTAACCTTTATCACCTTTTGCCCACTTCAGGTGCAAAAAAAGCAAAACATTTTGTTTCTTCACTGCCGGCTTCAAAGAGCTGATTCTTACAGATTTGTTTTCTATTTAAGACCTCTCTGTACACTTCAGAATCAATATATTTTATTTTTCCTCCAAATGCACATTAATATGCTGAAAATTGGTCTGCAAATTGGTGCCAGGCATGAAGGATGCAACTAGCCTGTTTCATCTGCTCTCAGAAAATCTGCGTCTGTCTAGTTTTTTTTCTTTGAAGGCAGTTTGAGTATCCGCAGTGCCGTGTTGGTATGATTATAGGAAGCCGACGTCTCCCTGAGCAACGTGCTTTTAAAATGCCTCTGTGGGCTGCTGACACAAATGTTGTTTGCTGCCACGCAGAAGTGTGCCTGGCAAGTGCTCGCGTCTGCTGTTGTGTACTTTGAATAGGTGAGTGTGCTTTCTAACTTTAAAAAGCAATAAATAAAAAGTTTGTGCTTTCATAAACTTTGCTTCTCTCCACCTTGGAGTGGATTCAGTCTATACTTGTACGTTGTGCATAAATTATTCACCAACAAGTGTGTGATATGCGGTGCAAACTCTGGGGAAGTTTATGTTTCTTGGCAGTAATGATGTAATGACTTGGTAAATACAAGTGTCTGGAGAAAATCAAGAGCAACCCTAAGGTGAACCATAAAGCAGATGCATTTTCAGAAATGTTTACAAATAACATTTTTTTTCTTATATTTCCTCCTCTTGTTTATTCTTTCCCAGTTTTGAAGACTTGGTGAGAGGATCTGTAGATTGTCTCCACACACTTGCAGTGTTATCCCCGTTGTTTACTTTCCACTTCTAAATAAGATGCCTTGTTATATATTTATAAAATGCGTCTTTGCAAAAGCTGGATCTCATTGCTTTCAGTCATCCTGAATGGCAGGCAGAAAACTTAAAGGAATAACTTTGATTTTGGTGAAACTATGAACATTAATCAACGTAGTCCTGGATTTTTGGAGTTCAAAAGGTTTTTGGGATGTCCTTGAATTTAAAGAAAGCTCAGAACTTATTGTTTGCCAAAAGCAGCATTTATTTACCGTGGCCATGCTGCATTAAAAAAATGATTGGCGAGATTTTAACAGACGTTTGTTTCCTTCTTTTCTGCAGATTTTCTAGGAGGCTGAATAAATTGGTGCGGCGGCTGGTTCCAGACTGCGACGTGCGCTTTTTGCAGTCTCAGGACGGCAGCGGGAAAGGCGCCGCCATGGTAACAGCGGTGGCGCACCGCCTTGCTGCTCAGCAAAGGGAGCGCAAGCTCCTCCTGGACACTCTGCGTTTGAGCCGTGAACAGCTGCTGGAGGTGAAGAGGAGGATGACAGAAGAGATGATGCGAGGCCTGGCGAAGCAAACGCATGAACAGACCAGCGTCAAAATGCTGCCCGCCTTTGTCCGCCACACCCCAGACGGAACCGGTAGCTTACAAGAGTCCAGATTGTTGTTTTGTAGGAAGGCCTTATACATTTTGATGGATTTTTATCATATTCTGGTTTAGAGAATGGAGATTACTTGACTTTGGACCTTGGGGGCTCCAGCTTCAGGGTTCTTCTAGTGCGATTACGAAGTGGAGGACATCACAAAGTAGAAATGCATCAGAAGATCTACAGTGTTCCTCAGGAGACAATGCAAGGCACAGGGGAAGAGGTAAGGCATCAAAGGGAGCAAGTTGTCTTTTGATTCAGAGAACACAGAATTGAAGTTTTTTTAGACTTTCGTTTGCCAAAAGTAATCCAGGTTACTTTAAAAAAATGACATCCGTAAAATCACATTTCTTCAAATCAAATCATAATTTTGAATTGTTTTCTTCCAGCTCTTCGACCACATTGTGCAGTGCATTGCTGACTTCCTGGAGTACATGGGCATGAGTGGAGCCTCTCTACCTCTGGCATTTGCTTTCTCTTTTCCCTGTCATCAAAACAAACTGGATGAGGTGATGTTTTGCATTTCATTTCACCTGCGGTGTCACCTAATATGCTCTGAATAAACAGTCATTTTAAATCAGGGGTGGTCAGAACACAGGCCTTAAGGGCCGGTGTCCAACATGTTTTTCAACTATCCTGCCATTAAAGCTCCTTATTGGCTAAACACACCTGATCCAGGTAATCAGCGGCAGAGAAGGCAGGATTTCTGGAAAAACGGCAGGAGGCCGGCCCTCAAGGCCTGGAGCTTGACAACCCTGTTTTAAGAATAAAATCAACTTGAACTGCTCTTTTTTTAAATTTTCCAATTGTTTGTATCAACATTTATTGATGATAAAGAATTCTGGTCAGCAAAAGCCTAATATTAGTGTGTGTAAAAATAACATTTCTCAAATGGTCACATGTGTTTTCCTGCTTAAAAGGCTGGGTCATTGTCTAATTTTCTGGCAGCTCTAACCTCAGTAATCAACTTAGTGTTCTTCCCTGCATTTATCTCCAAAACCTCTAACATGATTTGTTCCTCTGATGGATTCATTCCTGATCTTATCCATCCTCATCACTCCCAAAGAGAAAATCAACATCTTCATCTCTGCTACCTCCAGCTCTGCCTCCTGTCTCTTTCTCAGAGTCTTTAAACCAGCAACATGGCTGCTCTCACCACAGTCCTTCCACATCTTTCCTTTCATTCTTGCTGACACTCTTTAGTCGCACCTAAATCACACATGATATCATCCTCCAGCCGTTCCAACCTGCTTGCACACTCCTTCTACACCTCTTTCCCACACTCTGTTGCTCTGGACTGTTGACCTGAAATACGCTCTACCTTCTTCACCTCTGCTCCCTGTGATGGACCTATTAAAGTTCTTTTTTGTATGTAGTTTTATGTTAAACGGCAGCGTCTGGTACACGCATTTGACTTGTCACTTTGCACAATGTTCAAAAAGTGTCAATTTGGAACCAGAAATATGTCACTTTTCACTGTTTCCTTATGGCAAAAGATAAACTTTTGTCAGTCGGTGGCGTTTGTGGCCCCCCTTGTGTCAAGCTCCTCAGTCAAGCAAGATGCAGTAGGCAGAAAGGGGGGATCAAGGGTGGGGCTACTCAGCCTCTAAAATCTCCATTTAGAGGAGATTTTAGAAAAAGAGGTTTCACATAAACATGAAATATGGCTTTTTAAGACAGTTAGGCTGTGGGGTTTTGGTTAAAAACTTCTTAATCATACTTAAAACACCACTGGAAATGTTTTATAAAAAATATCATCGGGGAACTTTAAGAAGTGATCAAACTGACTTCTAAAAATCTGCTTTATTTGTGTTGTCTTTACACCTTTCAGAGTTGGAGGAGTTCACTTACACTATATTGTGAATTCAGTGTTTTATTTCATATAAGCTCTGCTGTCATTTTTCAGGGCATCCTTCTGAAGTGGACAAAAGGGTTCAAAGCCAGCGGCTGTGAAGGAAAAGATGTCGTTACGTTACTCAAAGAAGCTGTTCGGCGCAGAGGGGTCAGTTCACACTACACATACAGAGGAGCAAAAAATGATTTGTCAGTCACAGATTCTGCAAGTTCTGCCACTTAAAAAGATGAGTTTGGTCTGTAATTTTCATCATAGCTGCACCTAAGAGACACAATGTAATAAAAGAATCCAGGTGAGGCGATTTTTTTTAAAGAATTTATTTGTTTAATAGAGCAGAAAATAAATATTAAGCTCCTTCAAAAAGCAATAATTTTGTCCCTCACAGACTCAGACCTGTAACCACTTCTTTAAGAAGCTCTTCTATCCTCCACTTGTTATCTGTATTAATGTCTCCTAGATATGTATATAAAGCTATGTTCATAATTGCCCTTGGCAATGCATATACAAGCAGCCACTGTCCAAAAAGAGTCTATGTAAAGACGTGTTAATGCGTGTTTTTGGCTTTCGCGTTCAGATTTCTTGCATTCACACGCAGCAACGTAAGTATGCAACACAAGTAACACTATGACCGTTTTTGGGCTCTACGTACAAAACCTCCGGCCATTGAAGGCAAAAATAAAGTGAACCTAGTTCAAACTTCGACCAATCACACAGATTTGGTAGTGATTAGGGCTGGGCGATATGGCCTAAAAATAAAATCTCCGATTTTATTTTTTTTATTCGATTTCCAATTTTCTTTTTTCCCCCCACCCTACTTAAGGAAAGCAATAAGTACAAATGGCAGACAACTTAAAGCAAATGTTGCTTTTATTTAATCAAACCCAAGACAAATGTAACCCCCATTTCTGGGATGAATAATAAATAAACACACTCTTGGAATCAACGTTAAGTATAAGATTTTTCTTCTTACTCCCTTTTTGGACTTTGTGTTTAAATAATTTTGTCTTGTTTTTGTCTAATTTCGTTATTCTAAACTTGTTTTCACTTATCCAAAATAAAAGGTTACTTCCTTACTAAAGTCCCAGCTGTGTTTTGACTCACACGTTGTAGTCTAGACTAAAAGGAGACAAACATTCACTTTGACAGTAGCACCATTTTCTAAAGGATTAATAATACAGCCCATATCTGGGGTCTAAGGTTTTAATTAAATGAAGAAACCCCGTCTTCTCTACGGAGAAGATGATTAAGCAGCAGGAGTCACGGTCAACCACCCCCCCTCGCGGCCGCGTCCTCCGAAAACAAAATCCTACTGGCGGCCGCGTCGCAAATGAATATACCGGTACAAGTAATAATTACAACGCAGTATTCTTTATTAACAAATAACAGTAACAACTAACTATCTAATGAACTAACTATACAGGCGTTGTAGAATCACTATGTGTGTGTCAGGGCGCGTGCGTGTTTAAGAGGACTGAGCGCGTGCCACACGAGCGGGCGTGAGAGCCTTTGACTCCGATGGGCTTTAGGCAGCGTGGGGGGTTCTTCCTCCACGTCTGTGGCAGTTAACCCAGACCAGTTCCAAACAACAGATGATTTGATTCCTTTCTTGGGAACAAACTTCCCACTGTCACCGGTAGGCATGCTGTCGCTAGCTGCTTCGTGTGTCGATTGTCGCGTGTAGCCGTGTAACACTAACGCTACGGAAGCTCTGGGGAGCCAAAAATGCGCCACATAAAAACTCGATTAAGTTATTTTTGAAATCGACCGTAACAAAAAATTCGAATTAATTCATTTGATCGATTTATCGCCCAGGCCTAGTAGTGATGAATGGATCCCCTTTAATTCCTGGATCATGGGGAAGAAATTAATAATTTTAGCTTGGAATTATGACACCTTTTCATATATTGGAATAAAGTTGTGAATGAAAAAGTCTAGAGCAAGATTTGTGAGATTGACCTCTTGCACCAAGCATCTTCCAACTGTAGATGGCAGACATGCGCTAGTACACAGTAGAAAAAGAAGCCCCTTCCTGCTTGTCCATTGTGAACACCACAGGCTTTATGTGTCTCACACATGTCACTTTCCTTGTGTGTAAATAGGTTCAAAGACGCCTATCCACCATAAACAAGTCCAAATAGCTGTCTTTTTAAGAAAATATTACAAGAAATTATTATTCTGTTGAAGCATGCAAGTAATGATGCACATTTTCTTTTTCCTGTTTTCTATATCTTGTTACATTAACTTGACAAGAACAGTTTAATTAGACAGTAGATGAGGAAAAGGAGGGTCTGTGATGTGCTCCAAATGTACATGAGAAGATGGATCAAAGTTAATTTTTCACCCCTGATAAAGCTTGGGCCCATGCACTACTTCAGTGATCCTGCAAAGCCGTTCTGATGCTGTGATGTTTTATTAAACATGTATTCTACCAGACAAATCTCCCCCAGGTTGTAATGAAGTAGTTACATAAACATAAGTTTGTCCTTGAGTGTGACACTCGAAGCTTAATCTTCTGAGCTGGCAGAGGTTTCAGGCAGGATCTTGTACACTGCTTATGGATGAGTAAAATTATTAAAGAGCCCACTTCACACTTCGTCAGTTTTCTTGGGAACCACTTTTTCTTAGTTTCCATCTTTGGGAAAGTAGCAAAGACAGTGATGTCCTCTGCAATGTATTCATTTATTACCTGTCAAGAATTCTGATGCTGAAGACATGCCTCATATTTTCCGCTTCAGTTCCGGTTGCTCTCGACATTGGTGAAGTGGTTACTCAAGTCTTCTATAATTGTGTAAGTGTAAGGTTGAGCTGTGAAGACACTCTTGACAGGGTCAGACTAATGTAACTTTAGAGATCCCAGGTCTGCTCTGTCACAGGGGCTCTGACTTTATCTGCCTAATTTAAACCAAATGTCTCTGTCCCTATCAAACACAAGGCATGGAAGAAAGGTACACTCTGATGACATGCACTAGAAAAGGCATTAATGTTGCTGCTAGGTCATTTTCCTCCTTTCCTCCTAAATTAATTAATACCAGGGTGAACTAAGGCCAAAATAACAAACAAAGCCCCACCTAACTGAAAGCTGAAATCTTACCTGTAAAATGGATGAAAATGGAAATCTATGACAAAACCTCCCTAGACTAACATAAACAGGAGAAAACATATGTGAAAGAAAATGGCAGTACACCCTACAGCTTCACCTAAACATAACTACAATCAAAATACTACACAGAGTGGGCCTGAACATAAAACCACAAAACTACAAAAACTAAGTGCAACGAAGTACAAAACAGGTGGAGAAGAGCGCCAAGCTGCACTGGCGACAGTGTGCAGCAAAGCTCCCTTCTTGCAGGCTGGAGGTCCGCATGGTGCTTTTAAAGGCTGCCTCCATTTTTTGGGGTCCAGTGGGAGCCACACATTTTCCAGCACCACACCTGAAAGTAATCAGTCACACACAAAGATCCACAAAAACAATGAAGTCCGACTCTGATAGAAATAAAATACACAAGACGCAGAACAAAGAGAAAGAACAAAACCAAATACGGCCATGGCTGTAACAGGTGCCAAGCCCAAGTCTTGGAAAACAACCCCACACAATAAATTCTCCTCCACCAAATTTTAAAGTCAGCACATTGGAATCCCAAATGTATCATTCTCCTGGTAACTTCCAAACCCAGACTTATCCAGAGGGAAAAGTGTGATTCATCACTTCAGAGAAGGCGTGCGTCTCCACTCTTAAGAGTCCAGTGGCAGCATGCTTTACACCACTGCATCCAGTGCTTTGCGTACTCTGCGTACTGTACTTGGGCTAATCGGAAGGTCACATAAAGTTTGGAGCTCTGTAGCAATTGACTCTGCAGAAAGTCTGTGACCTCTTTGCAGTATGCGCTTCAGCATCCGCTGACCCCTCTCCATCAGTTTACGTGGACTACCACTTCATGGCCGAGTTGCTGTTTTTTTAGACTCTTCCATAGAGCTGACTGTTGACCGTGGAATATTTAGAAGGACATTTCATGAATGGACTTGTTACACTGGTGGCAACCTATGACAGTGTCATGCTGGCATTTACTGAACTCCTAAGAGCGGCCTATTCAGTCACAAATGTCTGTGCAAACAGTCTGTATGCCTAAGTGCTTGATTGTATACACCTGTTGCCGGGCTAAGTCATCATTTGGATGGCTGAGCAAATACTTTTGGTAATATAGTGTACATTGTTTCTAACCTTGATGGCATGTATTTACTTTAATATCTTTGATCTTTTTTTAAGAGATTGAATTATCATGATTTTTATAATTCGTTCCTTTTATATTCAAATTCCACTCTTGATGGATTTTCTTCATACTTTAAAGTTTTGGGCTACACTGTAGGGTAGTGGTTAGCAACTTCACATCTCTCAGTGAGAAGGTCCTGGTTGAAATTTCAGCTGGGTCCAATTTGTGTGGAGTTTGCATGTTCTCCTCGTGCATGTGTGAGCATGCTTTATAGGTCAATGGAAAATTCAAAAGTATCCAAAGGTGTGTGGTTTTGTGTGGCCCTGCGATGGACTGGGAAACCGTCCTGATCGTACCCCCCCTTCTGGATTGGCTCCAGCAACCCCATGACCCCAAAAGGGATTGGGTGGGTTTAAGAACTGGATATATGGATGGATCTATTAGTTTTAGGGAGAGCTGTAATCAAAGACACGGCTGTTACTTGATCCCACCTCTTCTGCAGAATGTCTTTCTACCAGCCTTCACAGAGCATCATTTTTCTCTGAGAAATTGTAGTAAGCAAATCATTGTTTTTGAGGTATTTTGCTGTAAGCATGCCTTCTTCAGTTTGTGTGTCTTACTGTGTGCCTAATGTCAAGAACTGCTGCACATGCAAAACACTCCTTGTGTTTTGCATACAGACAATAGTCTTGAATCTAAACAGGGCAGGGAATTATTTGTGGAACAGACTGTCCTCACAGCCGATTTACGGTGTTTAACAGACGGAGGACAATTTGTTTTGTTTTTTTTGGTCTTCTAACAGGTTCAATTATACTCGGTCTCATAGTTGAAAGAGATTGGATGAGTTACCTCCTTAAAAGTTGAAAACAAAAATACGATAAAAAATGAGATTTTTTTGTATCTTGTAAAAATCCAAATAAACAAAAACTTTTGCTAAAAAGGGAAAAATTGGTAGATTTTTTTTTTTGACTAAATAATGTAAGATTTTTTTTCTTTCCTAACAAGCTTAGTGATGCATGATGTAGCATTTAGAAGTAGATTTTCGTTTTTGCAGTACTATCTGTACGTAGGTGTTCAGTACTCTGGTTAGAGCTGTCACTTCTCATTTGGATGTGTTGGGTTAAAAACCAGCTCCTGTCCAAGTGGATTTCACAGTGCATCTTTTGCATTCAAATGTTTTTCCCTCTGATTTGATTTCAGTGTCTGAAATGAGCATTTGCTGCTTCTGAATGACAGGTGATCTTTTAAAAATGAGTTCAAGCTAAGTTTTTATTTGTCTAATCAGAAGAAGTATTATCTCTATTAACTAATAAAGAAGAGGGTGCGTGTCAGTGAGACACTCTCGAGTTCAGTTTATTTATGTAACCCAATATTACAACAATAGTCGTTTCAATTGGCTTTATACTGATAATTGTATAGTAAACATAAAATCATAAGGGTCATGAAGTCATAGAATTCAATAGGTAAATTCTAAACTAAACTAACTAGAGAGAGTAAAATGAAGTGGAATGAAAACAAAGATCTGATCGCGATACAAGATTTATGTAAATCTTGCAAGATGAATGCATTCCATACAAGACGCATGGAGGAAATTGATTGACAAGGTCACATGGTCAACGGCCAATCAGGATGCAGAACACTGCGTACTGTAAAGCGATGTTTCAGAGGAATCTCAGTGACAAGAAAAACTGTCAGCTTTTATTTACATTTGAACAAAAAAGCCCACAATTATTTATACCCTTCTTAATAATCAATTCAAAAACCTTTATTTGCCCAAAATTCTGACCAACTTTTGTGCAAGTGTCCACTTTTTTTTCCTTATTGCCCATTCGTCCTTAAGCTTGAACTCTTTCGATTTGAGGGTCACTTGGGACCCTGAGCTTAAGCCCCTCCAGAGATTCCTACATTCAAGTTATGATTCTGGCTTGATCATTGAAAACATCAGTCTATTAGTCTGCTAACCATTTTTTTCCCCAGCTTTTGCTGTGTTTTCGGTTGTTATCGTGTAGAAATGTCCACCGGCGCTCAAGGCCTAGTTTTTTTACAGACTGCCTGATGGTGGTGTTGTTTAGTGTGATTAAGTTTCCTGGTCCATTAACGGAAAAAACCCTAAAAGGATTAAGTTCCCACCGACATTTTTGGCATTGGGGATGGTTTTCTTAAAGTTTAAGGCTTCTACGTTCTTAAATAAAGAACACATTGTTGTGGCCAATAATTAAATTTTAGTTTTTTATCAGAGCATACAGCAAACAAAAGGTCAAAACTCTTTTCTTTGTGCCATGAGAATTTGCAAAGACAAAGTGAACTTTTGGGAGCTTTCTCTGATTATTTTTTCCTCCTCTTTCTTAATCCTCCTGGCCAGCACAGGAGTCACTTGTGGCTACCAAACACATCCTGTAAGATTTTTCTGCTGTTATTCAATATTACTTTGCATTCTAGCCACTGGGAGCCGGTTTAGCTCGTGCTGGTTTGCGGCGCCTTCCGTCCGTGAAACCTGGGTTTGAATCCGGGCTGCTCCCTGTTCCCTTCTCTACTTCTCTGCCGGTCCCAAGCCCGGTTGCTTTGAGGAGGTTGCGTCAGGAAGGGCATCCGGCGTAAAACATTGCCAAGTAAACCATGCGACTTGTTCGCTGTGGCGACCCCTGATGGGAAAAAGCCGAAAGAGAAAGAAGACTGCATTCTAGCCACTGGAAAATATTTAGATATGGCCTTTTTTTAAATCGTCCCTGAAGCTGTAACGCACAGCCCCGCAGGTTGTCAGAAAGCTTCTTTGCCATAGTTATGAATGTCCACAAATGAACTGCAGAGAGCTGCTGCTTTTCATCTGCTGAGATGATTAAAAAAACACCTGCATGTCTGCAATCAAGTATCTTTGCCAAGCTTTGCAATTGTGTTATTAGTATCAATCAAGTGGGACTCCAAGAGAGAATTGTCACTAATTGCTGTCTCCTCTTGGAGTCTTGTGAGATAGAAGGCTCAATTTATATTTTTATGAGTTAAATGTGTCAGACCTATATTTAGATCTTTAATTTCATAACGCCTTTTGTTTTTACTTCTCCCCTCTGCATTTACATAAAATCCATTCATTGCATTTGATTTTACACTTTGATGCTGAACGTGAATATGCATGTCAAAAGCAACTGTATGCATCCTGGTCCCCTGTGATCAGTTAATCACAAACAATACAAAGTATCTTCTATGATTTCATTTAGTCGAAAGCTAAAACTTTGAAAACATTTTTATTGTAAGTAACGAGTATGCCGATTTAAGACTTTCCCATAACTTTGCTAAATATGCTTACTTATAGCTAAGTATGGACCATGAATAATGCGCGGTCATGTGTCTGAGATGTTGAAGTTACTTGGCAGTTTAACCCTGCAGAAGCTGGAGGGAATTGACCTGCAGCTTTTCTCAATGTAAATCAACTTTCATGCATCTTATTTTTACACTGGATTTAGAAATTATAAATGTCAAAGAACAAATGGCAAACATTGTTTGAATATAAATGGTCAAGATTGCACAATAAATCAGGTTGAAAAGGTTTTTTTTTGTCTACATGTTTGCCTTATTAGGTTTTCTGTGTGTTTAACAAAATCAGACGATGCCTCAAAATGATCTTTTAGAATAAAATAAAACTTTATTGATCCCACAGAGGGGAAATTACCTTGTTGCCATAGGTCTATTAAAAACAGCAGTCAGAAACGAAATACCACGAAAAATTTACAGGGCGCCATGGTGCAGTGGTAGGGCGGTCGACCCATGATCGTAATATTGCAGGTTCAATTCCCAACCTGCACGCCCGTAAGTTGATGTGTCCTTGGGCAAGACACTGGACCCCACCTTCCCTCTGGTGGGAGGTTGGCGCCAGCGTTCGGCAGTGGAGCCGCCACCAGAGTGTGACTGTGTGTGTAACTGGGTGAATGGTTCTGTGACTGTGAAGCGCTTTGGGCCTCGTAGGTAGAAAAGCGCTATATAAGTATACGCAATTTACCATTTATAGGACTATATTGAAACAAGACAGCTATTTGACAATGGTTTTTGCTTCTAGGAATTTGGCTTAAGTTTTGTGGCGGTGGTGAATGACACTGTGGGAACGATGATGACCTGCGGCTACGAAGACCCCAAATGTGAAGTGGGACTCATCGTCGGTAAGTCAGAAAATCTTGTTTTTTTGTGTTTTTAACATGTTCTTGTGGTATTTTTTGATGATGGAGGACATGCATAAAGAAAATTAAGCTTAAAGTTGTATTTCTGAGTAGTTCTTAATTCTAATCATGGTAAATCAGGAGCAGTGGAGAAAATTCCTTATGAAAAAGCTTGTAGTACAAGCTACAATCTGCGGGCCACAACCTCCCTCCCTCACTTGCAGATGACTAGATCCATGTACATCTTCATTTTCCTCGTCTAAGCTGGCATCTGGCTCAAAGCTCTACGGCTGCATAGCTCCAATATCACTTTCCATTTTTGTTGCACCACCAATGCAGCTTGGGGTTGTGATGGATTGTAAGCTAGAGGGAGAGATGGATGATGGCAAATGAGTGCAGGCTTACTCTGCACCAGCAGTCCACAACTCAGAGGTGAATTGCTAATAAACTCCTGCTGCTCTGCAGAGACTATGTTCTAGTTTTTTTTATTTTTATTTTGACTAAAAACATCCTAATGAGAAATCGTGTAAATCCAGATCAAACTCAGTAGTTTAGTAGTAATTCTCAACTGAAGTCACTACTGGGAGTCCTTCAACATGCTTACTATGAAACGGAATCTTTTTTTTCAGGCACAGGGACCAACGCCTGCTACATGGAGGAGATGCATAACATTGAAGTGGTGGAGGGCAATGACGGACAAATGTGTGTCAATGTGGAGTGGGGAGCGTTTGGTGACAACGGCGAGCTGGATGACTTTCGCACCCAGTTTGATCGTGCAGTAGATGAGGGCTCCAACTACCCCGGGAAGCAGAGGTATGTCACAAAGAGTTTAGGAAACATTTCTGCCATCTGTCACTTCAGAGCAGCCAGACATTTTGTTCACATTTTATAAAGCTACATAATGAAAACTGTGAGCTGTGGTCATCTACTTTCTATTTGCTCTGAGTTGAAATCTTTGACTTTCAACATTATATCTCCATTTTGATCCCTTTTTTTTAATCCAAAAAGAAAAAAATGAAGACCATCCAACAAAAAATCTTTCCAAACCAATCATAAGCTATTTGCCAACTGTAACCCCCTCTGAATTTTTAAATCCTATTGTTTTTTCTGTTAACAAAAATTAATTAAAAAAAGATTTTACACAAAATATCACGCAGGCCTAATCAAATTGTTGATTAGAAAAAAAAGCAAACCCCTGAATTCTTAAATATTGCATTCTGAAAGACCCACCTTTAAAAAATTTTTTTTGGTGTTTTTAACGTTGTCATTAATTAAGAAAATAAATCTCAAAATTTGATTGGATTGTTGTGAATCAGAATGAGATGAAAAAATGGGATAAGGAGCTTATTTGCGACGTAGAAAATACATTGCTTTCAACAATGTGGAGGGGAAGGGGGGGCGGGGTTGTGCCACTACAACAGACGCCCACAACTCAGATGTGAAGGAACTGCTGCTGCTCTGCAGAAACTGTCCTAGAGAACGTAACAGTTTTTTTTGTTTTTTGTTTTGGTCTAAAAATGGCATAAACATCATTACAAGACCACTGGGAATGATTTTAAAATGGATCAAATGATGATCGGAGTGGGTCTTTAAAGTTTAAAAATGGCTTCATTCTAGTTTAAAGTGCTTACATTTATCATGATGGTTCTGTCATTTCTAAGAACTTTCTGGCTTAATGAAGAAATTAATAGTTAATATTTATAATATAATAAATTATAATATAATAAATATATAATAGATAGAATGGCATGATGTGTCATCTGTCTGAGAAAAACTAGATGTATCTTTTATAAACGCATATTCTAGCATTTAATTAGCATGATAAAAGTTACCTTTAGTAGGATTACTGTAAATGCCCACTCGCTGGGGTTTGTAATGGATTTCAGGTGTAGTTTTTGCAGATTTATTACTGAGACTTTTGCTCTGAAATTCATCAAATTCCTTATAATAATTGAAAACTGTGTGTATTGATTCAGGCATAGTTCACTTTCAGTTTCTGTCCCTTTTTCCAATTAGTTTTATTTACCTGAGCGGCACTCCAGCTGGTCAAAGCACATACTTGAGCATTACCAGACAGGCTTGAATTTGAGTTTCCCTTCAAAGGGATGTGTGACATTCAAAGCATCCTCTGTCGCTGCATCGGGGTATCTTCCAGCAGAAACTTTTTCAATCCAGCTGTGCAGTTCATCCACACAAAACACAGGTTTTTGCTGACAAAGTAGTTTACAGCTACACCCTTTGCCATGAGTAGTCACTCACCCATGCAAAAAACAAGGCTGTCTGGTGTTTTCAATCACTTCTGTGGCCACAGGTGTATAAAAAGGTGCAACAGGTCTACCTGGGAAATTTCCACACTGCTAAATATTGCACAGTCAACTGTCAGATGTGAAATGAGAAAGTGGATCCCACTAGTGACAGAAACTCAGCCACAGAGGGGTCTCACATGTCAAAGGGGATCAGTGGACGTTGAGGCACATAGTGTGTAAAGATCACCAACTTTCTGCAGTCAATCACTACAGACCCCCCAAATTCATGAGGCCTTTAGCCGAGTTTAAAAGTAAAGTGCATGAGATTCATGGAATGGATTAATTTTAATTTAATTTGAGAGCTAAAAACAGGTGATGTGGCCGCGGGAGGACAAATGTCTTCCGTATGTTAGTTTATCTCGCGTGCAGACGTAGAGGAGGAGAGGACAAAAGAAATTCCCCAAAAGAAGAGCATTAAACATGACTACGTTTACGCAAACATTTACTTGTCATCATTCACTCGTACATTTACTGGCGACTAACCCTCTAACCTTCATCAAAGAGGAGAAAATGCCCACAATTGGCAAGTGTTGATTTCGGACCCTTCGAAAGAAGTTTTTTGCGATAGAGACTCATTCTTCTATTGACAAAAAAGTTAAATTGCGATATATTTATGGTTTCATCGCCCAGCCCTTTGGTGAAGCCACAGTAAAAAATAAAGATGATTTGACTCATTACCCATGTATTCTGCTAAATCCTGCTTCTGTGTTAAGTGTTAAAAGATGGCACCATGCTTCACACACTTGATGCCAGCTGCTTGAAACAGGGAAAGCTGCAGCTGTTCTCTAACAGACCTCAAATAATTACTTACAAAAGGGTTCAAATACTGCTTTGGATTCCACTTTGGGGTTTTTGTGTAATAATAAGTTGGCAAAAAATTAGTGATAAACATATTTTCCTCTGCCTTCTGGCTCACAATTTTGTTGATTCAAAATTTTAAAAAAGAAAATAATCATACAAAAAAGAAATAATTTACAAACTTTAAATGGGACTTGCTAACAAAACATAAATCAGACATTTGATTCTGAAGATTTGTCTAATCCATCTTATTTTTATTTTATATTTTTAAAGAATGACAAAATTGTGACAACGTGCTTTACAGACATTCACACTTACAAACCAGCTCAACAAAAACAAAACATTAAATATTTTAATAAATTAAAAGAAGAAAAGTACAGACAAGTACAGAAAAGTTTGTATGAGTAAAATTAACGTTAACCCTATGTGGATATTTAAAAGAGACATCCTTTTCTTTGTTTTACAGTTATGAGAAGATGATCAGCGGCATGTACCTGGGTGAGATCGTGAGGAACGTCCTGCTGGACTATACCCAGCGAGGCCTTCTGTTCAGGGGCAAAATGTCCGAACGACTGAAGACCAGGGGCATCTTTGCGACAAAGTTTCTGGCACAGATTGAAAGGTTTGCTTAAAAAAGCCTGTTTCCTGCAGAATGATGAGGTAGCAGGAAGGCTTTTGCCTCCAGAGGATTTGGAAAAACTGCAATAATTTATTTTTCCTGACAAAAACTGTCTGTATGTGTCAATCAAAAAAAGTCAAAGAAAGCAAACCCAGTCATGGGGGGCTTCACTTTCATAGGAAGGGCTTAAAGAAAGGCTTAGGGTTGAAGGACAGAATGATATTTTGTAAAGCTTCGAGCAAACTAGGACCTCTCAGGGCTGTTCTCTGTCACTGGAGTTAAAATAATCAACAAACACGGAACAGCAGTGTTGATTTTCTGTCCTTTAAATTTTCTGGATCAAAATTTTTAAAACCTTGCAGCTTGATTTTCCTGTTAGTTTTGATCAATTTTATTTTCCTTTTTTCATCCACACTGCTTCTATTTATGCTTTTTCATATTTGGATTGCATTTTGTTTAAACGCCTTGTGGTGTCTTCTTTCTGAAAGGATTCATTGCAAAAATCTGAAATAGAAACTTTTTTTTCCTGCTCGATAACTGGCTCCTCGATAATGTCCTGGTTAAGCACATAATCGTATAAAACTATGCTGTTTTTTCTGAAAGTTTGTTGATGAGAGTCCACATTATCTGACTCATGCACTGCTGTGCACAGAGGACTTTAATAGTGATTCATTATACTGACAAGAATGACTGGATGGGGATCCTCCAGTTAGCTGAGGGTTTATTTCCATTTTTCTGTATCTAGCCTTGATAATACTTGCTTACAAGCGGCTTTTCCTAAAAGACGACTCACTGCTGTCTCTGTTTGCGCCGCATTATCAACTCTGAAATGTTTCTTTACTGTGACTCAAAAGTTCTGAGCTTTAGTAAAACATTTATCGTCTTTATTTCATTTGAAGCCTTCCTCTCAAACTCAAACAGCACTGCTGGGATGAAATTAACTCGCAAACGTGTCCATCTCTGATTCCGAAGTGACCGCCTTGCCATGCGGCAGGTCCGCTCCATCCTGCAGCACCTGGGTCTGACTGGCTCCACCTGCGACGACAGCGTGCTGGTGAAGGAAGTGTGCAGCGTCGTCGCTCGGCGGGCTGCTCAGCTGTGTGGCGCCGGTTTGGCTGCTGTGGTTGACAAGATGCGCCAGAACCGCAATCTGAACCAGCTGTCCGTCACTGTGGGAGTGGACGGCACCCTTTACAAGACACACCCCCAGTAAGGAGTGAACACACCTACTCTGTATTCATCACTGTTGGTCTCTTGTTGCTTTTAGAGATTTGCAGCTGTTTGACAAAGGTCAATTATTGTTAGAATAGTTCATATTTATGAGATAATTCGCATCGAATTTGCGTGGCGAGCTCGCAAAAGTGGTGTTTCCTTGTTGCTCGCACATTTTTACCGAAATACTGTGAAAATGTAATACATGAATCCCTGGCTCAAGCTGAATGAAATGATGACATATAATCTGAAAATACTAGGAATGTGAGCGTGGTAGACAAAAAACCTCAGTTGCCTCAATTGCAGAGGAGCGTGTAGCAGCCAGGGAGGCCGGGTCAGGAGGGGGGCCATGGAGGCGGGGAGCGCCTGCAGGCCAAACTACGCCGCTCGCGACTTTGATTTTGTTATTAAACCCTGAAGACCCTGAGAGTCTTTATAGACACAAGACGCTGAAAGCTTCTATTTTGTCTGTAGTTTTCAGAATCCCACATTGAAGTATTTCTGATTAGAACAATCCTACTGCTTTTGATGTTTGTTCACAATCCAATCCAAACAAACAGCATTACAAAAATAATAATAATAATAATGGCCACATTTTATCACCTGTTTTCAGGGTTTAAACCTTCTTTGGAAAGGACAAAAAAATTGACTGCAGTTTGTGCGAAGATAACGATAAAAAGGCTACTGGGGTTTATTTTTTTGTGGTTGTGAAACTGCAGTTGGTTTCTTAGTTGTAGATTTTTTTCTCCTCCCCAAAATTTTTTTTTTTATTTTTATCAAAGGAAACTCTTTCATATGTGGATTGAAACAGTTTTTAAAGGGAAAAAGGCAGTCCCATTCACTCCATTACGAAAGACCTTCATATCCTGGTCTGAATGATTGATCTAGATTTCACTAATGAAACATAATGTTGGATTTATAAAAAATTGCGTATTGCCCAATTTATCAAATGGTGGGAGTTAGTGAGATCCTGTCTGTCAATGACAAACAAAAGAACAGTCCAATAACCTTCACAGAAGCAAATGTCACATAATGGAAATCCTGTTTTAGTGGGGAGATTTTACTATCCACACATATCCATGGAGTTAATGTATTTCTTTTCTTTTTTTCTTCATAAAGTTTCGCCAGCATCATGCAGGAAACCCTGCAGGATTTGGCCCCGCAGTGCCGGGTGACGTTCCTGAAGTCTGAGGACGGGAGTGGAAAGGGAGCCGCTCTGATCACTGCTGTGGCCTCCAGGAACAAGAGCTAAACCCCCCGAGACAGACGCAGCACTGATGGGATGGATTCACTGAGGTGGAGGGAAGTTACACGCTCTTATGAGATCTGCTCTGTAGCCCCCAAGTTTTTAGTTTCAGTTGTTTGTGTTGTTTTAGGAAAAGTTGGTTTTTAAAAGTTGATGCAGCAGTGTTGCACTGTGACTGTTACGAGCTAAAGGGTCGGTTTTTGTGAGCTTTTTATTCTTCCCAGCTGTTCTATTTTTAAACATCTGTAATTTATAGCAGCTTTCAGCACATTTACAGGTCAAGGTCAGAAAACCCATCCGTCACCTGTCAAAAGCAGCACAGAAAAGGGCATATTTTTATACAAGTCTCCAATCTTAGAAATCTATGTACCGGTATGTGTTTCAGGAGGTTTTTGTTTAGCTGTTTGAATTTAAAAAATATTGAGAATTCCATTTATGAAAGTGCTTTCTGTATTGTTTAAATTTAAAAAAAAAATTAAATTTTTGAATTTTAATGAAAAATCATGCATGAAATTTGTATGAAACAGTTTTGTGTGAAGATGAAAAGTGAACCAGAGAATAATCATGCGATGGAAGTTATTATGATGCAATGAAAGAAAAGACACTGGCTTGTTTCGGTCAGACGTGGCGACTTAAAGAGGTCTTTAGCTGCTTTTCTGTAAGTAAAGAACCTGGATCATATTTGGAGCTGTGACTCCAGGTTATACAGATGGAAGCGGGACGAGTCTGTAGATATTTGCCTTTTTGACTGCTGCATTTTACCTTACAACCAAAGATCGACACAAGAGCTCTTCTGTCTGCTTCCAAAAAATAAAAAAAAACTTCAATGGAACAATGTAGAAAAAATAAATAAAGAATTACACAAGTTTTTTGTCGGATCCTCATTAAAACTGCAATGTTGCTGAAATGCCGTTTTAAACTTTGTGATGAAATTCTGTTGGAACCAGAACAAACACACCGATACAATTTCTTTATGATTTTGGTTTGGTGGTGACTTGATGAAATGACTGGAAATGAGTGTTTGAGACTTTATCAAACCCAGGAGATGCTGCGTTAGACACCCAAAGGGAAACGTTACCTAAACCTCTGCAGGTTTCTCATAAATGTTATTTTCAAACGCAGTAGTACCTCATTTTAATACTTTCTGATAAGCTCTTGCTGTTTTTGTCAGAAGTGGGTGGAATAACTTAAAACTACACTCAAGTAAGGATGATGCAATTCAAAATATTACTTCAGCAAAATACCTAGAAGTTCTCAAAGAAAATATACTTGAGTTTGAGAAGACAAGCAATATTAAATCAATTAAACAAAAGATTAAAATGTGTTTAAAATATATTTTTTCAAAGTAAAAGAAAACTTTAAACAAAAAAATGACTGTTTATATTATTTATCATAATCATAGACTTCACATTTATATAATATAAAATGCTCTGTTTCAAATTGCCCTTTATTTGAAAAAAAAATGTATTTTTCAAAAATATTTGGGAAAAAATTATCTATTGACAGCCAAAGAGATATCTGACAATAAATCTTCATTCATCTTTTAATCCATTTTTTCCCCTTCCGTGGTCACGGGGCTGCCTAAGCCTATCCAGGCTACTTGCGGGCGAAGGCAGGGGACACCCTGGAAAGGTCACTGGGCCACAATCACACACATTCACACCTAGGAACAATTTAGAGTAACCAATTAGCTAATGTTTTTTCAGATTGTGGGAGGAAGCCGGACAAAACCTATGCATGCACGGGCAGAACATGCGAACTCCACACAGAAAGGTCCCCCGTTGATGTTCTGGTTCAGGTCCCCCAGCCGGGACTTGAACCAGGGGCCTTCTTGCTGTGAGGCAAGCCATAAATCTTGTTTTCTTTTATTAAAGCTAAAAAACCCATGCAGTCTCTTCTCGTTTCAAGTTGATAATGACTTGCAGACATTTACATATGCCACTATCTGTAGACACTAATGCATCCCTAAAATAGATGACAAAAATGTTCCTAATAATGGAAAAAAAAGTAAAGATATGCAGGCCTTTATAGCTCAGTAAGAAATGGTTTGTCTTTTATAAATTACTCAAGGGCAAAAAGTATGGTCGAGTAAAACTACTGGAGTGCAGTGTAGCCAAAAATGAACTGAAATGAATGTGGTTGGGTTATTTTAAGCCATTAGCATCTACCTCCACTTTGTTTTCTGTAAGTTGGTCCAAACATTACACACTGTACTGTGCCAAGGGAACGGAGAAGTAGGCTGATAATCCAGCTCATTTGTGGTGCAGAGCTCTGCAAAGGTCTGGTGTCTGTCAAATATGCAAAGCTTTCTCTAATGACTCAAACACAGGAGGTTTCTATCGAGTAACCGTTCCTTGAAATGCTTTGTTAAGGGCTTCACTGTCAAAGAGTCTAATTAAGCAGGAAACGCAAATATGCCATTACTGTGTGTTGATTGACTCGCTCGATAAAAAATAATTCAGAAAGCTCCAGAAAACCATATATTAAATGTTTATCAGGGCACGCTTTGTGCCGTTCATTAAAAACATGCAGGCTTAAAGTAATCCTCATGCAGATGAGCTTCTCACCTCAATCAGCACCTGAAACTGCATGCCATTCAATTAGTCCCAACAAATGTGGCTCCGTTTTTTGTGGTTCGTGGCTGAGACGCAGACATCTGTAATGAGGCTTCAGTGCTTTTGAGTGCCACATGCCGCACAAAACACACCAGTGATGCAGAAATTACTGAGAGGCTTTGCCTAAATGTGCTTCAATGGACATGCTTTCTGTGAACTTTTCACCAGTTGGAACATCAGGAAAAAGCTCTTCTTGCGTGGCTCGATTATTTAATTATTTTAAATGTAATTTAAATAAAATATCAAACTTTATTTTGTCACATTCTTTGCTGTGTAGCATCAATCAACGTGTAGTGATTTAAAACAATCTCATATTTACTTTTTCCAGTGACACCAACACATCCTACGATCTTTTAGCATCCAGCTTCCAAAACCGCTTTATCCCCTCAAGGGTTTCTGGGTTGCTGAAGCTTATCCCAGCTAATGTTGGTCAAAGGCAGGTCCACCCTAGACAGTCTTTTGCAGGGCTACACAACCTTTCCAACTTGCATACCTAGGGACAACTTTTGAGTTACCAGTGAACCGGCAAAGCATGTGTTTGGACTGTGGGAGGAAGCTGGAGTGCCCATAGAAAACCTGGATGCATGAGGAGAACATGCAAACTCCACATAGAGAAGTCCTAGCTGGGCTGGCCCTTCCAACTGTGATGTCGGAATGCTAAGCACCACACCACAATAGAGCCTAATGACCATTTTCCATTCATCGTTATTCTTGATAAACAATATTAATGTCATTAGTGAAAGAGCATGTGTAGATTCTTTAAAAAACAACTTTATTTTAAAAAGCATGAAGCAGTCATGATCTATCAAGGCACGAACTCCACCAAACTTCTGCAGGTGTTCTCTGGTATCAGGAACCAAGCAGATACATTTTTCCTCAAACAGTTTCCAAACTGTTTGTGGTCATGGATGCATGTCAAAGTGTGTGACAATTTGGTGCTCTCAGTCAGATTTCACTAGAATCTATAAAGGTGTTCCCCAAGGTTCTTCTCCATGGCCTCTTTTATTGTCCATTTTCATCTATGACCTTCCAAACTCCGGCTCAAATTGTAATATCTATCTTTATGCTGACGATACAAAAATGTATTGTTACAATCTGAACATTACTGATATTAATTTCTGCTTGCAGCATAACTTTGACTTGTTTCAACATTGGTTAATTTTAAAAAAAACTTGTTTTGAATAAAACAAAATCTTATTGTATGCTCTTTGAGCACGAGTGAGGGAAGACCGGAGCGTGAGATCGACAGGCGGATCGGAGCGGCGTCCGTAGTTATGCGGTCGCTGTATCGGTCCGTCGTGGTGAAGAGAGAGCTGAGCCGAAAAAGCAAAGCTCTCAATTTACAGGTCGATCTTCGTTCCAATACTCACCTATGGTCATGAGCTATGGGTCATGACCGAAAGAACGAGGTCCAGAATACAAGCGGCTGAAATGAGCTTCCTCCGTAGGGTGGCGGGGCGCTCCCTTAGATATAGGGTGAGAAGCTCGGTCACCCGCGGAGAGCTCGGAGTAGAACTGCTTCTCCTCCACATTGAAAGGAGCCAGTTGAGGTGGCTCGGGCATCTAGTCCGGATGCCTCCTGGACGCCTCCCTGGAGAGACGTTCCGGGCATGTCCCACTGGGCGGAGGCCCCGGGGAAGACCCAGGACACACTGGAGAGACTACGTCTCTCGGCTGGCCTGGGAATGCCTCGGGGTTTCCCCAGAGGAGCTAGAGGAAGTGGCTGGGGCGAGGGAAGTCTGGGCATCTCTGCTTAGACTGCTGCCCCCGCGACCCGGTCCCGGATAGGCGGAGGAAGATGGATGGATGGATGGGTGGATGGGTGGATGGATGGATGCTCTTTGAGACAAATAACTGCATTTTTTGGGACTCCTCTCCTTTTGAGGATAAAAAATTGTTTCAATATCAAGGTGTCTGATTTAACCTAATTTATCTTTTCAAACTAGTAATCAATCGATCACTAGTAAATTAAACTTCGATATTAAGACCAGTCAGTTCACTACTTTAACGACGAATCTCACAATTATTACTCCCCATTTTGGATTACACTGGTATTATTTACTTCAATGCTTCTTCAGCCTGCCTGCACTTCCTAGATGTCATCTACAATTCTTTGTGCTGCTTTGTCCTTCACTCCCCCGATAGTACTCATCATTGCACACTGTTTGAATAATTAGGCTGTTTTCCCTTCCAGGTAGAAGGCAATCTCACTGGTTTTCATTAATTTTTAAATGCATTTATCTTGACATTCCTTTTTACTTGAAACAGCACTTGGTGCCTTTTAGCTCATAACATAACCTACGACATAATAATCAGGTATTTTTCTTTGTTCTGAGAGGTAAAAAACAATCTGGGAAAAATACTTTTTGTGTTATAGCTCCCTACGACTTGAACAACCTTCCTTTATCTATACGTTCCATTTCATCTTTGTCTTTGTTTAAGAAAGTCAATTGCCCAATGTCTTTACTTTAAAGATTTTTCAGTATCTTTTTCCCCCCCAATTGTGTTTATTTAGACTGTCTTACATGTCATGTTACATGAGAGTAAATAAACAAATACAATAAATATGGATTCTGCTGTTGCAGTTTCATGTTGAGGAACAGTATATTCTTATTCCTGAGATGTTCTCATATGTGAATTTTTCATAGTTGTTTTGGTTTTTTCCAAACTTTTATTTTTCCCAATTATTTTCCAAACCCTAAACATTTCTGAAGGTATTAGTGTGTGAGCATTTCGGACTTAATACCAAACATTTATTGGGTCATAAGGATACATTTTATTTTAACTTGAATTAATCAAAAACATCCGGACTTTTCCAAAATTCCGATTGTAAGAGCAGCAGGAATTCTTTAAATGATTTTCTTTTGTTCTCATTTTTATTCAAAATGAAATCTTGCTGCTCCTTTTCAGTTTCTGAAGCTCAGGACTTTCTGCTCTGATGTGTGGGATGACTTGTATCAAGCATAAGGACCCCTTAAGAAGTATTTTCAATATTTAACCAGTGCTCCGTTCTCGCTTTTAATGACACTGCCTTGAAGCAGAGCAAAAAAAAAAAAATCAATGTGCCTCAATTATCATTCTGCATATCCTTCTCCATCTGCTACCTTTTTCCAACTGGATAATGAGACAGTCATTAAGAACATGTGGAAGAGCCTCAATGCCATTTTTGACGTAGGAGAGTTTGAAGAAGTTCTGAGCTAAAATTCCAGTTATGTGACCTAAAACCATCTGGACTGGCTTTACTGTATAAGCAGCAGACACAGGCAGAAATGCATTTGTGAAGGTCATTTATTTAGCAAACGACACACAAGGAGAAGAAAAGAAACAAATGAAACAGTGCAGATTATGAACACCAGAAACCAGACAAGTCTGCAAAAATGAACAAAAGAGCTTAGAACATTTATAGAAGGGGATTTTGTTTTACAGCAGAAAAACTTTGAATCATCTCCATCCTCAAGCAGATGCAGTTGCATGGCCTGCACCACGCAGACACAAGTTCACAGAATAAAAACATGCGCTTTCACATTATTCATCCTACAATATGCATTTTTATTTTTATTTTTTTTACCACCTTTAAGCTATGAGATCGCCGATGATCCAGAACCTGCAGTCACATTGTTGTGTGATCACCAAGGTGGAATACTAAAAAAAAACACACAATTTCATCTGTAGAATGGGATGTTTCACAGCAGAGAGACATTTTCATCTTAATGTAAACGTCAAAGCAGGCACAGTGGAGACACAGTTAAATACAGTGATTTACAAATCAAATACATGAGGATCAAGCAAAGCTTTAGGTGCTGAAATCCTTTGCTTCAGGTCATTTCTGCAATAAGTTGTAAAATTTAAACTAAAACTTTCAGGGAAAGAAATCCTCCAGGGACTGCCCCCTCTCATAAATGGGAGAAAAGCAAAAACTAAAGTTAATTATGAGCCTGCATGGTTAACCAGCTTGATGCTTAGCTTTCTCAAAAGATCTGTCCTTGCATGGAGGTAAAAACAGGCAGCAAAAGACAACAAACAATCTCTGCAACCATCAAAACAACGTCTCAGTCTTTTTTTTGCACCATGAGACATTAGAACCACACTTTAGCATTTCAGACAGACAAGAAAAATACATTAATCACAAATATTCCAACGTATAAACCGCTCCATAAAGACAGAATATCCAAAAAGATTTTTTTTAAATAAAAACTTACTTTTAATTTACAATCAGAAATAAAACATTCAAATTCAAATTTACCAGCAGTTATGATGTGTGTATAAAGGAGAGATGCCCTTTTGTTAGAGAGGAACATGCGCTGCCTTCTCATGAGGCTTTTCAAGCACACTCTGGAGGGAGTTTAGGGAATCAAAGATTATATCGGATCTTATGAAAGACCAGTCTTAGCTAAGACTTTCTCCAGCCCCTCAAGGACCCCTAACTTTCATTCAATCATTTATTTTCCAGCTCCTTTAAATAGAGAGCAGAATGAGCTGACAGAGACCTGATAGGGAATACTGTTTCAGGATTGGGTCACTGCGCTGCAGATGTTGTGGAAATACTCTTCTTGAAAATATTTCAAAAAGGTTTTGGAAGAATTTCGCTCAAACAAAATGAAAATAATGCAAATGCTACACATTCTATTGTTAAGCTCTTATAAACTTATCTGACATTTTTCTAAATTAACAGATTTTGGGATGAATTTGAGACTCCTGTAGTGTTTGAAATTCACAAGAGCAACAAAAAAAAAAGGCCTATATATATGTACACATTTTAAGACATTTAGTGAATTACGTCACACATTTGTCCCAGCCCAGTGAAACAAAAGCCACTGGTCTAAAAATTCATTGGGTTTCCAGTTTAGGTGTTTTAGAAAAAAGGGAAAATAATAACATTCACTATTTTTTTATCCCTCAAACTTTTAAATAAAATATTCTGTTAATTAATTTTTGAAGCACTGTACTTCCAAGTGTTGATCTAAACACATTAATGAATTGTGAGTACATTTTTATAGGTACTTCTTCCTATTTACCTTTAAGTAACTGCAAAGCATTGAAATTCCTAAACTTGACGCTTGAACCGTGTCAGGATATTTGATGCATGAGGAAGTGTATTAAAGAAAGACGTGGATGCAGCAACATCTCAGTGTGACTTACTAGTCAAAAGTAATGTTTCTGCTTTTGTCTGTTTGTTTTAATGGTTTGTTATATTCTAAAATATTTCCAAAATTTGTCTTAAATAGGATAAAACGGAAAAAAAAAATTCTCATTTAAAAAAGTAGAAATCTTTGAATGAACTTTTTCTTTTTACGTTAATACAGGTAACACGACACAAAAAGGCAGAGAAGTACAATGCACAGAGAACACGGAAGGCTTTGCATTACCAGCAGCAAGTACAAACTTCAACAAGTTTTTTGTTTTTCCTGAGTTTTCATCAGGTAAAACCGATTCACTATGAGGAGCCGTGTAAAACACCCTTTCTGACATCAGTAATACATTTGCATACATTAAACTGGGAGACAGTGTTCACCGGGACAGTTCAGTGACGCCACTTTAAATATCCAAAGCAAATCGGAATAGTCCAAAAATAGTGGCTGATGTCGAATAAGTGACAAAACACACGACTACGAGCAGCCACACTGGAAAGAAATAAATATGAGGTGAAGGGACAAGCTTTTTTGGCTCTTCTTCTGTTATTTATAAGGAAATATATTAATGCTTTTGTTTTGTAATTTCAAGTATAATTTTAAAACAGTATGATTTCTACTATGATCCAATGCGCATCAGAATCAAGTTTTAAATCTGCACATGCAGACAAAGTCACAACCTGAAAACCTGCTGAATAACACAACACAAAACAACACCTGACGACTAAATCCTGCACACAAGTTTTAAAGCTCTTAAAGTTTCTGTCTTGACACCAAAAGGTATGAGGCTGTTGCCAAACTTGTCATGCATGACAGCAAGCTCCAATATGGATGAAGAAGAGAAAGAACCATTTTCAGTGACAGGAAGAACAAGAAATGCTGCAAACAATGGGCTGCATCCCCCACCCCCCCCAACTACTGAAGCCACATGTCAACAATGCTTGATGAGACAGATGAAGAAAAATGACTCAGATGTGCTGCTGTTCTGAAGCTGAAGATGTCCGTTAGACATTTTTTCTCAAGACAAGAGTCTTTTTACTTTCTTTAAATTCCATTTTTGCAGTGAATTTTAAAAAGGAAATGGGTGTCAATCGCACTACCATAAAGATCCTTTACATAGATTTGAATATGTAAGTTCAAAATTTCAATTTTTCAGAATAGAGATATTATATGTTCTTTCAGGAGAAAAGCTATCTGATTATTTGCAAAAAAGTTCCAAGTCCGTTGTAATTTATTGACTATGCTAAGCATTTATTATGCAATAAGTGCAAAATCCCTAGACCCGGGCCTCCCTTGCATGGGTTTTGCTTTATCCCCTGGATGGCAGCACTTCTTGAATTACCCTGTGTTATTCAAGAAAGGCCCAAATCCAGATACTTTAGTTTGCTAGTACTCTGAAATTATAAAAGTAAGGTGCTTCAAATTATAGCATTTGTAAGCTATGAACTGGTGCTAAATCTAGGTAAAGTTTTAATCATTTGGTTAGACTCCCTTTAAGATATGCAATAATATTAATTCCCTGGAAAAACAAACCTCTTGGACTTGGGCCCCTTTTTAAACTAACCGATTTGTTTGTCTAATCTCCTTACAAGTCACTGCCTAAACTGTGAATTTGTTTTTAATCCAGTAAAATATTTGTTTTCTGAGTTGCTGTACTGCATCAGTTCAGGACTGATGTCCAAGTCTAAAGCTACCTTCACACCGGCACCTCAAGCAACCTCATCCAATGAAAGATCTATGTAAACGGGCATTTCAGGCATTCGTGTGTCACTATACAAGTCCGATTTCAGGCTCTACATACAAAATGCTCAGCCATTGAATGCGCTTTAAACATTTTACAAGGTTGCACTTTGACCAATCAGGAACTAGGCTTTGTGAAGGGTAGTGTCCTTTTTAACTTTTGGAAGTGCCAACTGTTTGAAAATCGATCATGAAGGAGGAATTAATAATCGCGGTTTGTACCTGGCCGGAATGATATCATCCCAAGTATTTCTCGGATTTGAGCTGTGAAAGAAAAACCTTGGAGCAAGACTCGCAAGACTTTTACTACTTTGACATTTCACACCAAGCCTCTTCCAACTGTGAGTACATGCACTTGTATCGGGTGTAGACAGTCCAGTGTAAACACAGAACGCTAAAAGTGCGTTCAAGAAGCCATGTTCAGCGTGTTCTTGAACATATGCCCGGTATGTCTTGCTGAAAATTGATTGCTATGCTAGGTTTTAAGGTCTAAAGGGATCAGATTTAGGGAGTTTTCCTCAAATTTAAAATAAAAAGAGAAATCAAGAAAGCCGTTTCTCGGGTTGTTTATCAAATGTAAGCACACCATTTTTTTTCCAACAACAGTTTTGAAAATGTGACTCTTCAGGGATCATGTTTTCCTAAGTATATCAATAAGTCTCTCATGATTGCTCAGGAATTCCAATAATTGTTTGCACAAACATATGAGCTGTTATCTGTCTTGTACTTCTTACTGTGAACTAAAACAAGTTAGGTAGGTTAATCAGCTGGAGTCTTAAAAGTAACATAGGATATCAGTCATTCTGGTTCCAAATGCTCCAGTAATTCTCTACTGTACTAAATAATAGAAACCAAATAAAGACACCTTCACCAACAGGTTTTTTGCTAAACAAAACAAAACAAAACAAAACAAAACAAAAAAACTTTTAGCAGAAACAGTAGGACGTTGAATTTTCTTCTATTATTTTAGATTTCGAAATGATTAAAACAGAGTAATTAATTAAAAGGTTATTTTCTTTTTTGATTTATTTCTACAGAGATTTATAACTTCTGCTAAATAACCATAAGTCTCATTTGATATATGCATTTCTATCTCATCATAATCCAAACCTTTCTTACAAACCATGTTTACTGCCCTGTAGTTCATCGTCATTCCACTATGGGCATTAGAAGGACTTTTCCTGCTCATTTCTTTACAGGATTAAAAGCAGCAGGCTTTTGATTTTATCTGTCAACAGAGCTACAACTCAACAGCTTCCTCTAAACATAAAGTGTTTTACTTTCAGGAAAAAAAAAACACTTCATGAGAATAAATCCTAACATAAGTATTTATCTGTGTTTAGGATGACTTCCTCTTTGAAAGGATAATCTAAAATTGATGTGCCTTTTGGGAAAGCTGTTGTATCTGTAGGGTCCACCATGAGTGTGATGCCGAGAAGCTGCACTGAAAGCAAAGCGGAGCAATTGAGCAGACTGTTAAGGTCACTTCATTACCTGCAGCCGGTAATCCCCTTTTTCATATGCATGTGTGACATTCAGTGCTGCACATAAGCTCTGGAAACAACACTCATGCTGTGATTGCATTAAAGGTTTCTGCCGTTAATAAGAAAAAATAACAGCCGCAAGATTGACCGACATGCAATTGCTTGCTTTTCAAGAATACTGCCCATTTTCACAACCCTGTGCTTAGGCGGACATGTTAATACCTTTGGTGCATACCTGCTAACACTTTATTCTTTGCACAATCAATGACAAAAAGCTAAATGTGAGACTTGAGAGCTTAAAGAATCCTTAGCGCATACCATAAAGCATGACTGATTCCATTCTTCTGAGAATCAGTTGAATAGATCCTCAAAAGAACATTTGAAAAAGATTTCACGACCCAGCTGCTCGCTTTTTTAAATACGTCTTTCCAAATATAAATGATGTCAATCATACGACCGCTTGACAGGATGTGACAGGGGCCGTTCAAAGAGCACCAACTGGTAGTTAAAAAAAACTTTGCTTGTGTGAAGTTTCTATAAGTCATCTCTAAGAAAAAAAGGAAAATATTCACATGTTAAGTGGCCTTTTTTGGAAAAGGAAACAATAGAAGAATTTAAAAACTCATGAAGTAAAGCTGCAAAGTTACCAAACGTATTTCTCCTGTCAAGCCTGATATCGTCTCAAGGTCATTTTCAGGGTACTGTAACAGAATTCCCACTGGCCTGTATAGTCTACACCTGTGTTACTTTTCTTTGAAATTTAGCCAAGCACTGTGGTGCAGACCAAACAAGTAGACCGGTCCACCTGTAAACAAGGGTCTCTGTTTTCCATCTACGTGAATCCCTCTGTACCCTATTTTCTGCACTAAAAGATGGAACTAATGTAGGTATAAGGTATTAAGGTGTATTAAGGTGCACCAAACTATTAGGTACATTAACCCTTGTGGTATCTTATGACCCCACCCTTACCATGACGTGTTACCATGACAAACATGGATAAAGGTGAAGAGGATTACATGTAATCCATAGAAACCAGTGAAGATCACAAATCATTGAAGAAAAAAGGTTCAGCACACTGTCTTGTAAGGTCTATACCAGTGTTTTTCAACCAGTGTACCGCGTCACACTAGTGTGCTGTGGGAGATGGTCAAGTGTGCCGTTGGAAATTGCCCTCATTAACTGATCTAAAAACATTTCCCATCTCCAGGAAATCAGCTCTCTGTTCATCCAAACAGGCCCTGATAAAACACTGAGTAGTTAGGAATATAAAAGATCGTAAAATTATTTTTTTCTTTGTGTTTATTTGATTCTATTAAAGACATTTTGATAAGAATGACGGTGCCTTGAGTTAGCTGCAACTAAAGCTGTTTGCGGAAAGGTCCCGCCCCTTTAACTTTCTCCGCCAATCATTCTTGAAGGCTTTATCACATATCATCAGTCTGTCCAATCAGAAGTGGTTAAAGTCTTAACTTCCTTGTTCCAATTTAGCTTTAAAAAGTCGCTCAGTTCTAACAAAAATACCAGCCAAAGCTCGTCTTTAGCGAAGTAACTTTCCACAGAATCCGGGATCAGACCGTGGAATTAGTGAACAAAACAATGAAGCGCAGAGTCTTTTTGCCCTTTTGCGGCAGTTTTCACGCTACATCTCCCAAGATACATTGGGTTAAGTGACAGCGCCTCAGCGTACAATGAGCCATCCTTGTTAAATGTCTAACTTAACTTTTAACTTTATTAACTTTTATGTAATCTTTTAGAAAAAAACTGCTGCAACTCCCTGCTTTTTCCAACACAATTATCACAAAAATGCACGAGAGATTACAGGGGGCGGGGGGCCTGTAGATGAACACAGACTATTGAGTTTCTGCTTATTATTTTTGGATGCTGGTGTGCCGCGGGATTTTTGTCAAGGTTAAAGTGTGCCGTGGCTCAAAAAGGTAGAAAAACACTGGTGTAGATGACCCAACTCCCAATGTTAAAGTGCCTAGAATAGCACAAGGGTTAAGCAAGTCAAAAAGAGTCAGAGATAAATCCATTTCAGAATTAAGTCTGAATTTATTAACTGTTTTCATTGTAAACCAAACTTGTTTGTAACACGCTAGTAGTGTTAGGTGCGTTAGCATATTCACAATACTTGGATCGCCCAACCATGTTTGTAACATGTAAAAAACAGACTGATACAGTTAAAACAAACATTACTGTGACTACGCTAACTCTTCCTAACCTTATTTGCAACACGTAAAACAACTAATTGATACAGCTAAAAAAGGTTGTTGGGACTACGTTAACTCCCAACATTGGTAGAAACACATAAAAAGAAGAACACAATCCAACACCTCTACACCTACAGCATTACCGTATTCACAACACCCAACCTAATTTGCAGAATAACAGAATAACATTTAGACAAAGCGCTGTGTAGCTTTAAAAATCGGTTCTACATCAGTAAACACAGCCAAAAGGAATCCACATGTAGCGCCCTCCGAATTATAAGGCAATCTGTTTTTTTCTATTTTAGAAAAAAAAGGCTTTTAGGTGTGAATTATAGTGCAGAAAATTAGGTAGTTTACTACAGCATAGGCTCACAGAAAATCTAGTAGAACTGAAAGCAAAAGTGAACAAGAGAGAAATAAACAATGTGCCCTTTGAGTCAGAAAAAACTCCCCTCAGTGCAAACGGAATGCAGCACAAATTTATAAAAAACTGGAATATGACTAATTTGTATGTTGGTATGAATAGTTTATTAGCAGGGAGAGTGGTTTCTAGTTTCTAGATGCCATATTTCTTCCTAATCATTGCATGATTTTCAAGTTGTAACAGACCAAAATAAGCAGCTGTTGTAACTGCAGGACGCTTCCAGGCGGTTCTGCCAACTTCAGCTTTTGAGAGTGCAGCAAGTAAAAACAAACTTGCTTGTCTGACCTGGTGTGAAAGTCTGTTGAGTCGCTGAATTGAGACAAAGGGGCACCCGGAGAGCAAACACTGGTCCGTTAAAGGGTGAAAACAAGACTGAATCCTTCTGGAAAACTGCCTTAATTACATGTCTTTTAACTTCTATTAACTTAGCTATATTTTGAATATCAACAGTGTCAGTGTGGATGACACTAATGTACTGAATGTGCTGTAATGAGACTGATGCTTACAGTTTTTTGTATTTCCTACATCTAGTGTCTTAGTCACAATGGCCCTCACAGGTGGACACGGGCTGTATAATGGACCACTTGATGAGCTTGTAGGGAGAAAATGTTCATGCACAACATTTTCTACAAGCATGCTCCGGGCGACAGGTCATAGTAAACTCTTAAACAACATTTAAAGGTAAGTAAAGGTGAAGTAGGTGGGACGCAGGCATGTAATACAGATTTTTTTTCCAATCCCCCTGGAACCTGCGCACAGCACAAAAAGCTCATTATTGCTGTTTATTTAATAAGTGTGCACTCCTGACTGTTAAGCTTCAGACACACCGGGTGTATTATGACATTTAGCCCATGGTGTTTACACTGAACTGTCGCTACTCTGTTCTAGTGCATGTTCACAACTTACAGTTGAAATAAGCTTGGTGTGAAGTGTCAAAGCGGTGCAAATTTCACAAATTTTGCTCCAGCCTTTTTCTTTCACAACTCTTTTCCAATATTTGAAAGACTTGGTGTCAGAGAATTATGGCCAGGCACAAAACAGAGTTTTCCTTTGTTTGAACGATGAAACCCAGAACGTGCAAATGCACCAGTTTACTTTTTTAATTTTTACTGACAATCAGAGGTGTAGTTTTTGGAGGCATCCTACGGGCATTTACGTATCACCTGCACACCCCTGCATTTGTGCGTGGTCAATAGGGAGCCAGTGAGTGCAACAACTACAGTCTGGCAAAAGTGTACTCTATGAAAGCATCTCCCGTACGTTAGAAGTGTGTGTAGCTCACATTATCCTTACAGAAACTTCATGATACAACCACCACACACATGACAGTCACATGTTCCATTTTAATGACTTCCCTTAGCCATAAGGGAACTTTAAGATAAGCCTGCGCTTTCCTTAAGATACAACCTCACCTGTCTAAGACCTTCTACGAATCTGAGCAACTCAAAAACCTGCAGTAACTAAGTCACAAAGAGCCTCTGCGCAGATGCATCAATAGTGTAGTGATGATTGATGATAAAGATGTTGCACAAATCTCCAGTTTTCAACTTTAGTTATTTAAAGCAAGAAGTGTGTAAACTGCTAAGGATGTTTCTGGATTACATCTGGTTCAAGTATAGTTTGAAGTGTAAATGCAGCAAAGTGAAAACATTCAGCACTTGTTGAAGCTGCGCACTGCAAACTTATTTGAAGAGAAGTACATTGGTTTTAAAAATGGGCAGCAATGGCGTGCCAAGAGGCTTGACCTGTGCCACGGATACAAAGCTAAACCATAAGCTGATAACTTAGTAGAAAAAATGTAGTATTATTAGTATAGTGACTGTAAAAGTTTAGATAGATGAATATCTGAGTTTTTAAAGTAGATTTTAATATACCACCTCACAAACAAACTCCTCATTAGTGCAGTTCATAATGCTTGTGTGGGCAGAAAGAGGATTTTCATGTAGGACTGTCTCAGCTTTAAACAAATAAGTAATTTTTGTAAACTGTGTTGCCAGATTTGCAGGATCAGTCTTTCATTTGTAAATCAGGCTTTTCAATTTAGCAAAAATATGGTCACAGGATCGTTAACTGTCTTTTCCAATTAAAAATTACTTCACTCTTTGTTGTGAATGTGGCACAAAGGTGCTTCAAAGAGGAAGGCAATGACTTGAAAAAACTTTTTTTTCTTTTTCTCTTTTTTGTACCACGCAGCTTTGCCATGCTTAGTGCTAACAAAAATATAATCCTATTTTTGCATGGTGTTTACTGCCTTTGATCAATTAAGCATGTTGTAGACCATAATCAAATTATAATCAATTCTACCTGCAATTTATTCAGTTGCTGATGCATGTAAGCACCCACATGCACCAGCAATTAATCAACTCTAAAAACACATCAGTCGTGGATTTATTTATTTGGATTTTTTCTCCTTTTTAAAGATCACTTTTATTTCAAGGTTTTTTTGAGCAGTAATATAGCTCAGGTTTTCAAAAATCAAATCTTGTAGCACTGGTGATTTCTAGAGTTTCAGTCCTTTTTTTCCCACACACACAAACCCTCACAAGGAACATTTTTAAAAAGAAAAGCCTCACTTTGGACTGCTTTAAACAACTTTTTCAGATTTTTCTTTTTCTTTTTAATATTAACATGTCAACAAGGTATTTGTACTTTGGTGACATCTGGTAATTCAAACTTCTTTTCTGCAGCTTTTTGGGCTGCTTGTTAAAATTTTTGTATTGCTAAATTCTTTGCAAAGCTCGCGCCAATCTCATTAAAGAAAAATAAACTTCATGCTAAAATAATGGATAAAGAAAGATGAAGAACAGTTTTAAATACAGTCCTAGAGAGTTGTAAGAATCTTTAATTGGGGTTTGTTTTTGAGAGCATTGTTCTTTTGTAAATATCTTTATTTAGTGTCGATTAAAGATAATAATAATATTAAAGCCGCAAGCGGCATTGTATGGCCCACAGACGCAACCCGCCTTCCACGCCCAACTCTACGCACCAACACCGCCCTTCCCGCCCCCACCACCCTCACCGCTCACCTTTGATCAAGGCTAGTCAAAGCAGCATATGCTAATTATGCTAACTATGCTAATTTGGCTAAAAGTGCTGGCATAGCGATCAGCATCATCAACTGACTCAGAAAAACGCATCCCTGAAGATGCTAATTATGCTAAATATACTGGCTATGCTAATGTGGCTAAAAGTGCTAGCATAGCGATCAGCATCATCAACTTACTCAGAAAATCACATTGCTCCATTGGTGAAAGCTATATGTCATAAGTTGATAAAGAACCCACTTATTTTCAAAATGGCGGTTTTTCTGTTGATTTTATCACCATAGCAACCATTTTATGTTTTGGTCCCCTCTGGAGGACGAACAGATTGAGGTCAGTTTCAGACAAATCGGTAAAAGTAAACTTTTTGATGTTCTTAGCAACAGTGGTTTTATGCTAACCACATTCCTTATATGTCCATATCTAGTGTTTTCAATGTATTCAGTTTCAGGCATGAATGCATGCATTCAAATTTCACAGTAGTCCATTAAAAAACACAGGAGCTATAATACTGCGACACTTTGCTAGCTCGCCACGCGCACACCGTTCAAAATCTACAACTTCTTATTCTCAGAGTTCGCCACAAAATGGCCGCCAGGCCGTAGGTCGTGTGGCCGTCCCATAATGATTTCAAAACTTCTTTGGGATATCCCTAACACGTGTGTTTGGGTTTCGCAACTGTATTTTGAAGTACATTTTGTTCGGCCACATACGCGATTTTCGGCCCATTCATTTTTTTGACAGGATCGTTGGCCGTGATGTCATCGTCTTCAGGGGGGTGACGTTGACTTTGTGGAAAATTCATTTGCAATTTATCCCAGGTGTGTGCACGTTTTGGTGACTTTTCGAGCATGCGGCGGGGGTCACATTCTCGCTGAAAGGCGGCAAAGTGGTCGTTCCAACTGCGAAATCAATGTGGTCCTTGCAGTCAGTGACTGCTGCTGCGGGCCATAATTAAAGATTTTCTTGTGGAGGTAGAATTTTGCTCATTAAGGCACATTTCGTCATGGACTCCAGGATAGCTTACATTGTCTTCATCTGTTCTTTGAGTACTTCAAATAAGATGCACTCTAAAGTTATTAACTTAAATGTTTAGAACTAATTTAGTCTGTCTTGCTGTGTAAAGGCCAGCCCTTAAGCACTGAGCTGTTCAATATATTTTAGATAAAAAAAGATGAGAATTTGGCCGCTAAAATAACTTTAGGACTATCTTTAGCACAGAAGAGCTATGGGTAAGCCTTTAGAATGGCAAACAAAGGCAATGCAGGTACGATAAAACACATTTATGAAAGATTATATTGATACATTAGCTCATTAGAATGTTAATGTTAAAATCAAGATTATGTGATGAATTCAAGAAATTTCAGTAGTTTTCAGTGCCTTAAATCCAGATTTGAAATCTTTATTTCACCCTATGTGAATTACTATTGATGATACCGTTTGTTTTTGACACAACCTTAAATAATATTTAACTAAAAAGTCAAATGTTAAATTTATTTACACCAACTGTTTTTTCCCCTTAAAACTGTTATTTAAACATGACTTTAATCAACAAAAAAAACTGTCTATCATGTATTATGTCAACCAGTGGGCTTGGTCGAGCATTAAATACCTTGAGCACAAGCTGCCTCTTTGCTGAATCTGTTTTCTGGTTGGTCTTTTTTTGACAATTTTAGCACGTTTGATGAAAATACTGTCCATCATTAGAACAGAGTTCTTGTTTCTTTCTTTGGCTCTGACAACATGAAAGCTTGATTTATAGATTTGCCTGCAGGAACAAGAGAATGATAACAACAGGCACAGCTAAATGTGTTAAGGGGTTAATGAAACATACATTTTAACCAAACTAGAAAAATGACAATCTACTTGATTGTCTATGTTTAAGGGTTGGTGTTAAAGATCTGTATAAAACCTTCCTTAATAGGATATTGTTGAGAATAATTACTACTCTAGACCATTTCGTCATCAATAGACATCACTGTGCTTCAGTGATGTCATCATGTGTTGAAGATGAGATGCTCTCAGAAGGACAGATAACTGTTGTTTCCTTCAAAATCTTAATGGCTTTGTTTAGTGTCTTTTGTTTTCTTGGCTGTGTTGATGCTCAGTCATCCCATGCCTGATAAACTGAAACTGCCATTGAGGTGACCTTTTCCGAGCCCTCTGCGGTGCTGCTCTTCTTATGTATAGGTACCATTTCTAATCCTTGATCGGAAGAATTTCCACCCGAGTGGACCATCACACAACCCATTCTCATGCCCCTGTTCCCTTCTGGCATGTCGTTCAACTTGTTGTCATTGTGCACGCGGTTTCGAAGTCCCAACACAAAGTTGTTGTGGTTGTTTGTGCCATCTCTTAAATCACTGCCACCGAAAGGTGCTTGCTGAGACTCCCCTTTCCTGCCCCACCTGGCCATCCTTCTCTTCAGTTGTAAGTTGCAACAGAAAGGCCTGGACTTACAAACTGACTGGAAACCCCTCTTAAAGTTTTTGTTGTAATAACCGTAGACAATGGGGTTCACGCTAGAGTTGGAAAAAGCCAGCCAGTGGGCGAAAGGAAAGATGTAACTTGTCAGGAGGTCCAGTTGGTCCCTGTCCAAGCCTCCATAGTCTGTCATCATCATCAGTGTCCAGAGTGGCAGCCATGACACCATGAAAAGCAAAGTCACCACCACCAGCATCTTCACCACCTTGATCTTTTTCTGCGATACCATTTGCTGACCGTGTCTCCTGATGTTGGCCAGTTGTGGCTCCCTGTTTGCGACCACAGAGGAACAAAGTTTGACTCCGATGCTGATGTACATCAGTGTGATGACTGCGAGGGGCAGCAGGTAGATGTGGGCAAACAGAACTGCGGTATAGATCTTCCTCATCTGTGGATTGGCAAAATTTTCGTAGCAGGTGTACAAAGGCAAGGTCTGATTGAAGTCGTTGTTGTGCACCATGTAATGAAATGGGACTTTCTCCACCGTGAGGGCTACTGCAGCCGGACACAGGATAACCACTGCCAATACCCAGATTGACACAATGGCGACCTTGGCAACAAGCAGAGTCAGCTTGGGTTGTAGAGGGTAAACTATGCAACGAAACCTGGGGCAAAGAAGTTAAGAAAAAACAAATTCTGATTAGAAAGTAGAAAAATACACAGACAAAATAAAGGCAAAAAACAAATAAAGAATAGAAAAACAATTAACAGTTCAAACAACAGTTAATGAAAGAAAAATAAAACAATTACTTTTTAAATGCTCTTAAACATATCCACACCCCCTCTAATGTGCTTCTGTGCTTTTCTATGTAAGTTCATGATGGCGGAGTTTTTTTTGCCATTTTATCTTTTAAAATATATATTTTTATTGTTGAATATTCCAAGTATTCTTTCCATATCATGTTTTGTATTAACACAGATTTTCATTTCCATTTGTACTTTTATACCGTAATTTCCGGATGATAAGGCACTACTCTTGTCACGCTTTCAACCTTGCTGCTTATTTAAGGATGGAGCTATTTTCATTTTTCTAATGGCCGCTAGGGGCGCTAGAGCAGATAGTGTCAGAGTGAGACAAAGGGAATGCAAGTTAAATGCAAATTCCCGCTTTGAAAAAGAATAGCACGAACAGATATTCACAAGGAATTCAATAAGAACAGCAGACTGCTCAAGTTTTCAGTCATCTGAGCTGACACTCATATAACTGAAAGTAATGGAAAATTATCCGTGACCATGCACAGCTTGACTCTGTACAGCAGTTGTGTCAATACGGCCCGTGGGCCGTATCCGGCCCGACATGTGCTTTAGTCTGGCCCAGACATGAAGAGTAAAAATCAAAAGTATGTTTAACATAGAAAGCATGTTTCTAGTCCATTCCTGTGGAGAGTTATGATTTTCTAAAGAAATAACCAAAGTGTGCAATTTCAGCACTAGGGGGAGCAAAGGAAAGCAAAACACGAGAAACAGCAAATCTCTGCATGTGCCAAAAGCAAATCCTAACAGCTCTGCGTCAGAGTAGTCAATAGTTTGGATGTGAGCCTCACTAATGTTACGTTGCTATAAGAATGATCAAGAATGACACATTTAAGACCAAAATGTTGGCAAAAATAAAAAAAGGTTGAAGTGAAGTCCTGAGCTTTCCAGGAAAAATTGACAGTTTTATCTGTTCACAGAGCTGAATTCAAAACCTGCATGCTTGGTATGTCATCAACAGGTCACAGTGCTCAGAGAATATAACTTTCAGCACCCCAATGAGACTCACCGTAAAGAAAAGTTTCACCAATTGCAGTTAAGAAAAAATAAGATTTATCAACTATTAGCTGGACTGATAAATAACTGTCTGAATTTACTGCAGCCGTGAGGTCAGTGATGGAGCAGTGACACCTAACTACCTTATTGCAAAAAGTTGGTGCAAACATCCAAACCTTTTTTAGATAGTGAACTTGTTAAAGAATGCTGAAGATTACAGAAAGGTTGTATCCCAAAAAGCAGCCGACCTTTGCTAGCATAAGTCTGTCAAGGATTACAATTACAGATACAACATCTCTGAGGAGACTTAGGTGCCAAATGAAGGAATCCAGTCATTAATTGTATTTTCGGTCGCTATTGATGAAAGCAACAACACCACAGATATATACAGCAGTGCATATTTATTAGATGTGTTGAAGAGACTGTCACAGCGGAGTTTCTGGAGTTGTTGGACACAACAACAGCTGATGACATAGTCAGCTCTCTAGTTACTGTGCTGGACGATGTTGGAGTGAACTGGTCACGTAACGTCAGTTTGGTCACTGATGGCGCCCCATTAAAGGTCAGGATGTAGGCACTGTGTTTTTCACACTTGAATGACAGTAAATGTGTTGCTGCACAGGATTTGAATCCTGACATTGATGGCTGGGTGAAGTTTCAAGAGAAAGGGAGGTTAGCTCCAAACTTTTATGTTCACAAAAATTTGCAAGTTTAATTTAGTTTAATTTTTTAATCGTCTGGACATTTACATTTTAGGCGGGTGTTTCATTTTTTTCCGTAGCCCCTCTTGAGTTTGTTATCGGGATTGCTTCAGTGTCAGATGTAAAATATTCGGTCTGTATAAAATTGAACAGACCTTTTTTTGAGTGAAATTAATTTTATTTAAGATCCATTGGCCTCTGTGAATGAATGTGTAATAAGAAACGATTAGGCTACCATGTTGGTTAAGGCATGTTTTCCAATTAAGTAAAAAAAAACTAAACTAAAACAAAGCTGTTATCTTGCCTTTACGTTAGTTGTCCGGCCCACTTGAGATCAGACGGGTTGAATGTGGCCCCTGAACCAAAATGAGTTTTACACCCCTGCTGCACAGTCTCAGCAGAGTCTTCTATGAGAGAAGCTAAATACATGCTCTCATTTCTGGCTTCAAGCCCATTTATTTTGACATACCCACAAGCAGCCAAACAGCAGGCAAACATCCTTTAAAAATGTTAAGGGTGCGGCTTGTTATTAGGTGAGCTCTATAGCCCGGAATTTACGGTACTTTATGGAGAAAATGTTTTTTATATTTCTACAACAAATTTCCATACATGGGTCAAAAATGACCCAGTCATTTAAATGTGTTTTTAACAAAATTACTTACTTACTAAAATACTATAATAATATTTGTTTTAAAGTAAAATGTTTGCTATGGGTTGGGCCAAACATTTATGTTTTTAATTGCAACATGTTTATTTTCATTTTATCACAGATACCTCTGATAACACAATGTGTAATCACAGACATGTAACACAACATGTCTAACATTCTGAACTGTATCAGTAGTTTAACAACTGTAAACTGGTGTGGCACATGCGTTGCCACCTCAGTTTTTACATGCCTCACAAATTATAATTTGATGTTCATGCTCTTTGCCCACAGGTTTGGTGCAGTGAGAGCACCAGCTATTGAGTGTTCTGTCTTTGGAAACTGGGCAGATCGCACGCCTCTTCCTTTGGCCCTCCTGTCTGATGCTCTCTTCTGGGTCATGGCTCTGCAAGCTAGCAGGAGAAAGGGTAAACAAAGGGATCATGGGCAATGAGGGCAGGCTTACAGCCCCGGCCACAATTTAGAGTTTATTTTCTAATGAACTGCTACTGCTCTGCTGAAACGTATATCCAAGAAAATAACACAGGCGTTTTGATTTTTCCTTAATAAACGACATGTTCATAATCAAAAGAGCACTGGCAACGTTTCCACATCAAATCAAAACATGATCGAAGTGGGATTTTAAGAATCTTAAAGAGAACTTGATGAATAACATTCACTGTTTATTAAAATAATATAAGGAAGACTGCCTTGTAATGCTCAGCCTGTACCTCTTTTAGCAATTTTGTGAATAACACAAAAAAGATGTGTAGCAATAAATCAAACTGTGAAAGAATTTGGTCTAAAACACATTTCATTTTGCGGAAAGACATTTGCCAAACAATTGAAATGTAAAAATGTAATGCTCTTCATAATACAAGTTAACTGACTTGAAAGTTTCACATAATCTCACAATAATAAAGATGCAGGCACAATGGATTCTCGTCTATGTTACATTTAGAAAATACCAGTTTTACGATGGTTGTGCATTTTATTTTACTTTCGGTATCCGTCACACCTTAAAAGTTGGACGAGGCTAAAGTTAGCATTCTGTTGTTAGTCTCCACTTTGACATTAAGGGACAATCTTTATCACCAAGTCTAAGTTTAAACCAGAGAAAAGAATATTCAATCAAATAAACTTGCTTTGTTGGAAGCAAGTTCAGGCATCATGGAGTTAAATATATAATACAAACATACAATATTCTAAAAGCACATTGGACCATCTTTGAAAAAAAAAATTAAATGTAACATTTGATTCAGGGTTCTACATGTCTATGTTGGGATTGATCTCAAGATAAAACAACACTGAACACAGAAAAAGGGAACACTTTAAGATAACAAATGTTTATATAAGAAATTTAAACATTTTCCATAATAAAGGTTTGCATCTATTTTTTTGATTGGGCTTAAATGCTTTTTATTACCCATTTTAATGTTGTTGTTTTTTTGTCTTGTTTTTTGTAACAAATTAATATCCCCGTTGTGGAATGAGTTAAAGTTCTATCTATTTAAATTATTGTTTGTTGAAAAAAATGTAATTTACAGAGTCCTCAGGTAAATTGATTAAATTGATCAATTAAGGCCATTTTTGGGTTTATATGAGTAATTCATTATTTTCTAATAAGAGCAGCCAGATTTGCTATAGTTGCATTGTGCTTCCACTTGGGGCTTTATCTGTAAAAATAGAGTATAAATGAATAACTCAGACATAATCGAAAGCAAAAATAAAAACTTTATTACATGACATTTATGATAGGACACATTTTTACGTCAATCTGTTTTAAAGATCAAACCACATTCAATGTCCGGTGTAATCTAAGGATTTACCCGTTTTTACAGTATTATGATACTAAAATGTAACACCTGTGAATAATAGTTAATTCAATCATTTATGATCCTTTTTCTCTCTTTGTTGCTTACTTGGTTTAAAAAAAAATAAGGTCCATTCCACAAAATCAATAACTTATCCCTGCTCTTTACCTTTGGCCAAAGCAATTCATCTACTTAAATTCAACCCTATCCTGTACATGGTCCTAACCCACACATACCACCCTCATGTCCTCCTCTGCATCCATGGAGGTTCTCTTTGGTCAATATGCTGTTTTGCTGCAGCTGACCTTCATTCCTCTCCTCCCTAGAACAAACCTTCACCTCTTTATGCTACGTACACATCAGACATGTGATGCACGTTCAGGAATGGCCTGAACTTGGGTTCTGGAATGCCCTTATAGCATATGGTGTTCAGTCTGGACTGTCGCAACTTCATACCAGCGCAGAGTCTTGAAATGTCAAAGCAGTGCAAATCTCAAAAACCTTGCTCCAGGCTATTTCTTTCACAGCTCTATTGTGAATTTATGAAAGACTTGGCCTGAATCCAAATTCCTCCCCTACACCTCCGGCTTCTCCCTATCTCTCCAATTGTAGGGGCATTTGGAGGGATAGGGGTGTCCAAAATAGTTTTTTGAATGGGAAACCCTTGTGGCACAGAACTGCATTTCTGCATCCGGGTGTACACCAAATCACAGAGGGTACATTTAAATTTAAGTAATGATTTTTTTGTTTTAGCATGATCTTTTAAAGTTATAAAAGCCATGTTGTTATTTCTTTTCCAAGTGCTGGCAGCTACATGCTAACGTGGATGACCGGCGACTATTAATGATGTCACTATTTTTCAATAACTCTCTGTTTGGAGGGCTAAATGTAGGGGTAGGGAGAAGCCGTAAGGGTAGGAGAAGAATTCAGATTCGCCCTTGGTGTCATATAATTTCATTCAGGCACACCCCCAATTTTTAATTTCAAATGATTGACACATCCATGAACTATTTAAAAAATGCACATTCTGTGTTTTGTATTTAGAGCTCTAAAATGGAATTAAAAACTTGCGTAGTGAGGCATGAATGCAAGAGTTTGGAATGCGGAGGCACAAAATGTGTAGTTATGCACATTTACATTGACTTTTCACTGGAAGTGGCTACTTGAACACAGGGCTCCAAGGCTGGTGTGAACGTAGCATTAGAGATCAGTGTCATCTGCATACATCATAGTCCACAGAGATTCTTGTCTAACTTCCTTTTTCAGTATGTTCATCACCACAGCAAATTCTAAAATGCTCAAAACAACAAGATTAGACAATTATTGATGGCACTTCTCGATATATTCTTTTGTTTATGTTTTTCAACAAGATCATTGACAGAAAAATTTTTAAGCAGATTGGTGTTGTTACTGTACGACGGAGTATAAGGGCCACCAAAAAAAAAAAAAAAGTTAAATTACGACTTTTTATCTCGTAAATTTACGAGATAAAAAGTCGTAAATTTAGGAGATAAAAAGTCGTAAATTTATGAGAAAAAAACTCGTAAATTAATGAGAAAAAAACTCGTAAATTTACAAGATTTTAATTTTAAGTCGTAAATTTATGATTAAAGTGGAAGTGAGCATGCAGAGCAGCAGGTGAACGCCGCGCAGCAGCAGAGCCGACCCACTAAACTTTGTTAAACAGGCGAGATGAATGTTCATTGATAACGTTCCTAATGTCTGGAAGCTCATTTGTTTTATTTACAATTTATTAAAGTTTTATTTATTGATGGGTGGTTTGCAGGATCTCTGCAGCTCGATGAAGCCATCGTCAGTATTCCTGCAGCTGTCCACGTCAATCCTTACTTCCTCCACCAAAGACAAATCTCTACATTTGTGTGACGCTTCCGCCGAGGAGAAGCACTTATTTGTCATTTTCAACGTTCTAATGCTAATATAAAAGACTATTTTCATTCCTCTTTATTGTTTTATGCTGAAACGGGACGTTCATCTGCAGGAGGGGCCGTATGGAACACTGTTTACTTCCGCATTGGTGTTAAGATGACAGGTTCATGACGTCAGTTGACAAATGAACTTCAGGGTGTGAATGAAAAGCAGAATAAAGGCTGCAGCGATCCTTTGCATCCAAACGTGTCTCTGAGCTCCTTATTTTACGCATTAAACTCTGCTTTACTGACACTGAACCCCGGAAAGACGGTTACACTGACAATAATCTGATTTTGAGTCATCAAAAGGTTCAGAATCTCTTTGTTTTTAAAACCTGTAATCCGGAAATAAAGCTTCACAAAGGCTCCACGTATTTCATCTTCAAGATAGGCTCCGATAAACGGACAACTTCGGTGTTTTCTATTTGTTAATCTACGACTTTTTTCTCGTAAATCTATGAGACTTTAAGTCGTAAATTTACGAGATAAAAACTCGTAAATTTACGAGATAAAATCTCGTAGTTTAACTTTTTTTTTTTTTTTTTTTGGTGGCCCTAATACTCCGTCGTAGTTACTGTGGGAGAACTCCTAAACTATTATATTATCAAATAATAGGGAAATTGGTCAGATATACTGGGTGGAAAATAATAATAATAATAATGACTATGACTTCTATAACTTGTGACTAGAACTAGCTTTAGTCACATGCTTTAGTTCCAGTGCTGACATTCTTTCGACTATCGTAACTCTTCAACCATTTACACAGTTAATGCAATTCCAACTGGTTGCATAATGGCAGCTTTGTGTGTGTTATATAACGGTGCAAAGCCGCTATGAAAAGCTTCTTTAACTAAGATATGTGTATTTAGGTGTTGCAGGCAACCCCTAAAAGGGTTAAGTGAAGCACAGCTCAACAGCTTTATCTGACTTATGGTGGGGGACATGTATATTTTCTTACACATTCTCTAGAGATCAGGATTGCAAAGTTTTCATCTTTTAAATCTTGACTGCTTCAAGCAGCAATCATATCGACACCAAGGAGGTGCAAAATTCGGAAGGTGACTAATCCTCAATCAATGTGTCACCTGTAATCAGGGGACTGACGTAAGCAAACACTGACCTTTCGACAGCGATGGCCACCAGGGTGAAGACTGATGCCGACACAGAGACGCCCTGCACAAATCCACTCATCTTACAGACTGTGTTGGAGAAGGGCCAACCTGAGGACAGAAAGGCAGAAACCAGTGAAGCTTCTCGTCTGAACTTCATTCACCTCAACTCAGACAAATCCAGAATGTTTGGGGATTAAAAAACATTTTGTGATAGATTTTTCATATGCCAAACACGCAGACCTTATCTTAGCCCTCTTTGGGTTTTTTAGCATTCATGTAGACAAAATGCCACCTGACTTTTGGACATCAAAGTTTTTTCTGGGCGTCTTTCTTGTGTTTGACATAATTATTGTTTTTTTTTTTTCCATCCTTCCTGTGACAGCACACAGGCCAGCTCCTGCCCCCCTATTTTCCTTTCTATGAAGAACAGCAAATTGCTTGGGCAGATCTTGATGGAGCTGTGGTGAAGTGGTGACACATTGAGCTAAATTGAAATCAATTGACAGTGACCTCAGGTGGTGGAAAATTGCAGCTCCATGGGCAAACATCTTATCAAATGACACAGTGTTATCCATTTTCCACCATAACTTTATCTTAATAGTAAAGGTTAGTACGTCCTAACACCAAGTTGATTACTCAGAAAAAGTGATTGCAAGGTTTCCCCTGGTGTGTAGACCTACTTTTTCATTGGCTAATAAGTTTTTAGAGTTCCATAGATTAAGACAAATTTGTTCATACAATAGTCTATTACTTAATCCCATGTCACCTTTGTGGTCTCTCAGATTATTTCAGGGCAAACTTGTATGCTTTCTTTTTTCTTTTTCTTTAGCAGTGCATAGTGTTGTGCGTCCTGGCTGGCTGTTGACCTCGTCAGTCAATCTCATCTGTGCCGCGTCAAAATGTATTCAACTACACAAATCTTTGATTGTGATCGGATATTAGCTTTTGTTCTCTAATCTAATCAATATGAGCGTTTTATGTGGATTTTATGAATCCACTGTGTTCTGATGATGAAAATGTTGATGGTTTATCAAAAAGCTACATTTAAATACATTTTTCAGCAAAAATTGTTCAAATGTGGTCTAAATTTGCCAACTAGTGAGCATTGATGCACACTGGTTTTTTGCAGAGACTTCGAGGACATATCTAGGGCACTTGATTTTGGAACTGTAGATTCGGACATCGCGACAAAATTTGTAACATAGCATTTATTCCGAGACTCCACCTAATTCAGCATCACCTTAAAAGAAAAAGCCATTGAAGAGTATTTTTTATAAATTTGGAAATCAAGTCAGACCTGAGTGCTGACAGAAGTAATACCTGTACTTCTTTTTGTTGTTAATAACTGTAGTCAGTTTTAGTCAGACATTTTAAATTTGCTGTTCTTTATTGGTTATAGATTTATAGTTGAGGCCCCATTCAAACAAAATAAATGTGAGACAAATGTCAAAATGTTTAAAAAAGGACTGTTTTGACTGACGCCAATTTGAGATTAACTTCATATTTATTATCCAAATGTTGTATGTGAAAGCCCCGAGCCTTTTTCCTACTCCTCCATAAAATCCACATTAACATAATAAACAATTTAAAAAAGAATTCCCTTATTCCTAAACAGAAGATCGTCAAGAAAAAAATAGCGTCTTCAAAATGCATAAAAGCTAGATAAAAATAATATCGTGCTGATTAACAAGCAGTCAACCTAATCATGAGGACAAGAGCAGCCTGGCTTTCCCCATAACATCCAAGAAAGATTCTTGGAAGAGCAGGAAGCCTTACAGGCGCTAATTGAAAATATGACTTTATTTTTAAATAAAAAATAAGTCAGAATTTTGATACTGATAAGTTTTCCTCTCAGACTCCTGTGTCCGACTCTCCAATTAAAATATGCACAGCATTTCACTGAAATCCCTCCAGCCATGTCTTGAACAGTCTTAAATTAAAATATTTAAAATTAATTGAAATAGTTTTAAAAACTGACATTATTGCAGAGCTAATTTTGTATTAAATTGAATCAACCAATAAATTTAATTAAGATTAAATTAAAGAAAAAACATAGTTTGTGATACATTGTTATAATAAATACCATTTTTGTTCTTTGTATTAAAAATAAACGAAGCTCTCTTTTCTTGAAGGAGATAATGGTGCCATGAGAAAAAAACTACCGAAATCCGTTGGATTTAAAAACAAAACAAAAGAAGACTTTATAACATCTAAATATTGATAATCAGTAACAATAAAAGAAATCAGTCGGAAAAATACTTATGTTTAATATCTTTTCATGAGACAGTCTCCTTTAGATTTAAAGTGTTTCCTGCAAAGGTTGGACAAATTTCTCAAAAAGCATACATTATAAAAACTAAAGCCATCCTTTGAATTTTAATTAAAGCATAGTTGTTGACATAGCAAGAAGTCTAAAAATAAACTAAGATCCAACACCTTTTTGTATACTTTTTATAAGTCAATTGTATTTATTTTCAAAGAAGTTGTCCCAAAGTTTTTAAGCTTTTCATGATTTGTTTCTTTTAATGCAGGATAGGCTGCCTGCTAATCATTTATGGATCCTGGAGATGCAGAAAATTTGATTATATTAGACAAATAAGACCAAATACATAATGGATTTTTTTTTTTTTTGGGTTAAGCTTATGTGAATTACAGATACATATATAAGAAAAACAGTCTCAGAATAGGTAACTGTCAGGATTTGATTCACTATCTTGTATTTCAGCAGTGTTCTGGTTTGCAAGGACCAGAACTTACAGTGCGTTTCTGTGAAAAATTTGCTCCAACCATATGCTCAAAAACTCCCCAAATTTGCAAGCACCTAATACCCAGTGAAAAGGATTTTTTAACAAAGTGAACTCCCCACCCCCACTGTCCCAAAAGAATTTACCTATCAGCAGTAGAAACTGTACAAAACTGAAAAGTTCCAAAATCTCACATGGGGCTCAAAAATTATATTTGAAATCTAACTAACGAAACTACAACACAAATGTCAGGGGGTATCCAAAAGAAGTTTTGAATTTATACTGGGATGGACACAGGACCTACCGCTTGGCGGCCATTTCAAGTGTGAAATGTTTGGATTTTTGCACAATATGGGAATAAATTTGGCTGAGCGATCTTAACAAAATGTACACACACGCTACAAGGTTAAGGCTACAACAACCACCAAAGTTTTGTTAACTTTTGACCTTAGTAACAGACCGCCATCTTGAATTGACATTTTGCACCAACCCTCTCCTAACTGTTGTTTGCCAGATATGTGCTAGTAGAAAAACAAAAGAAGAAGCAGTCCCTCCCTGCCCGTCAAGTGTGAACACCACGGATGTTCATGAAACCATGTATAGTGCATTCTTGAATGTGCCATCTTGAACAGAAAAATCACTTTTACAACTTTCTACAAAGTAAAGTTTGTTGAATGTCGTAAGTGTATCGAGTTTGCAAAAGGGGCGTTGTTCTGTAGCTCACACATTTTTCATTCTAATATTGTGAAAATTCATTATAAGAATAGTCGGCTCAATCTGAAGGAAATGATACGGCATACGATATAAATTTGTCATGTGGATCTGGGACCAGGGTGGCAGAGGCAGAAGGGGAGAGTGAGGAGCATGTAGCAGCCATCCAGCCAGTCAGGATGGGTCAGGAGGTGTCTATGGAGGTTGTGCCTCCAGCCCATGCCACGCCACCCGCAGCTTTATTTTATGATGCATGGAATTTTATTTCAGTCTCTTAATGGTTTTATTGAACGCTCATTTAAAGTTAAACCAGTTGAACTTTGACCAGTAAGGAACCCAGATTTGGTAGTGATGTATGGATGCCGTCCCCTTTAATTCATGGAAGCGCCGACTGTTGGTGATCATGAAGGAGAAATTAATAATTGCAGTTAAAGCCAGCAGTAGATTTATTACTCCAAGATTTTCATAAATCGCAATAGAGCTATGGAAGAAAAAGCCTGAAACAAGTTTAACGAGATTTGCACCGCCTTGACTTGATTTCACACCAAGCCCCTTACAACTGTGAATACATGCCCTAGTATCGAGTACAGTGACAGTCCTTTGTGACCACTATATGTGAAATTGGCTTTCAAGAACCTAAGTTCAGCACGTTCTTGAATGTGACACATGTCCACTGTGAACATAACATTAGTGCGTTGTCTGTCTTATGGTCTCTCCTCTATTCTTTTCATATCACCTTATTGTTTTCCCCCTTTTTCTGGTTCTCTCTATTTTGGTTCTGTCACATTTCTGTGTATTTTGTTGGTGTCATATCTATGTTTTTTTTTTGTTTGTTTTATGAAGTGTGGGATAGTCTTTCACAAGTTCTCTGTATTTGGATCTCCCACAACTCAATTTCCTAAAATTACAATCATTTTCAGTAAACATTTATTCTGTAAAAACCTTTTTAATCAATAAATGTACAAAAATAAGTGTGTTAAAAAAATCATCTGAAAAATTGAGAATTGTGCTTTCAACATTCTCTCTGATCCAGTGACATGCTGTGAAGTTTATTGCTGGTGAGAGGCAGTCCCCTTTGGAGGCAGTTTTAAAAGTTTAAAAGAGAATCATTTGTACTTTTCTAATGGCAGCATTCATACTGGCTACAATCCAAACTTTACATCTGGAGAGCCCTCATTTCTCTTTTTGTCACACACACACCCCATCTGAAAAAGGACTTGTCTGACAGAATAGACAAAATAAATTTCATCGTCACTCTTGATGTGTTCTTTACAAATTGTCTGAAATGAAGCAGTGGTGGAGAAGATCATTTAATTTTTATTATGTTTTTTTCTGAAACTTTGCTCTTTTTTGACAGCAAACAGCAAAAAAAAGAATATTTCACATACTGTGAAAATGCAGTTTTCAATGTTTTTTAGCTTATTGTAATCTAAGCATTTCAATAAAATTGAAAAGTGTTTGCCTTAACTTATCTTAAAGTGTGGGTGACATGGTCTATTTTAATAAGCCAAAATATAGTAAATAGTCTATATTTCATGTTGCGATTGTTTTTAATATTTTTCGAAAAAGAATAAATAGCGAAAAACGCGATATAAACAACGAGGACGGCCGCCGGCTTCACGCATTCCGCCGAATTCTCGCCCCCCTGTTTGTGACGTAACGAAAGGAAGACAAGGCAGACAACATGGCTAGCACCGATAGCGAAGCACAGAGTGATGCTACCGTCTCTATTAGCGATTTATCATCAGATGAACAGAAAGATGAAGAGGAAAGTTGCGGAGATTATCATGATGATGAGTCACTTTTGCAACCGTATCGATTCGAACCCTTTTGCGAAAGTGAGGAGGATATAGTATAGCAGAAAGTAGTAGGTCTAGTGATGCCGATGACGATAGCCAGCATGAAGATTCGGCTAGACTCCAGTAAGTCTAAAAAATGTATAAAATTAAATTACTCCACTTACCCTAAAATATACTCAAAATGTCCCCTTTTGGCCTAATCTAAACAAAGGTAAACACTGGTTTTCAACCCAATTTACAAAATAAATGTCACAAAATAAAAGTTTCCCAGATATTACTACTCTTTAGTTAACAAAGTCACTGTATACCATTAACAACTGCAGAACATTAACAGTTTTACCTGTTTGAACCAGTTTGAAACCTTTTCTCGTGCGCGAGCGCTCACACACACACAGTTCAGTTTACTCACGGTACCGGCACCTCAAAAGCAAAAGAAAAAAAACGTTGCAGAACTGTTGCTTCTCTTGCAAAACATTGAGTGCGTTGAAATACTCCAGTTGGATCCAAGGACAACAGAAAACACGACTACTTCGCCTCAATGTGATCCATCGTGATGCACACTAGCCTAGCTTAGCAGCCTCCGCTCCTGACTCCAGCGCCGTCCTGTCCGACCCAGAAAACGGCTCGCTCGCTTCCAGCTCACCCGCCTTTCCTCGACTCAGAAGCCAAGATCCTCCTCCCAACTCTCCGTCCAAAATTCTTCGTTTGTGTCCCGGTTTTTGTCCCTTCGAAAACGCAGACTTCTCTCCTGCAGATCTGGAGGGAAAAATCCTTCGCCGTCCACCTTCTTAAATTTTCCCCTTTTCAGCAGCGTTTCTTGTTTTGGGAATTTTATACACAGATACACTTTCACTAGATGTATTGCTACATCCAGCTGCCACACAACGACTTGGCATGTTGATGATTAACAGATTTAAACACGAGAGAAACGAAGACTACCTGTTTTGTTTACATGCTGTCCTAAGCAACTGCGAAAGGCACCTCCCTTTCGTTACGTCACAGGTCATATCGGGTTCACTTCCAGCCTGCGCTCTAGCGGCAGATCCAAATCTCTGATTCCTTCGAAAGATGTCTATTTTTCATATGCTTCGGATTTTTTTCGACGCAAACTATTGGTATCAATAGAATCAGCGTTTAAAGGGCTTTTTTATTTGACAAAGTTGTTCAAAGCATGGCATCCACACTTTAAACAAAACCATTGTTTTTTTTACAAACATTTGTTCTTCTCTTTTCTTCATTTTTCAAAAGTCTTTTAGTCTCACGTTGTTGACATCCAAAGTAGAAAGTTGTCCATCATTATTTCCATTCTGACTTTTTTTTGTATAAATCAAAATTGTGTGTTCGCTGTAACCCTTGTGCTATCCTAGGCACTTTAAAGTTGGGAGTTGGGTCATTTAGACCCCCCTTAGACAGTGTTCTGAACCCTTTTTCTTCGATGATTCGTGATCTTCACTGGTGTCCATGGATTACATGAAATCTTTCCACCTTTATCCACCTTTGTCTTGGTAGGGAGAACACGTCAATGTAAGGGTGGGATCATCTAAGATAGCACAAGGGTTAATTCAGTTTAGAATAAAAGCAAGACAACAAAACTACATCATTAAAAGTCCTGTTACTGTTATTATGGCTATTTCCAGTCCACTAATTACTTTTTATTGTTTACATCCTCTTTTTGGTTAAAGACTTATGTCATGTTTAGCAAAATAGTTTTTCTTTTGCGCCCAATCTTTATATTTTCTGTCTACAAATTAAAAAATGTTTACTATTCCTGCCACCCTGTCTCCAGCCTCTTGGAATCAGGCCCTGTACAAGCCAAAAAGGTCATAACACCTCCTCAAAGCAGGATGAGCAAGTTGGCCACGACATCCAAGCAGTGTTCTGATCTTAGGTCACCTGCCTCAAACTCTGTACACAGAACTCCCTGGGAAACATCAGGACAGCAGGGAGAAAAATTGTGGAAAACTGTTTCAACAGGTTTAAATAATAAATGAAACCACTTGCTGAAATCAAACAGACTCTTGCACTTGTCTTGTCAAATCATCGAGGCCTTCACTGACAACCGGGAAGGAGATGACAGCTTCTACGTCCAGAAAATAGTTTAGAGGAAGAAAATGCCCAGCCTCTGTGAGTCTGACAATCCCCTGTGAGAACATTCTTATGGCCAACATGCCTTAAAAAAGTTCCACTCCACAAATACCTTTTTTAATTTAACCTTTTTTTATCACTTGTTGTGAGGTAAAAGCTAAATGTATGAGAAACTTTAGTTGACGTTACCTGTTTCAATGGCATTCTCCTACTGGGATAAAGAAGACCAGACTGACTGAAGAATACTTAGGATTTCTGTCACAAACATTTGGAAAACTGCTAAAGTACAGTTAAAGAACATATTTTTGGGGGAGTTTCTTCATATAAAGTTTATGAAAATTTGGACAGAAGCCTAGAGTAAGTGTGTGGTGTTGTTATGGAGTGTCATTACACTTTTTGACCAGTAGGTGGAGATAACCACTGATGTATGTAGATGAAGCTGAGAGAAGCTGCAGAAGAAGAGAATAAAGTTGGATCTTGAACCGAGCAGGTGTCTACACTTCTCTTCCTACAACTCGACCGGCACAACATATTGGCGACGAGGATGGCTTTACTGGGAATTTCGCCGCCCTCGGCATTCCTACAGAATCCCGGTGAGCCTACGATCCCTCTGGAGTCCTGGATACGCATGTTCGAAAACTACGTGCTGGCGTTAGCCGACAAGATGGAGGACAAGAGAAAACGCGCGCTGCTGATCCACACTGTTGGCGCGGAAGCCCAGCGCATTTTCTTCACTTTACCGGATACGGGTGACTCCTACGCGGATGCCCTGCAGGCATTAAAGACGTTTTTCATACCCAAGTTAAATGCAGTGGCAGAGAGAAATAAGTTTCGTCAGCGGGCTCAACGTGTCGGTGAGTCAACTGCTCAGTATGGTGCTGCCTTACGTGAGCTCGTTACTACGTGCGATTTTGGTGCGCTGGCTGATGACATGATACGTGACCAAATTGTGAAAAAAAACAACAACAGGAGGATCCGAGAACGCCTGCTAATGGAAGACAATCTTACTCTACAGAAAACTCTCACTTTATCTCCTCAAATTGAAAGTGCTCTGGCAGAAGCTAATGCTATTGCTACACCATCCTATGAAGCTGTAGTTGGCATGCTGCAGCAGGGGCTTCCACCGGCAGTGGGAGGTACAGACACGGTCACGGGCGTCCACAAGCTAAAGCACCACAGAGAGTCCTGCCAAATGGACCTGGGTTTGCTGGTAAGACATGTTACCGCTGTGGATCTTCAACACACATTGCAAGTTTTCCTAAATGCCCTGCTAAATCAGCCACATGCAGAAAATGCAGTAAACATGGACATTTTGAGAGAGTCTGCAGGAGCGGGACTGTGTTAAATAAAGTGAGGGAAGTGTCAGTTGAACAGCCTGACACAATCAAAATATTACTGGTGGAAGAAGAGGACATGATGAGCCTTAACAGCAAGCTGATGTGCAAAGTCTCTATGCGTGCAGCTGAGGGACCTACAATTAAAGTTGACCTGCTGGTCGATACCGGATCTGCAGTTTCCATTCTCCCGATGCGCCTGTACCAGAAGCATTATGGTCATATTCCACTTTCCGCAGCAAAAAGAAGACTAGTTACATATTCAGGAGAACCTATTTCTGTCTTAGGCTGCTTGGAACTGACGGTGAGCTGTGGAACAAGCTGTGCCACAATCAATGTGTATGTGGTGTCAACTGGAAACCCACTTTTGGGTTTGGATCTTTTCAACGCTTTGTACCTGGTTATCAGAGAGGGCCGGGTCAGTGCAGCTGTGCCTTCTCCAGCTGTGCCTTCTACTTTAGAACATCCATCGGTCTCTGTGCAGTACACAGCTCCTGCCAACAACCTTGAGGAACCCCAAGACAATTCTGAACAACTGGGACTAGTGACGGGTTTTGCCCACAAGGTGAAGGTCAGACCGGAAGTTCCCCCAAAAGCTGCGTCGCCTGCCATTTGCTGCGCGGGATGCAGTTTCCAAGGAACTACAGAGATTGGAACACGAAGGCGTCATTGAACGCATTGACTCATCCCCTTGGGTTTCGCCTATTGTGGTCGTAAAAAGAAAGTCCGGCCGTATTCGATTGTGTCCTGATTTAAAAGAACCCAAAAAAGCAGTGGTTGTTGACAGCCATCCGCTGCCACACACTGAGGAGGTGTATTTATATACAGTAGGTGTACAGTAGGCCACACACTGAGGAGGTGTATTTATATACAGTAGGTGTACAGTAGTCCACACACTGAGGAGGTGTATTCCCTGTGCCAGTCCTAAGCCCACAAAATACAGAGTCCTAGGTAATAACATTCTGATGCATAGGGAAACGAAAGAAACTTCCACAAATCTCAATCCTTAAAAATTCATGAGCAAAGTTCCATGGGGTTTCATTAGATTACTGTTCGTTGTGTGGGTGTCTGAAAAACAGCCTGATGTTTTTTTTGTTTTTCTCTACCTGCTAGGTTATAAAATAAGGTTGATACAACAGAGTTGAGGCAGTCCATAGCGTTGTATTTTCTTTAATGAGTATTGATGTCGACCATTTTGTTTAATCCAACAAAAGAAGTTATCACAAACATCCTCATTAGAGTGTATTTTTTCATAATGATAACCTTGTTAACAGGACTTTTTTTTTCTGTCAGCCGCAGTAAAAGTTGAACCAAAGTTTTAGAAATGTTGCTTGCTAACTATAGTAACAAACCAGTAATTCGTGGGGAAACTGGACACTTGCATTCAAGAATGCACAGCACGTGGTTTCATGAACATCTGTGGTGTTCACACTGGACGAACAGGGAGGGACTGCTTCTTGTTTTGTTTTTCTACTGTTACTAGCACATGTCAACAACAGATAGGAAAGGGTTGGTGCAAAATGTCAAAACAGTGCAAGTCTGGCACATCTTGTTCCAGGCTTTTTCTTTCTCCATGATCAATTTTCAAGCGATTGGTGTTTATGTTTTAAAAAGGACACTAGCCATATGTCACTATCAAATCAGACTTGCTGATTGGTCAAAGTTCAACTGGTTTAACTTTTGACAGCCCGAAAACTGACACAAGAGTTTTGAACACAGAAACCCAAAACAAGCATTCATTGACAATGGTCACTTGGAAGCGTATTTTCAAGCACTGTGTGAAAAAAGGATAACTGTAAACTCAATGTTATGTTTTATTATTATTAGTGAATTAGTAAATATTTACCATTGTAAATATTTATATTCATAGATGTAAGTTTAATTATTAAAAACAATATTTTCTTCAATTTCTCAAATATGTACATTTTTACATAATATCAATATCACACTCCACTAACAGACAGACTCTAAAAAATAATAATACTTGAAAATCTTTGCATCTATTTATGTACTTAATCCCCCTGACTCTTTGTTATTATCAATATACGCTGTGTACACATTTGTTGTCTTGTTGTATACTTTCACTTTGTTTAATGATTTTGATTTGAAAAAAACAGATGCCACCCATACATCACTACAAAATCCCTGTTTAGTCAAAATTCAGCTGTTTGATGTTTAAGCAGTCGAAGGTTAAACTGGTTAAATTACATATGTTAAATGAATTCCTGCTTTATACGTCATTTTTAATTGCGTAGTGATGCTCAAATGTGAGAATTTCTGACACAGAAGCAGGTTAACTGGTACCTTTGGCTTTATGGCTTACTGTAGGAGCTTCTATGTCACACCTACACACTTTTTCCAAATGCATTTTTTGTCTGCTCCTGATTCCCCACAATTTGAATAAATACATACTCGTAAATAAGATTTTAAGCTTAATTTTCTTCTTGGTTTCTTTCCACAGAATGCTGGGAGGAAAATGATAAGTCATTTCCTTTTTCTTTCCCTTTCCAAAGCATTTTCCAGGCATAAATGCAGTGAGTGCATAACTGTATGAAAGCAGGAGGTTGACGCTTCAGGTAATCAATGCAGGAAACAACAGAGGCAGTGATGCCTAAACTTAATTTAAAAACTTTCATCTTTTACACAAATCTAACTTAAAAGGTTTAGCTAGAATATTACATTTTCACCTGATGACAGAGTATAGCAAAAGGTTAGTCTGAACTGTATTAAATAATCATGATCAATGTATTAAGATTTCTGTGTTCCCGACTGATTCAAGAACACAAGTCATTTACCAAACAAACACCCACCTATTGTGGGCACTTCTGTTTGGTCTGATTAGATTAGATCAGTACTTCATTAACTCTGAAAAGAATCTTTTTACAACTCACATTTAACCCAAAATGAGAATAGATGTCCACAATAAAAAAAGGCAAAATGGCAATATAGAGAAAAAAAAATCTATAAGCATTGCCTGCTGCTCCGCATTTCTTTTCACTCTCTTATGGCAAAGGCTCTTCCATCTCTTAAACTTATCACGGAGTGGGTGCCTGCTGTTCTTCATGATGAAAAATCACAGTTTAAGTGTTCTCCTCCTTCCTCAGCAACCAAACAGTTGTGTATCGCACCAGTGACAGATGTGACCTTCTTGAATAATCTGTCAAGCCTCAGTGTGTCCTTCTGTCAGATGCCCCCCTAGCATATGAAAGAGCACTCTGAGAACAACAGATTGATAAAAAGATGCCAGCCTCCTCTAAAGAAAGAACAGCCTGCTCTGCACCTTCCAGAACACATGGTCAATGATAACTGACCAGCTCTGCTGGCACACAGCAACTTTATTCTAATCATTACATGAATTACTGTGAAGTTAAAAGTTAAGGTTGGAAAAAGGGTCCTTCTAGTAAAGAAGAGTAAAGCAGTAGCAAAGAAGACTGCTGCTGAATGTAAAAGAGGAGATGAGAAGCAGCAGTCCAAGTGGTCCAAGCACCCAGAAGCTCCCTCAGCAGACATGATGCCTGAGGACAACCACTTCTAACGACTAGTGATCATTTTCACATCTGATCCAACTTCAGCTACAATTTGGTCTTTAGACCAAATACTATTTTTGCCTTACACTGTTGTCTCGCTAAATCGCGGTTCATCTTTCACAGGCTCTCAGGCTGTTTTGTGTATTTTTGGAAATTGCAATTTTACTAATTTACAAAGCTACAAAAATCTTCTTTGTGATCAAATATTTGTTTGGTGTCTGTGGAAAGACACCAAGAATTTCTATAATACTGGACTGAATTTTCTATCAGGATTTCAACTTTGAGAGTTAAAACAACATAGAAAAGCATGAAAGTGTTTGTCTGTCTGGGAAAAGTGTGTAGTGAGCCTAAAAACATATGTAATCTTCTTCATGGATTTCACCTACTATGAGTTACTGTTAATATAACTCCCACGATAAACAAGGGAACACTGTATTCCCATTTATTAACTTAACTTTTTATAATTTTACAAGTTGACAGAAAAAGGGGACTTTTGTCTATATTTTGTCAAACACATTTCCACTTTTTTTTACAAACATTCAGTTATGTCTGCGTAGACTCGTTCATCCAGGTTGATTCTGTCCAATTTGTAGAACTGTCAATCTTTTTATTTGTTTAATTTATTAATTAAACAGCTATCCAAGGTGTCACCAGCTGCCACAACAAACACACACCAGTGTCTGCCTTTTTCAGTGTGTGTGGAGGTGCCATGTATCTGTACAGGAAGTAGATCTAAATTCATTTACAAGATTGTGTTATAAGAACCTCACATTTGACTTCTAAAAGTGGTGTTCTGGTAACAGAAGCCTAAGTCACATGCACCTGTATGGGTGCTGCGGGTTTTTGGGTTGTAAAGGCCTGTGAGAAATTGTAGAGGAGAGGAGCAGCCACATCTTAAGGGGAGCATACTGTAGGTGTGTCTTTCAGCTCCCTTGAGTTTCGTATGGCCACCTCTGGAGACTTAATGAAAATAAGACGTGTTATTGTAGTAAACACGGTGGGAGCCGGTTTTGCTCGTGCTGGTTTGCGGCGCCTTCCGTCCGTGAAACCAAGGTTCGAATCCGGGCTGCTCCCTGTTCCCTTCTCAACTTCTGTGCCGGTTCCAAGCCCGGTTGCTTTGAGAGGGTTACGTCAGGAAGGGCATCCGGCCTAAAACATTGCCAAGTTTACCATGCGACTTGTTCGCTGTGGCGACCCCTGATGGGAAAAGCCGAAAGAGAAACAACATTGTAGTAAACACGGTGAATGTATCATGAAGAAGCCCTGTGACTAATGTAAAATGCCCACACTTATGACGTATTAGACAATCCTGTCATACAGTGCCTTAACGCCACACTCTAACCATTAGTAGGGTGCATAACCTGGCGCCTAACTGGCAGCGTGCAAATGCCGCACACACTATGTAGGTGACGCATCCATGACCATGGCACGCCTGTAGCACGCCCACATAAACTATAACCCCATTGTCTAATTTCCTCATTTACAACAGCAAGACTACGCTGCAGCTAGCACGCCATTATAACTTCAACAGAGCTAATGGGTTCCCTGAGCAGTGTGTGAGATTTGGGGTAGTGAAATGATCAAAAATCCTCACGACACACCTCTGTCTCACCTACTTCCCCCTTACTTACCATACGTGCTGCACACCTATTGCTCGCTGCATGCCTGTGGAAAATGTGCATGACCTTCATCATTTGTTCACCGAGGGGTCTACAATGTTGGTATTTCATGCAGGGCACCTGCCTGCCCCATAAAGATTTGCCTATTTTCAGGCCCCTAAGGGCAGTTGTAATTAAGTTACTAAGTTGTAACTATCACTGCTAACTGATACAATTATGTTTCCTAATTAAAGGAGAAAATGTAATCACCACCAAGCCTGACAGAAGGAAAGGGAAGTTTGCGTACATGTACAGATCTTGACCTGATCTGTGCACAACGGCTCCATTTGGTGTTTGGCTCAGGCTGTAGTGTTCATTTATGACCTTTTAAAAAAAGTCTACAGGTGTTTAGCTGCCAAAGGCGGCTGCAGTGTTTAATAAAGTAAAAATAAAACCTATTTGGAACCCATTCTAAAGTAAAAAACTTTACAAAAGGTTCAGACTCAAACACTATCCAATCAATGGTGGTCCCAAGAGGTTGAAAATGGTGGAGTGATAACATTAAAAGGTTCATTAAAGTGAGGAACCAAGAAGGAAAGTAAACTGACATTGATTGTCTACAAAAGGGAACAGTGTGGAAAATATTACAAGAAATGATATCAATCTAAGTGAATATTATGAAAAGCCCAAGATGCTAACAAAGTTAGAAGCAACCAATCTTTTACATTAAAATTTGGCCAAGGCTTCTATTGAATAAATTCCTAACATTTGGAGTTCCTCTTTGATATGTCAAAGGGAATGTAAAGTTCATAACACTATTTATTTCTTCCTTAAACTATCCCATAATCAACACATTTTTAAAGAAATAGTAATTGTTTGTGTGTGTTAGTGTGTAGCTGTGTGCTATTGTAAGGGGAAACAGAGGCCCAACTATAGTGAGGTCATTGAGGGAGCAGCAACTTATGTTGGAGTCTAATATGAACAGGGAAATAAATAAAGAAAACAGATGTCGGTGATGGGAAAGGAGGCACAGCATGTACAGGTACAGCGGATAATAAAGAAATACAATCCGAACCAAGCTATAATGCTTTTAAGCTGTAATGCTACATATTGTAGTATATAACAGAGCAGCATTGGAACAACAGTACAGATTTAGTTCTTTCATATTTAATATTTGATGACTGTGAAGCATTAACAATGAAAACAGAACAGCATGTGTGACACATACGCAGCATTTAACCTGACATTTGGGTTAGTAAAAGGTAGAGTTGTGGTTACGGTTCTACACTGACTAAAGAAGCTGTCAACAAAAGAAAAGCAAATGCAGATAGGAAACTCTACATGTTGAATGTAATTTTTCCCAAGAATAGAAATACTTTAAAAACAATGTAATGAAGGTTATAATGATGTTTATTTAAGCAGAGCCTCATTTTCTAATTAAATTATCCCTCAGGAGCCATCTACAGCAAACCAGCCTAAACTACTAACGCTTTTTCAAAAATAACAAAACAATAATAAAAAAAAAAGTTGATACACAACGAGATCCAGGAGGAAAAAAAGAATTGTAAGACTCTGGGGTTTAGCACATTATTTGTGATTTTGCTAAAAAACACATACTTTTGCAAACATTATTGTAGGAAAAAGGAAGACAAACTTGGCTGTTGATCAGTATTTTGTGTTGAGTGCTTAAAATATTCATGAGTGGGGGACAACATAGCCGATAATCTGAAGAAGTCTAAACTTTCATCTCAAACAAACATGAGAGTTCACAGTTCAAACAGTTTCATTGGGAAGCCAGACATTAAGGGAAGGGGTGTCTTCTCTTTTTTCAATGTGTTTAAACCAACAGGAGATATTATAAGTGCCTGTCAAAGCGCTTCCGGGAATTGTGCTTTAAAACAGTGAAACACATGACACCTAATAATATTGATGTAGTCCTCAGACCTTTAAATTAAGTTCGGGGTATCAGCCAACTTCAGACAGTGTGAAAAGAAGCCATAGTATGGCGTTTCCATTATAGAAGGAAAGACTCAATCAGACTTTTCCGTAAAAGTGGTGCCTCCATCACTTTTATGTAAAGTCTCAGAACAAACGTTCAAAATAGAGTTTAAAGAAGCCTTTGGAGAGCAAATAACTTTCGTCTTCTTACCATATAGGGGTCTATAAAAACACACAAGTAGAATTGATTTAGTTCTACACCTTTACTATCAGAGAACATACAGATTTCCAATCTCTACTGTTTGATAATCTTTGACCTCTCACTAGGATGGAGTTAGTCAGTTTGGAAGTTCCATTTAGGTTTACTTATTTCCCTTTAATGTCCCATTCTGATCGCAGTGGTCTCTTATGCTGTTTTCAGGCAAAACCAAAAAGCCTGTCACTTTCTGAAACACAATTTGTACAGAGCAGCAGGAGTTCATCAGAAATTCACCTCTGAATTTTGGGTGTGAAAGTTGGCCCACAGAAAGCCGGCCTCATTTCCCATGGTCCCTTTGTATTTCCTTTTCTCCCAGTTGCTTACAGCCCTAAACCCCCAACCTTACATTACCAGTGCATCAGAACATGGCAAAGAATATTCATCAGATGAGGAAAACAAATACATACAGTACATGGATCTAGTCAATTATAAGTGGATGCAACAGAATGGAGCGGAGCAGGGAGTTTGTGGCCCACCGATTGTAGCTTCTACGTCACTTCTACAAAAAAAAAATCTTTATCTATCCCACAATGGGGAAATTGTTTTCCACATTTGACCCATCCCCTGGGGGAGCGGTGAGCTGCAGACGAGCCGTGCTCGGGAGACAACAGCTGGCTTGGGAAGGTGGGGATCTAACCGCCAACCTTTCAGTTGCTAGACGACCTGCTCTATTGCTTGCTGCCTAAAAATGGCCCTCGAGCCAGATTTGAACCAGCGACCTCAGGATGCCTGTGTTTTTAGCCTACAGTTCGCTGCCCTACCACCTCAGCTATCGATTAAAGCACCTTCAAGCAACAAGCTGTAGGATCAAACAAGCCTTTTCCAATGGCATTTTTTTTGTGTACTCCTGATTTGCCACAATTTGAATGAAGAAATACGTACACTCTCTTTCACTCTCGCTGTCTTTCTCTCTCTCTACATTACGTATAAAAAACCCGCCCCTTTCACCCTCCGCGGGTGGTTTATCTTTCAAGCTCGGTCCTCTACCAGAGGCCTGGGAGCTTGAGGGTCCTGTTACTACGCTTTTCTGGACTGAGAGGTCTGAGGTCTTTCCGGGTATCTGTTGTAGCCACTCCTCCAGCTTGGGGGTTACTGCCCCGAGTGCTCCAATTACCACAGGCACCACTGTCACCTTCACTTTCCAGGCTTTCTCCAGTTCTTCTCTGAGTCCCTGGTATTTCTCCAGTTTCTCATGTTCCTTCTTCCTGATGTTCCCATCGCTTGGCACTGCCACATCCACCACAACGGCTTTCCTCTGTTCTTTATCCACCACTACAATGTCTGGTTAGTTCGCCATTACCATCCTATCATTCTGGATCTGGAAGTCCCACAGGATCTTTGCCCTTTCATTCTCTACCACCTTCGGAGGTGTTTTCCCATTTTGACCTTGGGGTTTCTACCTTGGGGGGTACCCTTACCTACCCCAAGGTGTGTGTGTAAATATATTATAAATATTGGAGCACTCGGGGCAGAATTGTCATTGGAGTGGGTCTTTAAAAAGCAAATGTCTGTAAAGGAGAGAGGATGATCATTTAAATTTTTTACACCAGAATAATAAAATAGCTTGAGCAATTTCATAAGTCAACTGCAAAATGCACATTACATTGACTGCAGATTAAAGGAGAACAGGCAAAGATAAAAACGTTTTGTCTCAAGACTTGCAGTCCAGATCAAAACTGATGTGAAAGACATTAATTGCTCTTTGGCCAAATATAAATTATGGTAACTTCTGCAGCTATTTACCCTCTACTCCTGGTGGTTACATGAAAGATCAAAGCACGATTCCTTTAAAGGTCTTTTTGTACATCCTGGTGCTACAGTTTGCAGCCACCATTTATTTCTCTTCAGACTAATAAAACTCCTTTGATCTGTGCATGTAAAATGCATGTGGTATGTCTCTCTGAACACACAAGTATCTTATCTGCAGACCTTGTAAGGTTCAGTTTGAAATCTGAATCCAAGAGAAATTAATGCTGGTCATTTTTTAGCGGCAGTAATTATTGTCCCGTTTTTTTACTGGTGAGTTTACACTGATCTGTTCCGAAAACATTTTTGATGTCTCATTAAATCTTTGAAATTCACTGTCAGTAACTCTTGCAGGTTGTTTAAACACAAATTATTTCATTTCTAAACTGAACTTTGGACACCAACATATTGAAATACAGAACCCAAAATTCTTTAATGATAAAATGTATATTTTGATGACAAAATGTGATGTATTTTTTGGGTTATTACGTAATTTATTATCTTTATAAGATATTTTCAGTTTAAACTGAACACTAAATTCTTGACTCCATAATGTAATTAATGGGACTGATCCATCATACAACTAAAGCCATGTTATTTCTGGGTTTTAGATTTTCTAATTTGAAGTTGTACTTCTATAGTGGGGTAAAAAAGTACTTGACAATCACAGATTCTAAAAGTTCTACCACTCAAAATATTAGGGAAATTTGGAATGATCATCATAGGTACATTTAACAGTGAGCGACAGAAAGTAAAGACATTCCAGCAAATCATATTGCATGATTTAAAAAAATTATTTATTTATGTATTGGTGCAGAAAATAAGGATATTATTCCACCAAAAAAAACAAGAATTCTGTTCCTCAAAGACCTGTAACCTATTCAGAAACTCCTTATATCCTCTACTGGCACCTGTTTGAATGGTTATCTGTACAAAAGACACTTGTCCACACCCTTAAGCTGTCATGAAACCTTGTGCATTCAGATACAGAGGAGCTTTGGAGTTTAGCACTCTTTAATCAAATGTCAGTGGCCTTGGCAGTTCATCTCAGCGGTGCAATCAGCTGATTTACTCCACCTGTGTGCCTGCCTTCATAAGGAGCTGCAGCACTTCAGTCAGTCTCAGATATGGGTAACGGTGGGATGACAGGGTCCAGTTTGGCAGAGGAAACTATGGCGAACAGGCCTTAATTATGTTTCCTTTGTAGTGAGTTTGTTTGGAGGTTTTTCTGAGTCTCTGTGTCAGGTGTGGTTTAGTAGCGGAGGTTGGTGGACTGGGATTTTACCGTAGGAGGAAGCTTTGTGGGGTGTAACAGCCGACGACCTGTGTGGGTCCAGTTCTTTAGTTTCCTTACATTTAGTCTTTTATTCTAAGGAATACATTTTTTTCTTTTGTTAAGGTTTGTGGGAGCTCACTGTTGACTGAGGGTTATGTCTTCTAGTTCAGGTGGTCTTGACAGAGATAAACTGAGATCGTTTGGGAAGCAGGACAGTAGGAAAACAGACAACAGTAGGAAAGTGAAGATGGTGAAGTATGTGGTGGAACCAAAAGTGGTGTTCAAATTGAGAGCAGTCAGAGGAGGGTTTGGGGCTATGAACCCTTTGAAGATAGCAGATTCTCTGAACTGTATTGGGGCAAATGAGAAGGCGCAAATTGTTCTCAGTGGAGCTCTTTTGTTGTTTTGTTCAAATACTGACCATCTTTATAAAGCCAAAACAAAAAAATATTACAAAAATATGTGGAGAAAAGGTGGAGGTATCAGTGACTGAGCAAAGGGATGTGGTAAAAGGTGTGATTTGTGTGTGCAGATGTTTCGGATAAGGACATTGTTGAAAATATCATTGTGGGGAAATGGTAGAGGTGAAGTGATTCAGAACTCGTGAAGATGGAAATCCCAATGCTCTGGTTTTATTCTCATATGCAGAGTATTTCTTGGTTGAATTTCGTACTAGGTAAGGCCCTTTGTAAGCCCCCCCCCCCCCCCCCCCTACAGTTCTTCAAATGTCAGCATTTTGGCCATATGCCTGTTGCAGAGGGGACAGATGATATACAAAGTGTGTGTTAATCATGATATTTTGAGTAGTGAAATGGCAGCTTTAAAATGCTTCCATTGTGGGGTTAAAAATAATAATTGGTACTTTATTGATCCCACAATGGGGAAATTCTTCTCCGCATTTGACCCATCCCCTGGGGGAGCGGTGAGCTGCGGCCTGACTGCGCTCGGGAGGCAGTAGCGCTCAATTGCTATGGTAATTGCGGAGGGGCACCTGTAAAACAAGCACATAGCTTAAATGATGTCTGTTGTTCTGTGCACGTTTTTCTGGGAAAATCAAAGAAAGGCGTTTATTTAAAATAATGACGTATTTCTGTGTTTTTACCGCTTTAGATCAGCTATGGTGAAGAAGACATCCCAGACGAATCCGTGAAGCCACAGGAGAGTTAGCTAAAGTAAGTTAAATCCTTATTCATTATTTACATGAATGAAGAGTTTAACTGCCTTTTCCCCATTTTCTTTTCTTTCGCTGTTTTTATTTTATTTTTATTTATTTTCAAATATGATAGAGACAACAATACCACCCAACAGTGAAGGTAACTGTTTGAAAATTTAAAACATATTTTTGAGTAATTGTGTTGAATTTGAAATTGCCATTTATTTCTTTTTTTCCTTTTCTTTTACACTGCCATGTGTTTTATTCTAATGCAAATTGTAGGTGCGAATAATATTTATAAAGAAGAAATACACACAGCAATTGGCAATTAAAACATTACTTTTTGTCATTCTTTGTCTAAACAAATTAGATTTTTATATGGCAATTTTGATTCTTTTTTTCCTTTTGATTTCTCTTTTGTTCTTGTTTATGTAACTAAAATATAAAGTTGTGAATAATCTATCATGTTTTTAAATGAGGATAATTGATTAATTGCAAGCATTACAGTCAAAGCAATAAAGAATTCACAGAGATTTATCAAACTCATTACAGAAATGATTAAATAAGTAAAATATACTTTGTACTTTATAAAAGTACAAAGTTTATGCTTTTCATGTTCATTTGAGCTCATATTGTGAATTTTCTTGCAGTTACAAACCCTGAAGAAGTCCTGCACTGTTACCAAACTCTGCTGAAGGAATTTTGATGGACAAAAAACACGACCCTCAGGCCAATAATGTGTTTTTTAGAATTCTCCTTTGTACTGATTTGTTCTTAAAACATATTTCAATGTGATGACACTTTGTATGCTGCAGACATGTATCATATTAAAGATTGTTGTTTTCACTGCTGTCTAGTTTCTCTTTAAAATTTTCTCATGTTACAAGAAGTAATCAGGCGAGAAGATGTTTTTACAATGCAGTTACTTCCCCTTTACCAACAGGTTATCATTGTCTCATTTGGTGAGGTCAGAAGACCAAGTGTGTATGTACACTGCACAGGAAGGTAATACGTGGACATACCCAGTACTTACTACTGAAAGCACCATGTAATGGAGTGGAAATAGGGCTGACTTTCTTTTACAGTAGTTTCATTGTACTTAAGGGGTAAGTACCAAGTAATATTCAAGTGAACATACCCAGTATTTAGTAATGAAAGTACCATGTAGTTGAGTGGAAATAGGGCTGACTTTCTTTTACAGTCCAGTTTCGGGGTACTTAAGGGGTAGTTTCTGTGGTAAATACCATGAAACATGCAGCGAGTGCAGACCTAAAGGTCACGGTACTTTATTTGTACTTGTTCTTACATATGGTAAGTACCACAAAAGACACCTTTGCACAACATGTAAATACTTGGTAAGAATATTATAAATACCCAGTATGAACCAAATAGTACCACATAAATACACAGTAAGTACCATGTAAGTACCCAGTAAATTCCATAAAAATTACCATGTAAGTACCCTGAAAGTACCCAGTAGTTACACAATAAGTACCATGGAAATACCACTTAAGTACACTGTAAGTACTGTAAAAGAAAGCGTTACCCAAAAAATATTGGACCATTGATACAATTTTTATTTTATGCACTCTTTCCACTTGTGTTCATTGTGTTCATTCCTCTCTGTGTTCAATTCCCAGAGGGGAATAAACAACGGTACTGGGTCAATTACCATATCAATGGCGCGCAATCAACATCACCCAGTGAGGGCCCGTAGGCAAGTCCCTTAACGCTACTGCATCCCGAGTACAGTTAGGCTGCAGCTCACCGCTCCCCATGGGTCAAAAAGCAGAGAAGAATTTCCCCATTGTGGGATCAATAAAGTATCCATTATTATTACTATAAACCAAAATGCATTGCCTTTGAATGATCTTTCATGTTAAAATTGACATGTTTATTTTATTTTATTTATTTTTCATGAGTCATGAAAAATGAGTCATGTCTGAGACTACATTTTGGACTTTTAGAAGACAAATATGAACGAAAAAAACATTAAACAAAGGTTACGTTTTATGGAGGAGGAATAGAAGCTATTAGAGGCAACAAAGATGGTGAATCTTTTCTTCTCATGCAAGTATATGAAGTGTAATGGGGAAAGATTCTTGAGACAAGCAATAGCATATCCAAGAATATGACTCTGGCTGATAAGGAACACATAATCATTGTAATCAAATCTCTCTGTTTCCCCTGTTTGCCAACATCACTTTTTACTCTGATGCATCTTCTATCCAGGTTATTCAAAGTCTGCTCCTCCAGTGCACATATCCTCTTCCTCTCCAAGTCACAGCTGCCGTTCTTTGGGGCAGTTTACACTGAGAGCCCTTGCCTGTGTACCATTTTCAGCCCCTCTTGCAGGGGAATATTGGCCATCATCAGCATGGATACAGGCTGACCAGCTGAACAGCCAAGTGAGTGCAAACTGCATGGCCTGATCACTAACTTGCTTTTAATTCAATTCAATTCAATTCAATTTTATTTGTATAGCCCAAAATCACAACAACAGTCGTCTCGATGGGCTTCGAAGTAAAACATGAACTCAAAAGGATCATGAATACAAAGAGTTCAATAGGAAAATACAAAAATGGACTAACAAACTGACTAAGCTATGCTGGCATCCCTGCCCTTAGACCCCACTTCGCGGTAAGGAAAAACTCCCAAAAAAAACGGATTCCGGAAAAACGAAGAAACCTCAGGGGTGCCCACATGAAGGAGGGATCCTCCCCCAGGACGGACAGGCGATGTACCAGAACTCTTAGAGAAGAATTAACTTATCTAAATCTATAACTACATATTTAAAGTCCAGCAGACGAGCTTCATCCAGTCGTGGTTGTGGGGACAGTCAAAGGCGCGAGTCGAGCTGGAGACAGGACCCACAGCCAGGAGCAGGAGCAGAGACGAGGTACTCGGTCAGGTACAGAGCAGAGATGAGCCAGAGATTAGCCGGAGACAGGAACCACAGCCAGGTGTAGGAGCAAAGACGAGGTACTCGGTCAGGTACAGAGCAGAGACGAGCCAGAGATTTTAAGAAGACAGCGCATCGCTTGCGCAGTAAATGACCACCTGGGCCACTTTCATTTGTTCATAAAGCACCCCAGTTCTTGTGCTCATTTAATGCTGCATCGCAATATTTACATCGTATTTATTTCATATGTAATCTATATGTGCAATGTCTTGGTGGGCACTCTTCACTAGAGATCTTAGGAAGTCCGGCATTTAGAGTGTAAACTATAAATTCTATGTGCACTATAGTTGCGTGGGTGTTTACACTATCAACCCTTACATTTGGCAGGAAAATGATTGTTTATAGGTATTACTTAACTATGAAAATGAATTTATTTTTTCATTATTAAAGTTACTAGTTTAGAAGAGAAGCCAACGTTTCCAAACACTAATTTGTGTTAGTGATTGAATATGAAGCCCCTGATCCTTCATTGTTGTAATGCTAGGTTCAAACTAGGCATGTGTAGCACATTCAAGAACACACTAAACAGGAATTTTTGAATGCTCTGTCAGCATATCGTGTTCACACTCTACTGTTACTACCTGATACCAGAGCATGTTCTCACACTTGGAAGACGCTTGTTGCTAAATGTCAAAGCGGTGCAAGTCTGGCAAATCTTGCCCCAGGGTTTTCTTTAACAGATCTATTCCGATATTTAAAATACTTGATGTCATATTATTCTGCCCAGGCACAAAGCACAATTATTAATTTCTCCATCATGATCAATTTTCAAATGGTTGGAACTTTCATGTTTTAAAAAGGATGCTACCCTTATGTCACTACCAAATACGAGTCCCCGATTGTTCAAAGTTCAAGTGGTTTAACTTTTGATGTGCATTCTATGCCCCCACAATGGACTTAAAAATGTGTTTAGCGAACGCATAAACTCAAGAGTTTTGAATGCAGGAGCCCAAAATGTGAATACCCACGTTTAAATATGCTTTTTTAGTGAAAATGATTGCTTGAATAGGTGTTTCCAATCCTAGCATTAATGTAGCTTAACTGTAGGCTCAATGTTGCATTTTAATTTTAGTAGTGAAAGTGAATTTTCTGCCTGTGACTGTCCTTTCTAAAGCTAGAGTATTCTTTTTGTTTTCTTTTACATCATTTTATTTTGTTATTGTGTGTGTAGAAAAAGTATTGCAGGCATTGAAAACTCAATTACTGAGGCAGAAAACTGAGTTTGCTTAGCTCAGTTTGTGTAACACGTTCTCACGCCGCACCAAAATTCCAACTGTTTTTTTTCTGCTTTCATTTCGGGGGTCTCCTTCGCCCATAGAGGCTGATGTTAGCTATGCCAGGATTTCCAACCATTTCTGGACATTTCTTCCCCTCCCCCCCAATGATTTAAAGGGGATGTTTACAATGTGAAGAGGTTATCAAATCTTAATGTCTAATTATCCAAATTTTGATACGTCTTCGTATGAATGTATGAATGCTGATTATGTTGTTTTGTGCATTATTCTTGCTATGATTGCTTTAAATAAACCATTTAAAATCAAGTAAAAAAAGGTTGGCGTTTACAGTAACTTTATCTCTGTTGGCCATGAGTGATTGTGAGTAAAATCTTTTACATTTTTTGAGCACTAAAACTTCTTTCCTAACCCAGCAGTATGTGAGGCTAGATGACCACAAATTAAAAAATGTTTTTTAATTTTTTTATTTTAAGATGGAAACTGCATTCAAATAGGTGTATGGTCTTTAAATTAATAAGTGACCATTAAATCCTTTTTTTTTTTCCAAATCCATTTTTTCGGAAAGCCTGACTGGCCGTGTTTCAAAAACTTCAATTGTTGTTTTTCCTCCAGTTTTTCCATTTTTGGAGAGAGTAACATATTATCTGGCAAAGAAAAGTGATGTTTTTTGGAAACTACAACTAGTTCTCTATTGAAATAAATAATGCCTTAATCGAAAGTTTTACAGAAATCAAATTCTTAGGGGTTTTTATCGATGACAAACTAAGTTGGAAGCCACACATCAGACACATACAAACTAAAGTCTCAAAACGTATTTCAATCGTAAATAAATCTAAACATATATTAGGATACAACAGTAGATTTTTATTGTACTGCTCCTTAATATTACCATATTTTACCTACTGTATAGAAATTTGGGGGAATAATTACAAGAGTTCCCTACATCCTCTCTTTTTACTTCAAAAACGAGCCGTCAGAATTGTACATAAAGCCGGATATCTTGATCATACAAACAATCTATTTTATTAATCAAGACTTTTAAAACAAGTAAAACTGTTTGAAAACCAAAGTTTGTAAACAAAACTGCGTGACTAAAAATCTGTTCGTTTACTTATTCAAACTTCATATTTTGCTGACCAATTTTGAACTTGTGTATCAACGTCAGATATAACACTTTTCATTTGTTACTTTGGTACAGCCGAGGCAGGCTACAAAACGGTTACTGGAAAGTCGATAGCTAAGAAGGTACACTGATAACTCTTTTTGACATATAGACATAATCTTTAATAACTATTTTTTTCTTAACATAACATCTCATGATTGTGTAATTGCATTTACTCAATTTGTTTCCCGAGTTAAGTTGCTTATAAGAAGAGGGTGAAATGGGTTTAAAACTATGTTTGTGTAAATGTTAAAAGGAATTAGTATGTTTAATACATCAATTATTTCTGTAATAAAGTTAAGAGTTAAGTTTTTTTAAGCTTGGCATGCAATTTATTTTCTTCTTTGTTCGATACTCCAGATAACACCCTGAAAAGGATGAATATATTCATTTATTAAGGAACAAAGGTTTTTGTAGTGTCTTTGCTCCGAGGGGATTCTTCTTGGTAGAAGATATGAAGATGCAACAAGCTTCAGGAGCAAGTTGAATCCTTCACTCTTAAAAGTGATCAGGGACTGACAGTCTGTGATGAACATGTTCTCCACAGCTTCTTCTACTGCTTTGGTTGTTAGGAAGTGCAAGCCAAAAGAAACTATTTTGCTTTAAGCTGGTTACAGAGCTGCATTTTTTAATAACATTATTTTAGAGTCACACAAAGTCTTTTGTGTGTTATAAAGTATTTTTTAACATTTTTATTAGAATTACAACATGCTTGGGGAAGGTTGAACTGCAAAGTACTTCCTTTCCATGAAAATTAAATTAATCCCCCCCAAAAAATGCATTTCCACTGCATTTCATTGCTGTCATTAAAGGACCTGCTGAGAACCTTTCAGCAATTGTCTTGTTAACTCAGGTGAGAATGTTGACGAGCACAAGGCTGGAGATCATTATGTCAGGCTGATTGGGTTAGAATAGCAGACTTGACATGTTAAAAGAAGGGTGATGCTTGAAATCATTGTTATTCCATTGTTCTTCCACTGCAAAGAAACACGTCCAGCCATTTTTGCATTGCATAAACATTGCTTCACAGGCAAGGACATTGTGGCTACTGAGATTGCACATAAATCAACAATTTATAGGATCACGCAGTGAGGTGAAGACTTTTGGAAGAAGTTAATTTGCTTCTACTGTCTTCCTGGAGTACCCTGTTGAGTTTTGCCTTTCATTTGAAGCCTTCCACACATCCTGTTCTTCAATAAATCTGTATTTAACTATCCAAGGTGCAGGTTATACAACTTGGTGCCGCTGTTTATTTGGTTAGCTATCACCACCCTTACAACAAGTACAGACAACAGCACCTTTCATGTCCTTTTAAAATTTGGTAAACTATGTAAGAAAAGACCAAAACACTTTTAAACACTGCAATTGTGGGAAAATGACTTAAGAAATTTAATTGTGTTTATTAAATGAGCTTTTACAATTTGGTATGAAATAATTACATACTTGCAAAAGTTTATCAGTGTTGACTTCCAGATAAAAACCATACAGATGCCACATTTTCTGAATATTTGAATAAGACACAGTTCGGTGAATATCCTGTAACCACAAAAGTAGGTCAAGCGTTTCCCAACCCTGCTCCTCAGGGAACACTGCACTGCATGCTTTCCATGTTAACCCACTCAAACACACATGGTTGAGTTTATCTTTGTCTAATTTTATAAAATCCTTTTATGTATTTTTATAAAAGCTAATCATTTTTACAAAAGTGCTTAAACTTAAGCTTAAACTGCTTAAACATCTTTTATACAGCGTTTAATAATATTTGCTTTTTAATTACCGGTACTTGTCTGCCATTAAAAGTGGGTTGGGTGGTTTTTACCTGAGATATGCAGATGACAGGAGTGCAGTGGGTGTGGAGTAAGGGAGGCCACAGGAACAATAAGATTAGTCAGAAGTTGACTTGTATGAAGGTAAATATGCTCCAAAAAGAACACACTTGTAGATTTGATTTGAGATCTTGTAATATAGAATGTGAATACTTGTGCATCTAAAAATCTGCATCTGTGATTACAACTGCTCAAATGTGTTTCTGAATTTTGACACATTCCTTGTGAGAAACTTGTGTCTAAACTGATCTGTGTCCGATAATGGGACTAGGGGGGGAGGGAGGGTTAGAGGAGGCAGAGTCAACCAATCAGAGTGCAGGATTCGGAGAACTTGGTAAAGTTAAAAATATCTTCACAGATTCGGACTTCCTGCTTCAATAACTCTTCTGATAAACGTTCAAATGTGACAGCAAGTCTCTCAATCATTTTGTATTAACATTAACGTTTATCAGAAGATAAGTTCTCCTCTCTAGCCTCCTCTAACCCTCCCTCCTCCCCAGTCCCATTATCGGACACAGATCAGTTTAGACACAAGTTTCTCGCAAGGAATGTGTCAGAATTCAGAGCGCAGTTGTAGCGCACTTGTGATTTGCACCAGCAGATTGGAGCACATGCAGAAGCACATTTAAGCAGTTGTACTCACAGATTTGAAGTTGTCTTAAAAAGCCATATTTCATGTTTATCTGAAGCCTCTGTTTCCAAAATCTCCTCTACACATGTAGTAGTGTTTTGCATGAATGAAGAGCTTGACACAAGGGGGGGGGGGCACAAACGTAACCAACTGACAGTCTTTATTCTAAAAAGTTTATCTTTAGTGATAATGAAATGGTTAAAAAGTGACATTTTTGGTCATAAATGAACACTTTTTTTTTACTTGTCCTGTCCAACAGCTGGGCAGACAGATGAGAGCTGAAGGACTCTTGTTGTTGGACATATTTTACTTCAAAAACAGGGGTTCTTGGCCGCACGGACCCAGAGGAAGGGTCAAGTTTCGGATTATGGGTTAGGGTTAAGCTGCATTCACACCCAAATTGTGCAGCAGAGGCGGCCACATTTAGTGTTAAATCAATGGTTCAGATGTGATATGAGGTCCAGTGGTGTGATTTGAGTGGCGTGCGAAGGTCTAGCTGTTGGACCAGTACCTGCCCTGGCTACTGTTGGGCGAAGGCGGGTACACCCTGCAATTCTGCCGCAGGGCTCATGGAGCTGGAGCGATCACAATCACCATATCAACTCCCGGGAGGAGAGCTGGCGGCCAGACAGAGACCTGGTGAAGGATGCGGAGCCACTCTGCTCAGGCCTCCTGAACTTTATGATATTTTTATTTTTTTCATCGGGGCAATAATAAAATAGTTCTGCTGATCTTATTTTTTTATTTAATTTTTCCATCTCTGGTTAAGGTGGGACAGCAAGCTTTCAAACTCTGTCAAAGACAACACAAATGCAGAGAAAACATTTGGGATTTTAACTTTAAGTTTAATTGTGACTACATGCGGCCAACAACAAAATCCAGCCTTGAAAGCACTTAAAATATGTTTAGGCAGTGCAGCAATGTGCCAACTTCTCTTCTCTCACACCTGAGTTGATGTGCACGATACAGAGGGCAGATTATGATGCTTGCACAATGCACATGCGCCACTGTGCCATTGTGACATCACAACCGCTTTTCAAAATTTTTAGAGCAGGATATTTACAGGATAGACCTGAAAGGTGACTAGTGTAAAACTGGTGGCGGTATCTTTAAGCTAATCCTAAGAAAACACGCTGCCAGTTTATCTTTGACAAATTTCCTTCAAATCAACCATAAACTCTTTTTGTCTTTATTGTACATTTTCATTGCTTTCGTATATTCTTGTTTAGCTGTAATATCAGTCTAATTTTTATATTTTGAAACTAAAAAGATTCAATGAATGTCAGTTAACAGAGATAATATGTTTAATTTGATCTGGGCTGGCTCGATCATTTTCTTTTTTTTTTTACCTGGTTAAGGGTAAGAAAACATCTGTGAGGAGTGAACATTCACAAAATCTTCTCAGCATTCATGAGATCTGTTTTTGAAAATGGATGCATTAGATATATTATGTCATTAGCAAATCAAACTGTAGATGCTAGTTGTTTACAGCTCAGACCCAGACCAGCTTTTAACAAGCTTCCAGAACAGTTCATTAATGCATGACAGAAATGGCTGAAAGTACACTGAAAATCTGAAATGTAAAGCAAAGGCTTACGATTCAGGTTTATTTCTGAACCCATTATATTATAAATAATATAACATGCTGCATGGAACATAAAGAAATGGGCAGAAAGTACTGGATGGGAGCAGAATTTCACTGCTTTGTGTCCAAGCTCAGAGCCTCTAAGCTAATGCTATGTCCACACTGCAGGGCTTAATGCTGAATTCCGATTTTTTGAAAAAATCCGATTTTTTTTTAAAGGCCATTCACATTTCCAATTAAATGCAAACGTTTGTGATCTCCTGTGTGACTGTGAAATGACCCAGAAGTGACCCGCATGTGCAGAAGAGCACTCAACTGTGAACGTCACTCGTTTGCTGAAGTAGCTAACGTTAACAATGGATGTCAACAACAGTGTTGTCAAAGCGGAGCTCTTTTTGCATTTTTACATTTATTTTCACAAAGGAGCCACCACAAATACAATCTTCTCATTTTAAGATGGCAATGGAACCGGGACATACATTGTTTTATCAAAAATAAAAAACTAAAGGCATATGCATGAACACCATAATTCAGTAGCTTATGAAGAAATGTTTTACTATAAAAACAACTTTCCCCAGTGGACATTAATCTATCTAATCTAATCTATCTTGATATAAATATCAATTTATATCGTAGTATGTGGCGTACGCCTTCTTTTGTGCGTACACAAGGTTTATAGATGAGGCCCCAGGTCATCCACTCCAACCATTTCTGTAAGCAGTTTTCATGGTAAATCTGAGCCTCTGTCTCCTTGTGAGTGATTACAAAACTGTTTTCCTGTTCTGAATCACAGTTGTTATGTTGGCAACCTCCATTGTGATCCTTACCTGGCATCAGTCAACCTAGAAACAAATAGTTTACTGAGTCCTGCTTACTCTGTGTTGGGTATGTACTTTATTGGGTATCACTCATTAAATGCAGCTCAATTTCACTCATTTGAAGAACACCTTCCCTACTAAACTAACCAAAATGTAGTCATTGGCTGTGAGGTCTTTGGGGGTCTTTTCGTAACCCTTGTGCTATCCTAGGCACTTTAATGTTGGGAGTTGGGTCATCTAGACCCACTAGACACTGTTCTGAACCTTTTTTCTTCAATGATTTGTGTACCTTAGTCATGGTAGGGAGAACACTCAATGTAAGGGTGGGGTCATCTAAGATAGCACAAGGGATACATAACAGTTTTTGGCAGTGAATTTTTCACCCTTTTCCAAGATCTTGGCCCTTTGTTGACACAAAAAACATGCTGAAACTGATTATAGTCTAAAGTCCTCATTTATGTTTTTGTGTGTGCTGTGTGTGCATACGCTGGAGGAGCGCACACGGGGGCAATCAACTAGCAACTGCAGAGGTTGTGAACATCTTCTCTCTCACTCATCTTGACTCTGGGTGTTTGAAAGATGAAAAGTCTATTGAAGGTTGTGGGAGATGGACAATAGTTTCAAGGAAATATCAGGTGTTCAGAAAAAGGAGAATAGTTAACACACCAAGGATAAAGGAATGCAGGCGGTGTCACAAAGTTAACACTTGCTTGGTGCCAAAAAAAAAACAAATGTACTATTTGAGGAGTAAAATTTGGAGTTACATTTGGCTAATGAAGCCTAAACTGAGACTCTTCTGTTGTTCTCATATATAGTCAATGCTTTAGGTGCAGTGAACACAATTGTCTTTTTTTGTTTAGTTTTATCAGACACTCACAAACAATCCATTAGTTTCCATGATGTTCATTCATGAAGCTAACAGAAATGCCTGGAATTTATTCATTCATAACTCAGGGTTGTATTCAGCTCAAGTAGAAAAAAAGAACAGAAAAATGTGGTAATTCATACTAGAACCAGCCAGCCTTCAAAAGAAAATGCAAACTGATGCGTGTTAAGTGTGAAATAACTAACATACTACATCTTAATTGTGAATTCAACTATAAAAGTACATTATGCTTATCTGATTAATAAGGTAAAACAAATAATATATTTTGTTCTTGTGTTTGTATGCATGCAGGCTTTGAGTTATGGAGGGCAGGGCTGGATATAGGAGTAAGGGTGGGGGTGGGGGGCGCCATCCAAAGTTTTGCGTCAAACTAGCCAGGACCTCCTCTGGGTTTATCTATTTCAAATTTAAGTTTAAACTGCAAGGTGTCTTTTTATTTTGAGTGTTATCTTCAATTCAATTTGACATATTTTTCATTTCACAGAACTTTTTTTTATATTAGTTTTAAATGTAAAGTAAATAACACATTGGAACTCTTTGATAGGATTTCTCTGACAGTGAAATTTTATTTTTTCAAAACAGTTTTTAGAGACAAAATAATGTTTTTGCTTTACTCAAGTATAAATAAAAACTGAGTTCAGCAAACCAGAATTTATTTCATGTCATTAACAACTTGACTTCCAATTAATTGAAATAAATTTGGTTGAACATAAAACATGCCTCTTAAGAGAGAGTTAATAATTTGAATTTATTAAATTACATTATTTTGACTTGAAGTAACATAAATTGTTTACTTTTATAATATGCATTTCCATTTAAAGTAATAATTAGTTGGACTATTTCAACTACAATACATTGCATAAATGTGTACAGTTTGAGTTCACTCTACGTATATTTATTTAATGGAAAAACTGCACTAAATTAAATTGAGTTCATCCAATGTATAATTTTTTTAGTGCACCCACCCGGCCCGTGGGAGGTCCAGGAGGGATCAAGACACCTTCGCCCTGGAGGAGGACGCCCAAGAGACATAAGGGCTGGACATGGCGCAAATGCGTGAAGTCTTTGGTAATACAGCTCATAAGACAGAGAAAAAACATGGAATCTGGATGCAAATATGATTTAATGTTGACGGAAAATGTATATAAACATTTTAAATGAAACATCTTGGAGTTTTTATTTGTAAGTTGGCTTTTGTTCTCATTTTAGTGCCAATTGCATTATGGGGTTGATGTCCCTCAGGGAAAACGCAAACTTAGAAAAATGCAGCGTTCATCTGCCGCTGGAATTCCCAGAAAAATGCTTTTCCGAGTAATGAAATACACATCAACGTCAGAAAATTTTGTTTTTCAAAAACTACATGAAAGCAAAAAAACTGTCTGTAACTCAGCAAAGATCAATGTATTTGTAAGGCACCATCTATGAGGAAACACCAGAAATACAGGGAAAACACAAAAAAACTTGTTTATATAATTTATTCCAGTTTGGCAGGCCAGATTAAATAGTTTAACACACGGCCCACCACCTCTTTTATGTGGAGCAGGTTGGAGCATCCTGCAGCACAGCAGGGAAAAAAATGTAAAAAATATTACGGAGTCACTTGTTTAGGGCATTTTGAGTGATATTTTCAAATGATCATTCCCTCAATTAAATGATCTAAAATCGGTTGGGTTTTTTCAAGTGCTAAAGATATTCCGTATAAAATTGTCAAGGGTCTAAAATTTCACCATGGTAAATATGTTAAAAGCAGCTCCTGTTGTGTGGTAGACCTTTAAAGGTATTAAAAAAGCAAATCTGAAGCCTAAAGAGTGAGCTGTTTTTTGAACAACCAAAGCAGCCTGAAACAATTCCTGTGAAGGTATGATGGAAAAATATATTTCACTGTGACAATAATCATTGGTTTTTAGGAGAAAAAAAATGTGAAAACATTCATGTAACTCTCCTTTGTTATGTGGCATATAGTTGTATGGCTCTTTTCTACCTTCCTCGAAGGCCCAAAAGGCTTTATAGTCATCCATTCACCCATACGGCAGAAACTGAACTTGCAATCTTCATATCAGTGATTGACCGCCCTACCGCTGCACCATGTTAAGGCTTAGGGAAGGAATTTTTTATGCCTTGTACAGAGTCTGAGAGAGCCGTGAGGGAATATTTTCTTGGTGTGAAGCTTTAGGAATTGTTCCTGCTCTGCAGCATTATTATCTGCCTGGCCTTTATAGCAGCGTCACTTGCCCTAAAGCACGTCTTGACACTCCTTTAGGAAATGTCATGTTTTCGTCAGCAGAGAAAATCGGAGGCTACGGCACATTTAAACTGACATCAGTACCTTTGACGAGCCTCACACGCCTCACAGGTGTATATTCACATGTAGTCTTTTAGCAGATGCGGAAACTCAAATCTGAAAGACAAAACAAGGCTCCAGGAGGATGCTGAGTCAAACAAATATTAAAGAAAAGAAAAAGAAAAAAATCCACAAAGAAAAAATGTACCGGTACTTGAAATCTGAGGCTAAGATGTGGAATAGAATTATAAAACCGTAACCATGTGGCAGAAAATTTAAGCAGCCAAATGTAAGGGCTGGGTTGATTTTGGCCCGTAGACTCCTATTCAAATACAACTGGATCTTATCTGTGTACACTGTATCTTGGGAAATAGTAATTGGCATATAGTTATATATCATTTTACCACCTTCTTAGAATGCCCAAGGTGCTTGTGACAGTGTGCCTCGAGGACCATGGTTGGGAAACACTGGTCTATGAGATATTGGCTTCTTAGAACCAGTTCCTTCTGTTTGGAATGGAACAGGGAAGGGGGTCACTCAGGCCAGTTCTCAAATACAGTTAATAGTTAAAGGGCCTGTATCATGCTAATCATAAGCTTTTTATAGTAAACAATATCAATGTCAGAACTCTGTCTCTCCCTCTGGTCACTAGCAGGAACCATCTCCAGAGTTCTAACCACACTTCCTGGATGCTGCACACCTGACTCTCAATCACTCAATCAACCACACCATACTTCAGCTCTGCACTGAGCTGAGATCAATGCGAAGTATTGTTTGTGCCACACTGCCTTCCTTACTGAGCGTTATATCTAAACCTGATTTTCTGTCTCCTGACCCTGGCTGCCTGCTGCCTGCCCCGACCCTCACCTGGTATGGACTCCTATCTGCCTGACCCTGAGTTAGCTTTGTGGACTTTTAGCTGAGCTAATAAAACTGCTGCATTTCGATCCAGCAGTCTGCTTGTTCTTGTGACAATCAATGTTTATGATAATATATTATCTTTGGCACACAAAAGAACACATTGTGTTTTAAATATTAATTATTTTCCTGAGTTCTTAATCAACCCGGAAATAAGATGCCTTGACCTCTAAGGCACCTGCTTTTGCTCCGTGTGGGTGCCGCCCATTTCATGACATCAACATAGAGTTGGTCTCAGCCGAGTGTCTGTGTTTCACCCACGAAAACAAACAACACCCAAACTTTGGCAAAAATAGACATGCATATTGTGTAAATAAAAGGAAAGCGTTTTTGTTGATCACCGCTAGCTCCGCGGAGAAGTGGGTATCAAAATACCAATTTGGGGTTTCTTTTAATGAGTAATGAACATTAAATTACACTTAAAAGCTCAAAAATGATGTAGCATAATATAGGCCCTTTTAGAGACACATTATGAATCACCTTCTGTATGATAAAACAGTTTTTGATATTATTGTTGTTTTTGATATTGATGGATTGATTTTATAACTGTGTGATGACTGTGGGAAACTTTTTTAGTTCTGTGTTTAGTTTAGATATTGCTAACAGTCAATATTTTCCCTTTTTACTTAACATTTCTTTTTTGTATATTAAAGCTTAAATTTAAAAGCTAGGGTGTTGACCTCTGTAAATGACTGAGTAGCACATCTGATGCTTCCCTTAAATAACACGTACTAATATTCATACAATTTTCTTTTTACATTTCAATAAGAGCTTTTAGGTAACAGACGTAATATAAGAGAAGCAGATATTAATATTTCATCACTTTAAGTGCAGAGCTCAGGGCCGGCACATAACTGCTGATTATACACGCATACACATACCCGCACAACAACACACAAACTAAAGCTTCTATGATCTCATTCCCTCTCTGATTTTGTCTTTATGTATTTAATGGGTCCATAGTATGTTTCTAGCCATTCGTGTTTTTTTTTTTTTTAATTAGTCTTAAAATCAGATTTTCTGTTTAAATGTCACTTTGCGGCTTTATGGTTTCTGCTAAAACAGTCTCCATCTCCTATACAATTGGATAATTCCACAAACTCCACACATGAAGAGAGAAGTCAAAACATTTACAGTCAGCTTCCATGTAAACACCAGGAGTAAAAAATATAATTAACCATCTGTCTTCCAGAGTAAAGTTCCTTTGCAAAAACCCCAGGGGATTCGTCACACAAGCAAGTCAGTCCACCTACGCTCCAATCATTTACTGCCCAACCTAACTAGAGTGTTTTACTTGTTAACACTTTACTGAAGGCATAATTTTAAACACAAAATCATTTTTATTTGACCTCTGGCTATAAAGTTTTTTTATTTTTATTAAAAAGTCAGAGAAGTTACGTCTGAGCTCCTTCAAGGGCCTCCAGGCGGACCGCTGGGGTCTGCTGAGCAGCCGCTCAGCTGTGAGCTTCTGCACCAAAACTGAAGACCCAACAAAACCCACCCGGAAGAAGAAAGCCGCTGAGAAAAAAGCTGCAGCTCCAGAACCGGAGGAACCTTTGGATAACAGCACCTACAAGAACTACCAGCACCACTCCTACAACCCCTACACGTTTGCTGACCTGGACCTGGAGATGGCCAAGTATCGCCTCCCCCAGCCCTCCTCTGGCAGACCCTCGCCCACACACTAGCAGAGGACCCCCCCCTCAGTGGTCCCATGGTGGCGTCATTAAAAATGTCTTTCTGTTCTGCGGCTCTCAGTAAACGGCTCCAGACCCCCCCCCCAAAAAAAAAAAAAATAAAAGTCAGAGAAAGGTCAGGCTGCTTGGTATAAAAGACGATTTTAACAGTTTGAGAAACTCCCACCAGGCTGTTAATGTGGTGCTTACATTAACACTTCTAACGCTATCATACTGTTTGATTATTTATAAGCTGATTGGCAGCTTATAAATGGTAGAGTGGGCAACTTGACAGATATGAAATATCGATTTTGTTCACAGATGAGTTATCATTAAATTATTTTTGAAATTTAATGTAATCTACTGGCAGGAAAATAATTGTAACAGTCAGGCAACTCTAAGCCACTAAATTTCTCTGCATTCTTGAGTTTCAAAAAGAGTTCCCCTAAAAACCTTAAGAAATGCAAAAAAAAAAAAAAAAGAATCTTGTATAGAGTAACCTAAAGATTTAAACCAATTTCATGGAGAAATGGATCATGCAAAAAAGATATTTAACCTTTGGCAGTATTTTTATTTTGAGCGCAGCTACAGATGATTTCCTCCCAAAGACAGTTTCAGTGGTAAATCTGAAAAGACTTCTCTTCTGCCACTCTTAGTGACATTCACCTCTCCATTTGCAATAACTGTGCAATCCTTTCTTTTATAAATGTGCATTGAACCCATTTAAACAACAAAAAAAAATATATACATCTATCTGATCAAGCTGTGTTTGGTTATTTAAATAAACCATTTAGTTATATTTCTGTTACTGAATATTTGGGTGCACCCTGATGAAATCTCCAATCTGCAGAAGATGAAATTTAGATTTCACCATAAACAATTAAACACATTAAGCAACTACTAATTACTTTTATGGGACGAACGTATTTAGACTGCCATGTCTGCATGAATGACAACCACAACTCTAACAGATACTTTACCACAAATATATCATGTAACTAATGAGAAAGACTGTGCAAATAAAGAGTCAAATTAACAAAGTCTGATATCCAGACTTTGGTGTTATTGATGTGTTGAAAGTGTCCACATTAATTTGGCTTTTTTACTCGAATTCTTATTCAGGAGAAATATTTCATTCAAAGTTTTAATATTATAATTCAAAAATATATTATTATAATAATAATATAATAATAATATATTATAATCATGCTATTCTACAGCTATGAGGTTTTGAATCAGTAATCCAAATGAAAACAAAAATAACAACCAGCAGACTTGCAAAATAACAGGTTAATTCACTTTTGGGGCATTAAGTTTAAAAAAAATCTAAATTGAAAATACAACAAAATTTTATTCTTTCACTTATGTACAAACTAATCAGCAATATTAACATCAGAAGTAACAAAGAAATTAATAAAAATACAAACAAACACAAAAGCACTGAAAAGCCAGCAATTCAATGCAGAAGCCCCATCCAAAGCCCCAAACTGGACTTTAAGTCATCATGCTTTTATGAAATTTTTGTCTTGCCATGTTAAACATTTAAATGTTAAAATGAAATTTCATTGTAAATCAATTTAATACTGTTATTATCTTCTTAGCAGTCTGTCTTACACACAGCAAAGGCAATATCAAATCAAGTCTTTTATCAACGTCCTCTGACTAGTGACAGATGCATGTTGATTTTTTTAAACAATATTTTTTGAATCACAGATTCCTGATGGGACATCAGTCTTCTGTGCTCTGTCAGGTGGCATCTCATGGTAAATCTAAAGTAAGCGAGATGAAGAAGAGCGGGCACTGCTTAATGGACCATCCTTACAATTGGTTTGGGTTTTTGGGAGGAGTTTGTCACTTTTAGACAAAAACATGGTCTCTGATGAAGCATCTACCCTCTTTCAAAGCTTTTGAATGGGCCACATTTATATGCCACTCTTTTGTTGTTGTTTTTTTTGCCCACTCAAGGCTACATTTAAAGCTCCCCACAGTTTTCAGACACATTCATGCATCCAAGTCTGCCAAGGATATTTTTAGCACTTTTTCTTAACAAAAACCATTGATGGATGCATAAGGGGGAAATGCATCCATCAGAAACGAACACCATGCCACGTAAACACCATCAGATACAGCTGCATCCTTCCTGTAAAAGGCTGCACACAACCACAAACTATCCATCCTACTTGTCTATGAAGACTCTCATTCGTCCAGGTTGGTTCCAGTGTAGTCGGTTTAGGGATTGTCATCTGGACTTAGTTTTAAAGTCAGAAGACGTTTCACCTCATATCCAAGAGGCTTTGTCAATTCTGAATTAGCTGGTCGAAGAGCTGGTATATATGCCCTCATTGGGAAGGAGTCAGAAATGTCTTCTAACTAAACCTTCTACAATATCCATCCTATTTGCATTGTGGAGTATCAATGTCATGATTCCTCAAGCCTTTAATGACCCTCCTCTACTGAGGATGCATTAGAAATATCAATGAACAACGGCAGAGGCACAGCATTAAGAAAGTGTGCTTCCACACACGTTCAATTCAAATCTGCTGACCTGCTGTCTCAAATCAGAATCACAGAGAATCAAACGGGGCACACGTCAGCTACAACAACAGCATTCATTCAGAAAATTAAGGAGCTAAACAGCAATAAAACACCAGGACAAAACGTAAGAACTGGAAAAATCTTCATGGACATATTTACACTTACTTGCCACTTTATTAGTTATAATAATAATAATCCATTAATAATACAAATAATAATAATTAATTAATAATAATAATAATAATGATTGATACTTTATTGATCCCACAATGGGAAAATTCTTCTCCGCATTTTGACCCATCCCCTGGGGGAGCGGTAAGCTGCAGCCTGCAGAATCTCTCAAATGTAGACATGAAGTCAAGTGAGAAGGAAGAATAGCCAAGTTCCTTTAAATGTTCTGCTTGATTTTTAAAGATCATCTCTTCAGACTTTCACTTTACCTTAATAACAAAATAACTAAAGGTGAAGTATAACAATATTATTGAATAACAAATGACGAAGAGAATGACTAAGAATAAAAATATTCAATATGATCTCTAAGGGTTAAAATCCTTGCAGTAAAACGCTATGGATCTGACCTTTAGTAAGCTGACCTGATCAAAGAGAAGGAATTTATTGAGTGAATTATCATCAGTCAGGGTTAGGGTTACCCAATGACATTAATAAGCAAAGCCGGCTGATTTTTTCTCTCCATATTACTGCGTCTAACCTAAAAAAACCGCTGATCATGGATTTGCTGACAGAGGGACAACAACGTAAAAGGATTGCGTTTGGCACAGGTGAACAGTTGGAGACCTTTGAGGTGAAGAAGGTCTAAATGTCAAGAAATGTTGTACCCTTATCTGCAGAAGGTTTTCAAAGTAAAGAGGATCTGGCAATCGGAGGTCATCATTACCGAGCAGCAGATTTGAGATAGGAGCTGGGTCTTGACAGGGCACTCAGAGCTGGGGTGGTGGTAAGCAGTAAGCCCCTTTCTTCATTATAAAAAAAAAAAAATTCTCAATATAAAACTAATATCTCTCTACTGCATACCATTGCCTCAAAAGGAACAAACCACATTTTCATGTCTCATCATTGGCCATTTGAAAAAAGAAATAAAAACTTTTTTCCAAAAACTGCAACAAGTCCTACTACAAGTCTTACTTTGCAATAGAATGCTGAGTTGAATAAAGTGCGACTTTAATTATGGGTGGAGGGAGTTCTTTTCTGCAAGCTGTGGTAAAAGAGAGACATCTTCATAATTAGTTAAGAGAAAGTTCAGATTTTACATATTTATATCGATATAAATGTAATTTGAAAAGCATGTAAATGTGCATTAGGATGTGAAGTACTTTTTTTAGACTTTTTTTACATTAAAAAAATATTTAAACAGTAAAACTTCAATTTCATTCGTTGCCTCAAGGCAACATTATGCAGTTAGTCTGTGTGTTTCAGGTAACATAATGCATTAGTATAATACGTGTGTATGGATATGCATTTGTAGGCATGTATATGATCACAGTCAATGTTTTTTACTTTTACAATCTACTCACCATCACAGGAAATGGACATACAAACATTTTATGGAAGGAAACCCCAGGAACTTTTAGTTTCAGAGATTCCCTCAGAAAGTGAGGAAGAGGAGAAATGGATTCATGAATCAGGTTTGAGGGACAGTTATGAACTCAAGGTTCAATGAGGGATCAGTTGGAACAGTAATTGTGCATGCATACTGGCCCTAAAACAATTATTTATCTGTAGTATTTTTTTCCTCTCTGTGTGTTCCTCTGTTTTACACCTGATCATTGCTTCTTCAAGTTTCACACCAAATAGAGATAATGAACACTTGAGAAATTAAGAAATTCAAGTATTTGGATATATTTAACTGTTTTGATGTTCCATGAAATGTTTACATAGTTAATTGGTTGTTTGTTTGTTACTTCATGTTTGTTGTATTGTAAAATACAAATACAATAAAATTGATGATTATCTGGTGTTTTTTACCATTCCCGTTTCACACTGTTGCCTTGAAGCGACAAACAAATATGTGGTTGTGGGGGTGAGGGGTGTTTTACTTTATGATTGGGTGATGTTTTTTTTTCTCCAAATATTTCAAAAGTCATGCTGTAGAGGGATATCATTTGGAGAGGGTCTTCACAATGCAGAGGTAACATGGTCCAAATATCAGCTGCATCCAAAACACAAACAAATCATTCTGGAAAAGCTTTGATAGAATGACTTTTGCGATTCGTACTGAGAAAAAAATCAAATGAAACCAGCATCTGCAAAAGTATTTCCAACAAGATAGGCAGACTGTATGGAAAGCGCTTGACCTCCAGCCTTATGGAACGAACAGCGGGCCACTGCCACGGAAATGCATTTGAATTTTAAGAAGAAAAAAAAAGAATTCATTTTCCTGTGAGGGCTTGGTGAACAGTAGCGCTTCAGGCTAAAGCAGGAGTGCCCAATGATTCTTACAGCGGTGCCCCGAGGAAAGCAGAAAGGTTAGAGTTTGAACCTAGGGGGAAGAAAACCTACCCACCAGTGAACTAGTGACGTATCAGCTCAAAACAGATGGTAGCTTCAACTGTGCAATGAAAGAGCATGACGCTCTTTTATTACCTTTCCAGAGCTGCTTTAAAGGGACTCAAATTAAGGCAAAGTTACCCTGTTTCCAAGCTCAGTTCATAGCTTTAATGTGCAGTGATGGAATCAATCTGAACTTATTTCCTTTCAGCTTTGACTGAAAGTCTGAGTCTTATTTCAGACAAAATGGCTTAACCTTCCAACAACTGATTTATTCAAAGAGATATTCTTTAACAATGTAAATGCATTGCCTCAACTCATTCTTGCATAGTGTAAATAATCTACCACTGTACCGGGCTGATTAATTCTGTCAGTCCAGTGAACCAGAACATCTTATTTTCTAGCGCAGACATGATTAGAGAAAGGATGTGAGGGGTCCGTAATCCTAGATGGTTAACATAGATTTCAGAGGAGTTTCAACACCCCATCAGGGTTTCACCATTTTACACTTTATATTATAACTGCTTATTACCAAACATTTCCAATGATTGTTGCCTCCTACGAGTTGGAGGGAATGCTGACCTTAAATTCATATATGTAAGGGGTACCTTTACTTTCCGAAGTACGCCCTCAGCTTTAGCTTGGGGCATTGCTGGGATCTTGCCCTGGGCTACGGCTGTACAAATGGTACTAGGCGGCTCCCAAAATTCCAGAGGTTTTTTTTTGGAAACAGAAAAAGTGTTTATTACAAGTTTGAAATGATTATAAAGAAAAGTTTGATGCTAAAACTTTTGCATGTGTGTTTTGCAACAAGGGTCTTTCTTTTACTTGCTTCACCCTTAAGGAAAGGCGAAGGGGATGGAGAAGACTACCTTGTATTTTGAGGCTAGCACTGGGCTGCAGAAGCTCATAGCTGGTAGTTATGCATGAATTTTGCACACACGTCCAACCAAATAAGATTGGCGATCTGTAAAACTCAACTTAGACATTCTCATTTAGGCACTCAAATATCATAACATTTAGGAATGCAACATTGAAGTAAGGCAATTTTCCAGCTGTCCATCAATGGACAGTTTTTTTTTTACAGTTTTTCTCAGTTGCTTTAGTACAATTCTCAGATCAGAATGAAATTCCAAAACTATTTGTTCAATCTGCACATCATGATGTCACTTGTGAACATCATATAAGCAGTTTCTCCCTTCTTTGAACAAGTTGCAATTGCTTTGGTACATCCATGCAAATGATTCTGTACAATTCTCTGCTCTTTGCTACATTATCAATTGTTTATGTCATGTTGATGAAAATGTATTCTATAGTTCACTGTGCAATAGTCTTACTCCTCAAAACACCTAGTCATTAGTTCATCGTATAAGTCATTAACTGCAAAATGGTTGACCAAGTTGTCATAATGTGACAAACATATTTCACTGCATTGCAAGAGAGGATATTCGCTGTGATGTGGATGAGAATTTGAGGCCTAACATACAGGAACGACAAGAGGTGTAGGAAGACCACACCAATTCCTACTGCACTGCCTGTACTGTTGGACAGAATATTGTCCTATCTTTTTTTCCCTTTGTGTTACTGTTTGCAGTGGGGTTTTTTATGTTGGTATCACATGGTCTGTCAACAAATTACAATATGAACAATAAAAGTGTAAATGTGAATCTTGTCCAGTCTCTTGCAATCAAACAAAAAAGGTGTAACTTACATTTTACAATAATTGTCATCCAAACTTTAGCCATAGTTTCCATCAGAACCTCCCTCTAAAGTACACACTTATATTGACAGCATGACTAAGTAATTTGACTGTCTTGTTCGTAGACAATGACACAAGGACTTGACATTCTGATGGGACTGACATGTTCAATGACATAAAGACTTAGTTTGGAGAGATGAACTAAAGATTTTGAGCAAGTTACAGGCTTTTGCAAGAAATCCAGTGTTTTGCTGTTTGTACAAATTGTTTTGAGAAATGCACACACGTATTTGCAAACTTCAATTCTGATCTGAGAATTGTACTAAAGCGACTGAGAAAAACTGTAACCATGGATAATGGTTAATGTTGAGGTTCTATTTGGGAGTGACAAGGATGGATAGGATTGGTAAAATACTGTCCATCAAAGGAAAAATACAAGTTAGATATTTTGGAGATAGTTTGGAAACTTTGAGAAAAAGATAATAGTGATGATGTTGGTAAAAGGATGTTGAAGTTGGAGCTACCAGGAAAGAACCTTAGGAAGACCAAAGAAGAGTTTCATGGATGTAGCAAAGGATTAGATTTAGGTGAATAATTTGCTGTGGCAACACCCAAAGGGAGCAGCTGACAGACAATAAAGAAGTAATAAGTAGGCATATGCAGGTAGAGCAACAGCCTCTTTGCTCTTTGTCCCAAGACGCCCTTTTTTCAATTGATTTTTAAAACTGTTGGCTAATTTGATTTGCAGCCATACAATGGCTTTTTGAGGTTTATGTATTTTTTTCTTGTTATGCATTAGTTGTAACGAAGTTTCTTGTTTAGAATAGACTAGAATATGAGACTCTCAACTGCTGCTAGACAGAATACATATAATTAAAAAGAAAAATTGGAATTAGAATCCAACTGTATAATAGAGGACGAACAACGGGACAAATTGTGCGAGGATGTGAGGACAGCCATAAAGGATTTAAAAGCCAACTTTGGAAAGAATTTGAGTGGAAAATCAAAATGTGGTTCTTTCACAGCCCTCTGACGATATCTAATTTTACCAGGGGTTTAATCACAGCCCTATGCTGGAGCCAATGTGGAAAAATTGGAGATCGTACACATATTTCATTGACTGCCCGGTTATTAGTGAATTTTGGAAAAATATTAAGAGGGAGATTGAAACAATTGTAAAATGTGACATTCCTTTGAGTGCCCCATCATCTTTGCTTGGTTTATTCCTAGAAGACTTCGATGCCGATCAAATATATATATACTGCGCATTTTACTATTGGACACTAAAAAAAAACATAAGAGGAAATTGGAAAAATGTAGTACCACCATCTGTAACAGAATGAAAACAAAGAATCAAATACATATATTCGATGGAAAAAACTGAGTACCGATGTCTGTGAATGTAGATGGCACATGGTTAAACTTTATTTGGGGTTGTTACTTGAACAATTATTCATGGTTGTACAAACATCCGTTTACTGAACTATATGTCTCATCTTGCCTCTATGCAATTTTCTGTTTAAATAAATTAATAAATAAATACAATAAAATAAAATACCATACACATATATTGGAGGTGGGCTCATCGCATGTGGTCAAACATGTTTTAGGGGATTGTTTTTTGTTATGTGATGTGATGAAAAAAAGAAGTAAAAAAAAAAGAAGAATGAAATCGAATGAAATTTTATTGATTCCACAAAGGAGAAATTACCAAATTACCTCACCACTATTACAAACAGAGGATAGATAATAAGTAAGAACGCTAAAAATTCACCTTAAAAATTAATGACAACATTAATTATTGTCCAGTGTTTATAAGGTGTCAAAGAGTAATTGCTGAAAGGAAAAAAGATCTGCGCTCCTTCCTGCAGAGGTGTTAAAGTATCTGACTGAAGGAGCTCTTCAGTATACCCATGGTCTCATACAGAAACGATTTGCGCCAGCTGCCCCTCTTTCACCGCATGACAAATTCTCTGCTCGCCGCTTGTCCATAAATGTGTTCTTTAAACTTGACACCTCAGCGTGAGGGGGATGAGCTACCAGCAAATGTTTTAAGCCTGATAGCTACAGGGAGCGGTGTCTGTGTTTATTCAGTTTACAATACATTTAGGACAAAGATGATGTTTAGGGATCAGGCTTATTTATTTTGAGGAGCTCTACAAAAACCTCAGTAATCAAGTCTCCAAGTTTGGGTTCATGGGATCATTCGGAGACCCTGTCACGGTTTTAATTTCTTCACTTTTGTGTTCTGGTTCTCTTTTGCTTCTGTCATGTTTTGAGTTCAGTTCCTGTTTTAGTTTGTAAGGTTTCCTGTTTTGTTGTCTTGAGTTTAGCTTTTGGCTTCCATCTGCCCTCATTAGCCGCGGTTACAAGGGCAGAATATCTTGATCGGATCAATGGTCGGGTTAAAATTCACCCGTGCACATGGGCACAGAAAACCTTTTTCCGATTAGAACAAACGTTCCCATGGCTCACACTTTCGGTCGGAATGACTAATTTGGGCATGCGCAGTAGTGTAAAATCACCCAGATGCGGAAATAGGTCCCGTTGTAAACAAACCGCTGCCACAGACATTTATGCAGTGGCTCGGTAACATACGAGACTATCTTCCAAACGTGCTTTTATTAATGTTATGAATATTATGAAGTGCATGTTCGCTCATTGTTATATTTAATCTGTGTGGTCAGTGCTTTTTTGTGGAAGAATGAAGCTGGAAGAAGGCTTAGGACAGGCTAACACGGGCTAACAACTTGATTAGCCTGATGGATACAAAATCCAGGACCGTGCGAGAAACGCAGCAATCTGCAGCTTAGCTGCACGTAAATGTGTGAGAATAACAGCAGCCTTTATTTTGTCGGGACACAACTGGAAACACAAATCCACGTTGTTTGAACAGTTTCCAAGGACTGAGCGACATTTATTTCTGCTCTGAAAAGTTCACACAGACCGCCCCAAAGCCACTCTGTGAGCTAGCGGCCCGAGCTCTGTTCGGACACGGTTCCTCCTGAGTCCTGCAGCCGCTATCCCAGAGCGGCGGGACATCTCGCAGTCTGAATTCTCCCACATATAACAAAACGCACTCGTAAAAAAGCATCCCCCCCAGACACAAAATTTTTAATCCAGCTGCTCTGCTCACTCGGGTGCCAGTGGACCGAGTGAGCGTCGGGGGGCACGAAGCTCTCCTCCTCCGAATCTCCCCCGTGAGGGGTGAAAGAGAGGAGAGAGCCAGCGGGGCGAGAGCGGCGCTTTTCACGGGGCGTCTGCAGAGCAGCTGGTGCGCTCCAAAGCTTTCTCTCAGCGAAACACCATCTATGCGTGACGTAACCCAGAGCAACAGTGACACACGATCGGAATGACCGTTTACATGCTCCACGATCGGATAAACGATCGGTATAACCCACCTATCTCGATCGGAAAGAAATTCTGATCCGAATGAGTCTGACCGAGGCAGAGTATTCCGAACGGCGCGTTTACATGACGCATTTTCTTTCCGATCAGGCGTTCATTCCGATTACTTTTGCCCATGGAAACGCGGCTATTGTTTCCACCTGTGTCTCATTTGTCTGTATGTATTTAATTCTGTCTTTTCCGTCCTCCAGGGCGGCTCCATAGGTTAATGTTCCTGCACATTCAGAAGGAGAACTACCGGATCGATCCACCATATTGGATCTGGTTTCTATCCACTGATGGCAACACTGAACATGTCACATGTCCAAAGTTGAGGTCCCTGATGGATTGACGTGACGTGGCGAACACGCTAGAATTCATATTTTTTTCAAAAAAAAATTTCAAATCGAACCGCAGGACCAGATTGCGTCTTTACCATTAACTTACCATTGAAACTAGCTGCCTCTGCTGCGCATCAGCTTTAGTCTCTTCAGCAACCGGGGATCTCCAGTCGCTTCTTCTGCTTTATTTTGTTCTTTGTTTCTTCACCACTGCCGGCCCATTTTGTTTTGTGGAGCAAAAACAAGTAAGCCAACACAAAGCTATGGTAACTGGCAGCCCACTGTGGCACAGTTTGAAAAAATAAAGTGGGCATACCAAGCCTCTGACCTACTCATAGACTTGCTAATCGCATAAAAGGCAGTGGGTGACAACTGGAGCTTCAGATGCTAATGACAGAGGCAGAAAACTGGATTTTCCTGTGCCTGTCAGGAAAGAGGGACACACTATGCATGAACAGGAATTGGGTTTATGTTGGTACTTTGGGTTGCCTCAAACTTCAGGAGGGATTCTGTGGGGTTGATCAAGCTGCAGAGTAATGCTGGACAAGATCCACATGGAGTTTTTTATCAGACACATACATTCAAAATGTCAAATAGTCAAGAAAGTGAGTAATATAAATTAAAATCCTTTTTTATGGATGCAATTAAAGTCCAAGACTAATGTCTTTTTTGAGATAAAATGGTTACTTTCAGCTTTAACCACAACAAGAAAACTGTTGAACATTCAAACATTCCACCATGCATGCCACTTTGACCTCTTTACTTCTGCTCCTCTCTCTAACTGGAATATCCAGAATGATTTATTTGTTTGTGGGGCCTTAAAAACAAACCTTAACGCGTGTGGATGTAGATTCTCATACATCCAGATGAAATTGTTTTGAAGATGAGTCATGGCATCTGGACTTTAAGTGTTCTCTCTTTAAAACGTTTCGTCACTCAGACAAGCAGTCGAAGAGGAGCCATTGAGTCCAGATGCCATGACTCATCTTCAAAACAACATCACCTGTCCTGGATGAATAAGAATCACTATATTGCTGCTGACTGATGAAGCTACTTGGATGAGTTGCAAAAAGTTTCAAGAAGAGGACAATAAATCCAGACGCCATGACTCATTTTCAAAAGCTTCTATACACTGAATTGCTTTTTTTCTTTTCCTTTATGAAGCCTTGATCATCTCTATTCCATCCTCCTTAACTTACATCTGGTTTTAATTGTAATTTTCAAGTATATCTGTGTTTCAGTATATACCAATGAATCATTGCACAAAAGAACACTTATTTTAAGTTGTGTGTCTATCATTTAATTTTATGGATCATGTTTTTTGTGGTTAATTATAATTGTATACAACCTTGGACGATCTGTGAACTGTACTCATAATTACTTTGCTTAAGTTGACAATTGTTTAGGAGTAGGCGTGTTTTTCTTCCTCAACCTTACTCCATCAGACTTTTAACTCTGAAAATTTTTTATCCAATAAAACAAGAATCATAATTGATTTCTGAACTTAACTTGTCTGAGACCTCTGGGCTGTTTTTTATTCACCAATTTTCAGAATTTCTCAGAGCTGACAAAGTCCAAGCAGACTAACAGCTCATACGTGGGCAGACTAACAACAGCTCTGCACCCTTACAGCTCTACACCCTTACTTATGTCTGTTTTTATTTTGGCCGAACACAAGTGACCCAACCAACATGCAACATTTAGCCACCGAATGCAAGTGAACCATAGGTTAATATTAGCACACATCCAGAGTATATCCAAATTAAAAAACAAAAAAACCCGACTTCTTTGGTTACAATAAAAGCAATAACACTACACAAAATGAGGATTGGATTTATATTTAAAATAAGTGGACTCCAGCCTGTATATTAATAAATCGTAGATGTTTCACATTACTTTTAAAAATGAATAACCTAATGTGTGGCATGTTTTTATTTAACCCTCGTGCTATCCTAGGCACTTTAACATTGGAAGTTGGGTCATCTAGACCCACTAGACAGTGCGCTGAACCTTTTTTCTTCAATGATTTGTGATCTTCACTGGTGTCCATGGATTACATGTAATCCTCTTCACCTTTTTCCACCTTTGTCATGGTAGGGAGAACACGTCGATGTAAGGGAGGGGTCAGGATAGCATAAGGGCTGATGCAAAAAAAAAAGTATTCTAATTTTCATTCCCATTATCTTTTCTTTGGGTTGCTTTCTCTTAATGACTACTGGAGGCTGGTTTCAGAAGGGAGCAATTTCTAATCTCACATTAAAATGTTCACCTTTACAACAAAACAAAAAAAGCTCTTTTTTTTAATTTGATGTTTTGATTTTTCATTTTTTGTCTTTCTTTTTTATTTTTTTTTAAACGAAGTTGGATGGTGGTATAGTGGTTAGCACACTTGCCTCACAGCAAGAAGGCCCTGGTTTGAATCCTTGCTGGGATCTTCTTGCGTGGAATTTGCATGTTCTTCTCTTGCATGTGTGGGCTTTTTGTGGGCACTCTGGTTTCCTCCCACAGTCCATAAATGTGGTTCATACGTTAATTGGTGACTTTATATAGAGTATGAATGTAAATATGTGTGGTTTTCTGTCTCTTTGTTGCCCTGCAAATGACTGGAAAACTGTCCAGGGTTCACCCCCGCCTTCACCAAACAGTGGTTGGGATAGGCTCCAGTAACCCTATAACCTGAAGAGGCAGTTATAGCAGATAGATGTTTCATTAATTAATTTAGGAAATAGAGGTGTATGAACCAAAATCCAGCAGACAAAGCTTGGTGGCAGAAATTTAAACCTTTAATAAATAAACGTGAACAAGACAAAATCCATGGACAAACAAAAAGATGACAAAGCAGATGACCTGAGAATGAAGAACTGAGAACCTGAAATTTTACAAAAATCCAAAGGCAGAATTCTCACATAATTAAAGCCCAATCACACATAATTATGTTATTTATATGCTTTTCCCTAAAGGTAAATGTGATAGGCTCTGGCACCTACTTATGTATGAATATTATAAATAAATTATTAATAAATGGCCTATACTTATTTAGCTCTTTTCTACCATCTTGAAAGGTCCAAATCACTTTACAGTCATAGACCCATTCACCCATTCACACATTCACACACACATTCACACACTGGTGGCTCCGCTGCCAAACACAGCCAACCTTCCACCAGAGGCAAGGTGGGGTTCAGTGTCTTGGCCAAGGTCACTTCGACACATGGGCGGACAAGGCAGGAATCAAATCCGCAATCTTACGATTGGATGTGGACCGCCCTTCCACTTCACCATGGCCGCCCCAAATAAAATGTCACCCTTAATGTTTGGTGTCACATGACCCTACCCCAGCCACTGTTGGGGCACAGAAATGGTACACCTTGGTGGTCCTCCAGGTCATTGCAGGACCACACACAGAAGGGACCATTTGAATTGACCTATGTATCAGACTTAAGTGCTTGGAAAAAACCCTTACATGCACACAAACCAGGGCCTTCTCACTGCTCGTTTTTCTTCACTTTTTCCATTTTTTCTTGATGAAAGGTAAAGCATCAACAATAGAAAAAGGGGTTTCTCTCCCCCTTTTCTTTCTTATAACCAGAAAGCTTCATCCTTTGTATTACTAAGCAAAAATATTAATGGCACTTGTGTTAAGAGGCAGCTGCATCACATCACTTCAACCCACTTCCTGGGATATCATTTCAAAAATTGTAATGCAATTCTCCCTTTAAAATGTGGTTAAATTTACTATGACTATCAAATGTCTCTGAATGCTTCTTTAAAAAGCTGAAGTCGACCTGACCCTGTTCCATTAAAAATCTATCCTGAGACATCTATCTGCTTTTGATCATTTTTCAGCCTGTTGCTTTTGACGTATGAAGAGTTAAAGGAATTTTCCATTAATCAAAAAAGATAGATTAGCGATTATTCCTCGATTAGCAAAGGGCAATACACTTACTAGTGGACACGAGTTTTGAGGTAGATGTGAATTCTGTCAGGCACATGTGCATTTTTACATGTGAAGAAGCCAAACCTCTTTCAGTCAGGAGAGTAATCCAGCTTTGGTGTTGACTTTAATGCTCTGCCAGCTGTGCTTTGAAGTGCACATCAGTAACTCGATGATGAATAAACTGCCTGCATCATCCACAACGCAAGTAAGTGGCAGCAGAACCCATGAACATTTCACTTTCACTAGTTTTTGAAGTCTTCCAATGGCTTTAAACTCATCATGCCGAGCTCCTGACATGGGAAAGCACCTGAAGAAAGGACCAGCTGATGCTGAGGCTGCTTTCATTTCTCATGAAAGACTTCACCAAGTTGTGGATTTTAGTAGGAAATAAGCTCTTGGGTTGGATTTAGTCCATTCAGCTGCACCATCCAAGAGCTCCAAAATGCACTTGCCATTTTCCCAACAAAACTCCTGAGACTTTGTTCTCAGCCCATTTCCTCTTTAAAGCGCTCTGCGCTGGGCTGAACTTGAGGCTAGCCTGCATCACTTAACTTCGCCTCCCTTTGCCCAAAACTGCAAAGAAATGTTGATTTAATTTTAGAACTAACCTATTTTGTCATCAACTTTTGTTTTTAGGGTCTGCAAAAACAAAATGTCTGTGTTTGCCGTTTGAATTTGTAATCCAACAGCTGAAGGCAGAATCTGGGTCCAGAGGGCCTTCAGGTCCCAGGTGCTGACAATCAGCAAGAACCCGAAGGTCAACAGAAACAACAACACAGCTGTAGGACACCTTTTGATAAATTTTCCATCCCAACTTTTCACAGTGCGCTCTGCTGTTCATCCCTCACCCATACATTCTCCTCACAAAGGTGGCAGCAATTAACAAAAGAGATTTCCCAACAGTTTTCCACTCATTGGAAAGAAGTATTGTCGCAACTAAAATTAATCTACCAAACGTAAATTCCATGCATTTTTGCATAATTAAACTGGCAGAACATGGATGTTGTCCAGAGAATTGGGTATTCTGTTTCCATTTTGCCTAAATGATTCATGTTTTTTACTGTTTACTGGCTTGGCCCTCGCAGCATTGCATTGTCAGGGTGAAACCTAAAAAGCCCCCCCCCCAAAACTCCCATTGGAACTGTAAATCTGGAGAAATGAAACAGCAGTAAGACACAATTAAGAAATACATTTTAAGTAACAATATTCAGTTCTGCCTACTCATTTTTTATTTGAATAATATCAATATTTTACAGTTTTTTGTTTTTATATTTGAAATTGTTTTCATTGTTTATTTTATATAGATATCGTTAGTAATTGTATATGTGTTTTTGTCAGTAATGTTAGAATTTTGTTTATGTGAATTTTATTTTACAATCAAAGAGACAAAACATACTAACATTAATTTGCTCAGTAAATGTAGAATTTCCTTGTTTGTAACAGACATTTAGACAAAAACAAAAAAAATAAAATTTTATATTACAACTAACATTAAAAAAACAACAACAAATCTTCAAAGATTCATTTTAACAACAATTCGATTCATACCAGGATTTGTGGTTGGTGATACAATTCACAGTCAATATTGGTTTATTTTGAACAATCCAATTCACTAACTTAAAATCGGGACAGGACATCTTTAGCCAAAAAAATCCACCATTGTGACTCAGAGATAAATACCCAGGACTGAACACTGAAGGTGAAGTTTTTTCAGAGTCTTCGTATTTCTTACAATGTAATCAATTGTAAATTAAGTACCGTGATTTCCAGCCTATAAGCCGTTGCTTTTTTCCTGCGCTAACAGCCCTGCGGTTTATTCAGTGACGCGGCTAATTCATGGATTTAAGTGGCGGCCGCCATGTACGTACTTTTGGACTCAGTGAATGTTTGAATTCTTTATCTAATACCAAGCACAAGTCATTTGTTTTTTAACACACCTCTTAACAGCCAAACAGCATGGATGTCACTTCAGGTCTTAGACACTTCAGACATGGTTCAACAAAACGAAACACGCATGCCCGGCCGCATCCCAGAATTCTTTGGTGCCATTAGACCCAGCGTGCACGTGATCGCCGCTACAATATAATGTTGTAGTAAAGTTAAAAAGCAATCGTTAAAAGCAGCGTGAAAAAATCCACCATCACCAACGGGTTTGGAAAAGCTGGTCAGCTGCGTGACGGAGAGAACAGCGCATGCTCAGGAGTGAATTTACCTCTGAGTCATAGTGACTTGGCTGGTTGCACGTAAATATGTGGGAATAACATCAGCCTTTAGTTTGTCGGGACACGACTGGAAACACAAATCGACGTGATCGTTTTTACGGTTTCTAAGGACTGAGCGGAATTTTGCATTGAAAAGCTCACAGCCTCCGTGTGAGCTGGAGACATGTTCTCCTGCTGCTCGATCACATTGAGCTGCGATGGCAGTCTGAAGGCTCCCACATGTAACAACGCATCAGCCCATCATCCACAAAACGTTCAGTATTAAGTCCGATTGCTCTGCACAGACACGATTTGCTCCTCCCTGGAGCCGCCCTGGCCAGGGGAGTCGGAGAAGATAGGAAGGGGAGACGAAGAGCCTGCTTGGCGAGCGCGGAGTGCAGAGGCATCCGCGGAGCAACAGTGTTTGTTGTGGAAGGAAACTTCTGACGCACGCGCCGCGCTGAGGTGGGCGTATCGCGCTGAGGCGTACGCTTTTCAGTCGCCCCTGCTTTATTTTACTACTGTGTTTTTTTTTTAACCAGCCCCGTTAGTACCATAATGCTGCCGCGACACAAGTGGAAGGAGAGCTGTTCCTTTTCACCCCTCCATGCACTGCTGCTACTTGCTCATTCTTAAACACGTACAACAGTGTGGCGAGCGGGGCGTTGGCCCCGCCTTTAGCCCCTCAGACTCATGGAAAATGGGGGATCGCGGATGTAAATTTCCTCATCATAACTGAGGGATGTAATGTTGATTATATGGTTACTGTTTGTAATTTTATGTATTATACCTAGATTGTCAATAAGTTAAAAAAAAATAAAAAATATAAAATAAAAAAAAACAAAACTGAGGGACTTGTGAACAGAATAGAGGTCCATGCTGTTTGGCAGTTGCGGCTGCACTCAAAGACATAAGCCTGAGGCAAGGCTGACTCCTCCCACAGTGTGCTAATGAATCACACTTATCCTGGGAGTCAGGATGTGATTTGTCAGGATGATCATACTGCCTAATACATGAGACTTGTACTCTGATGCGGATTGTGTATGTGTAAAAGTAGTTGGACATGTGAAAATGGATGGGTGTGGCATGTAATCGAGTGCGCTTTATAACCCGGAATTTATGGTATGTGTACAAACAAGTAAACAAAAACTAATGGCAATTCCATTCACACATTCAGCCCAAATGTTATAAGAACAGTCTACCACACTGTATGGTCACGTGTCTCTAAAATTCAAAATGTTTCCACATATTGGACTGGAATGATGGCTTCAACCTTTTTCTGCTCCCATCACAAGTGTTTTGACCGCTGTGATGATACTTGGTCACTTTGACAATATAGAAAAATAAACCCTCTGTCCATCAATTCAAATGTTTTCTCTCTCACATAGATATAATCTATGTATTTTATTTTGAAAGGACTTTGTTATTGTATTGATTGATTCAATTAATAACATGCCTCAGATGCTGTAGATTGATCTGGTTGATCGTAGGAACATAAATCGATTAATGAATTAAGTCGGTCAGGCCTCTGGATACAAATAAATACGCTGTTGAAAACAAGGAAAAATAATTGAAATTAAATTTTCATCTATGAAATGCAGGCGTTAGCGGTCAGTACAGCCACCTCCCCATTCCAAGTCATATAAAGAACAGAATGTTTCACGTATTTAATTAAATATTGTGTGAACTGATCCCAAAGAATAAAATATATTATGATTGGTCTAAATTTGTAAAAGTTGGTATGTTTTTAGTGTGGAACAGCAATTTGAACTAATTTGTTAGAATGCCCATGTAATTATTTGGACACAACAAGCATAGAACAAAAAATCTGGTCCTACCGGGGTTTTACATTTTTGATGACTAGTAATTTCTGTGAATTCAAGTGTAACAAGCACCATTTTTTATTTTTTACCTGTGATGAGGTTGTCCACCAGCGTTGTAGGAATGCAGAAGATCCCAACCAGTAGGTCACTGATCGCCAGGTTGAGGATGAACAAGTTTGTGACTGTACGCATGCATCGGTTTTCCAGCACTATCAGACACACCAGGATGTTTCCCACCATACATAAGAGGAAGATGAAGGTGTAAGCAAGAAAGTAGCCGGCAGCGACATACAGAGAGTGTTGATAGTAGGGGAAAAAGGTGATGTTGGTGAAATTGGCAGAACTGTTTAGGCTGCTGTTCAACAGAGTTGCTACGATGGCTGATCCCTCTGACTCCAGGACCTCCTCTCCTATGATGTCCAGAGTGTCCATCCTTTACATAAACAGGTTCTGCACAGGAAAGAGAAACAAAAGACAAGAGACCACATTCAAATTTTAGTTGAAAGCAAAAAAGAATGTTCATTAGAAGGCAATTAGCCTTTAAACTAAAATAGTTTTCCTGTAAACATATATGTTAACAAATATTGGATAAAAGACTAAGAAAGGTTTGCTATATAGCAAAGTAAGGACCTTTTCAGTAAATGATAGGCATTTATGTTAGTTGGCTGTGTTGCATTAAGGTCACATGACAGCTTTGTTTCAATATTAACAGAAACCCTCCAGAAGCTGTCCAGCTTTGTAAACAGCTAATATAATTTACATTCTGAGATCTGAAATCAGTGGTTATATAGATGACAACTTATTTGCATTCTATTTTACAATTTTAGCTTAAATAGTGCTTTTACTTCTCAGCCTGCTTTATACACTCTTAAGCCCAAAGAGAGGCGCCAGCAGTTAAAGTAAGTCTGTAAAATGGATGAACAGTCCCTTTGCTGAACTTAATTAAGCCCAAATCCAACGCGCTGTCAAATATTAACTAACTGCTAAGAAAGCTGCTTGCATTTTAAAACATTTTCATTTGATCATAAGTTAACCATATATTTTTATTTTATTTTCTTTAGATCTCATTAGCATGATTGAAATTTTCCCTGAAAACACATTGTATATAACATGGTCGAAGTTTTCTGGCCTGTAGTTCATCATCATTCCACTAGGGGCAGTAGAAGGGCTTTTCTTGGTCATTTCTGCCCTAAAACACTTTTTGCAGAAAACTTTTAGCTAATTTTCAAAAATATATGGTGATAATAAGTCATATAAGATCATTACTTTTCAAATGACTATTTATATTGAAAAAATGTTAAATTTGTCGATAATGAAGTCTTTACAACATATAAAAATGTATGGAACAAATTTGAGAATATTTTTCCATCAAAAACAGACATTGTTGTCAGCAAAAAACAAATCACAATGTTTAATAATTGATAATATCTCTCGTTAAAAAAAGGATATTTCTAATATTTGATGATTTTATCAGAGGGTTTATTTTAAATATATATATTTTTTTCTGTCAATTTTTCATGTATTTGGCTTTACAGGGTTGACAGGTGTTCTTGTCTCTGAAACGTGGTGATGTGGTTTAATCATTTAGGTATGAACATTTGTTCAGATTTTCTAGCGCTTTTCTGAATGGGTTCAGAAAAGATATTGTCAGAAAATTATCAATGTTTTTTTTCATACTGACTATGACAGCAGTGAAAATCTATTCTTTTAGATGTTATTTGATTAGCACTTATAAAAATCCTAGTCTGTATTGGAAGTCTGAAGTTGTATACCTTCTTACAAAAAATTAAGCTTTTATTGATTCTACTCAATATTCTGCATTTAATTAAAAACTGATGGGCAGTAAGCATTTTGTAAAATATTTTTCTTGTTTTCTTTGTGAATTACCACAAAGATGATAAGTTTCCCCAAAATTTAATGAAAGGGAAGTCGACGTTTGATCAGTTTATTTATCAATGTTTACCTTCTTCATTTGGTGTCAGGGCAGGTTTAGTCAGTCTGTTTATTTTAGTTTAACAGGGAAAAATATTAAAGACACCTCTTTGGTAACATCTGTCATCACACTGAAAAAATATTTATAAAGATCAGCAGCATTTTCTTTTCAGAGCAAACAACATTTTGCAGCAAATGTGAAGCTTCAGAGTAACATTCAAGTAAAATGTGGAATTTTCTACTTTTTACAGATAAACTATTCTACATTTCATTCTGTAAAAAATATTTGCCCTCTGTCAAGCAGCATCTGTTCTTTTTGGATTCAAGCCTGTGTAACCCTTGTTCTATTCTATGGGGTCAAGATGACCATTGATGTGTTATCCCTGCCATGACAAAGGTGGAGAGGATTTCATGTAATCCGTGGAAACCAGTGAAGATCACAAATCATTGAAGAAAAAAGGTTGTGCACACTGTCTAGTGGGTCTAGATGACCCAACTCCCAATGTCAAAGTGCCTAGGATAGCACAAGGATTAAAGAGAAATTAGTGTTTTGCTGTAGTGCATCATCATTCCACAAGGAGCAGTAGAAGGGCTATTTCTACTTATTTTAAAATGTGTGCTTTCTTGAAAACTGAAAAACACTTTTGGCGGGAAAAGTTTAACTACGTTTATAAACTTTTTGAGAGTAACTAATCTAATGTTATTCAGGTTTAAAAATCCTTATTTACTGTATTAAAAATGCAAAATGTATTGAAAAACTTTTTTCTATAAAACAGGTTCACTATGTCAAAAATACAAGTATCAAATTTTAGACAGTGGGTAAATAATGTGCTTTCTTTCCTGAATCCTTGTGTCAAAGTTTTACATCCTAAACTAACATTGTTGTGACTAAAAACTTACCTAGTCCCTGAAAGTATTAAAAGCTACGTTTACATTAACTTTGAAAATGCAAATTGGATGTGTTTGTGTAATTGCGAAATTGTGTTTTTTCAATATGTCTAGAAAAGCCTTAAAGTTTTGCCCATATGTGTAATGGAAACACAGCTATTGTTTATACTACCCATTTCTCATTAAAACATACAGTATATTGGCATGTATTTTCTTGTGGTTATTAAAGGATTTACAAATTATCACAATTAAAAAAAAACAATTTTCTGTCAATTATTTGTTGTAGTGGGCTTTACGGGTTTAATAACTTCTACTGTTTTTTTTTAACTTAAACTTTACAGCTGTGGTGATTTCTGTCCATCTCGGAGTTGGATAGATAAAGTAACAAAATAGTGGATATGATTCCAAGATGAGCTCTGTCTCTGGCCTCAGTCAGGATTGAGGGTTTAGTTGCTTCAACAAACATGCAGTGATGGGCTATTCACTGGCACTTTTCTGTTTCGTGGGATTCTTTGCACGTTCTGCTCTAAAAGGCTCTGCAGGGATAACAACTGAGATATTCAACACAGAAAATGCCAACCCATGTGGAGAGAAAAAAACATGCCAGCTAAATAGAGAAGAACATATTAGCACATGGATTGCCTGTCCTCATGGCAAACAAAGCCTACTTCACACAGTGTGACACCTCCTTTGCAAAATGCCCCCTACAGGGACCCAACAGACCCTGCCATTGCAGAAACACGGAGCTGTTGTGGGAAGGGGGTTCCTCAAGGAAGACTAAAACCAGATAGATTTTCCTGCATTAAATTGGATGGATTTAATGCAGTGGATTTTTTTCACAGGCTTGCCAACCTTTTGATGAAAAGTTGTTTATCTTCGGGATCAATCTGTGAATAACTGGGATATGCAAAGTTTTGGTCTGTTAGAGACCTAAAAACCTCGGCTTGAATGGCGTTGCAGAAAAGTTTGACTGCACGGTGAGAATCACACTTCAGAAAAAGTGAATGGATGTGAGTTTTTAAACCTCCAAAAGTACACAATACTGGTAATCCAAATATGTGTTACAGGGTGAATTAATGGTTCTATTCACCATCCCAGACATACTGAATGATGCTGGGAATTTCATTTATCTGTTTTGCATCCTGTCCTGCTTCCTGTGCTGTCTGCACAGTTAAATCAGAGTCTAACATTGAACACCTTGCGTTGTTAGCAAAACTTTTGATTTTTGTTAATATTAGATCTTTATTGCCTTGGTTCTACATCAACCCAATCGTGGTTTCTTAGTATAATGCAACATTTCAGCGTGCAAACGTTATAAACAAATATTAATTCTCCAAAAAAAGGTGTTTTAGCATGGACTATGGAAGTAATTTTTTTTATTACAGAAAAGCAGAACTAAAATCAAGAAAATCTTGATTTTTTTTGTCCAACAGCAAAAGAGTAGTTGATGTCGAAAACCCCCCCACAATGGACTGACCTTCAACGTTAGAGAAGATGTTTACTGTAGGAGCTTTACTTTTTGTAGTTGTTCCTTTTTTTCTGTGCTTGTGCTCAGGATGTTTCTTCTTTCTATGTATTACAAAAAGTCCAATGACAGCATTGAAATGAAAACACATATAAATATCAGAGGATCAACTGAACTTTGAAAAGTGGGCCATATTATTCTAGGATCCAGACATTTTTTTTATTTGTCAGTTGTTTTTTCATGAGTGGATTCTTGTAAACATAGAAGACCAATTTTCACTGATCTTCAAATCAGTTATGTGATGTTGAAACATCACATAATCAACAGCATCAACAGCTCATTCTAATCACAAGAAAAGAGTGACATGAGCACAGGATTCTATTATACATTTTAGTTCCACTGAAAATTTGTTTTTGATATAAAAAGCCACAAAAATCTTCCTACAATTTCCTGAATTTCCAATATGCTATGATTGTGAATAAACACAATAAATAACCTAATTGTATGTCATATTATAGACATTTTCCCTTAAGAAACATAAGTGAGGTAAAAAACATTTTAATTTAGGTTTTGACTGTTTTAAGCTCTGAAACAAATAACTGTTTTGTTTATCTCCAAACATCCATCTATATATTTAGGGATCACAGGGTTGCTGAGCTAACCCAGGTATACTGTTTGGCAAACGTGGGGTACACCCGGAACAGGTCACCAGTCTTTTTTGCTAGGCAATTTAGAGATACCAAATAATCTATGAAGCATGTTTTTGGACTGTAGGAGGAAGCCGGAGTACCTGAAAAAAAAAACAAATGCACAATGGGAACAAGCAAACTCCACACCAGCCGCGGTTACATGGGCAGAATATCTTGATCGGATCAATGGTCGGGTTAAAATTCACCCGTGCACTGGGGCACAGAAAGCCTTTTTCCGATTAGAACAAGCGTTCCCATGGCTCACACCTTTGGTCGGAATAAATCGTTTGGGCATGCGCAGTAGTGGTAAAAAGAAAAAACCCGGAAGAAGAGATGCGCCTCGTTGTAAACAGACCGCTGCTTTGTGCAGCAGCTCCAGAACACGCAGGCCATCTTTCCAAACGCAAGCACGTTATGAATAGTAAGGGCGCCTGCTCGTCACATCATCACGCTTATTTAATCCGTGTGGTCATTGCTTTTTATGTTGAAGAACGGAGCTGGAAGAGTTAGGACAGGCTAAAACACGCGCTTAACAACATTAGCCTTGCTTGTGGACACAAAACCAGGACCGCGGCGAGACACAGTAATCTACATCTTGGCTTCAATTTAAAAATATGTGAAATAACATCGCCTTTATTTTGCCGGGATAGTTTCTAAGGGCTGAGCAACATTTATGTTCGTCGGAAACGCTCACACCGCCCCAAACACGGTTCCTTCCTGAGTCTTAGTCCCAATCATGGACGGTTCGCAGTCTGAATTCTCCGCATAACAAAACAACAAACGCCATTAATGCAATTCAAGCATCCTTCCCTCCTTCACACATACAAAGTTATTCCGGCTCTTCTGCTCACTTGGTCCACTGGCACCGCTCGGGTGCAGGATTGAAGCTGCTGCTCAAGATACCCCTGGAAGGAGGAGAGGCAGAGAGTCAGCGGGGCGAGAGCGGAGCGGCGCTTTTCACGGGGCGTCCGCAAAGCAGCTGGTGGGTCCAGTATGCGCCCAAAAGCTTTCAGCGAAACACCGTCTTTATGCATGACGAACCCAGAGCAGTAGTGACACACGTATCGAATGACCGCTTACATGCTCTTAATGCATCGGATAAACGATCGTATAACTCCAATCTATCTCTCGATCGGAAAGAAATTCTGATACGAATGAGTCTGATCAGGCAGTATTCCAACGGCGCGCTACATGACGATTTTTCCGATCAGGCGTTCATTCCGATTACTTTTGCCCATGGAAACGCGGCTACTGTTCTAGTCAGGATTTGAACCAGAGACTTCTTGCTGTGAGGTGAGATTGCTAACCACCACTGTGCAGCCTTTACCCCAAAATAATAAATATCTAAGTAAATTACATGTATATTTTTTCCAGGTAAACGTAAGACATGGATAGTTGATGGTGCATATAGTTTGCATGTAGTTTATTAAATTCAAACTAATTCAATTTAGAAAACACTATAGCAATGAAAACAGTACCAAGAATTAGCTAAACTACTCCGCTATACTGAAAAAAAGGCAGCGTAAACCAATGCCTCTTTACACATGGTGTTACACTGGAGACAATGGTGCAAGTAGATAGCCTAAAAAAAAAACAACGTTATTTCATCAATTTAAAGCACAGATTTCTTTTCCAAAAACTGAATCCACATTTTATCTTGGTGCTTTCTCCCGGTTTCTTTGTGAATTAAACAGTTTTGGTTTTCAACCTAAAATGTAATTTGAATTTGTGCAGAAATGGGTCAGTGGGACAGAAAAGTCAAGCTTGTTGACAGAAACGTAAATTACAAAAAAAGCTTTTCCGGAACATACTGACAGAGGGGGTTCATAGAGAGCAGCATACCGTTATTTTGCATTTTGTCATGGTTTGGTCGAGGATGCATTTGTAGCAAATTGAAAAACATACACTGTCGCATTGCATTTTCTTTTTTAACAGATAAAAGGTGAAAGCAAGTACCTTGAATACACAAATTAATATCCAAACTTTTTCATAGAGAACATTGTGCAATAATCTTTCTTCTCTGTCAAAACCCTTTAAAGGGAACCTATAATTTTATGCTTACAATTCAGTTATGTAGCCTTTTTTTAAATTTGTTACACTTGCTGATTGATGAACTTGCTTGAGCTTGATACACACACTGGATCAGAGCTATATATAGGAAGAAAGGAGGCAAAGGTGCACATAGCCTTTGAAGTAAATTGATAGTATGTGGCCAAGCATTCTGATGTGGTATTTTCTCGAATCTCATTCTTATTGAAGACACGAAATGTGTTTATGTTTAAGCCTATGTATTCCTCTGAAATACTCATTCGTCTGAGTTTAGTTTCACAAAATGAATGTACTGAGAAGCTTGTTGCAAAAAAACAACAACCTGCAGAATGTTTTTGAAGTACTCTTTTGTAATTGCCATGTAAAAATAAAAAACAGCAGACACAAATAAAACTGTAACATATTTATCCGTGCATACTGCAGTTTGTAAATCTGCTTCAAAAGTTCCAAAGTGCAAAATATTTGTGCTTTAATATACTTAAAGCACATTTACACTTTTTCAAAAGCAACAGCCTATTAAAAAATGATAAATCATATTGTTTCAATGCCCACAGTTTTTATTTTACATACATTTACTCATGACATATTTGTTCTGTGTGTAAAAACATACTTTTTGAAGTTGTATCTGTTATCACACACCAGGTTGTGTAAAATGTATTTCTCTACACCTGGGGGAACAGTAACCTGAAGACACAACTCTGCTTAGGAGCCCATTGGTGGGTTAACCCCCCAATCCAACCCCCAGTCCTGAGCATCAGGCAATGGGTTCCATGTTTTGGTATGACCTAATTTTGGATCTGAACCAATGACCTCAGGGTAGACACTCTACCACCAGGCCACTAAGCCGGTTAAACCTAAAGCAAATCTTTCCCAGCATTTGGTTGTGCTATATTTGTTTGCTGTTTGGAGGCAGTTGTTCCTGTTTCCTGTTCACACACAAACACAGATGGGTAGGGGGATATTTGTGATCAGACTGAAAGGAGTGAACTAAACTGTTCTGCAGCTTCAAGTATTTTAACTTTGCAAACACTAAGCGTGGTAACCCTTGTGCTATCCTAGGCACTTTAATGTTGGGAGTTGGGTCATCTAGACCCACTAGAAAGTGCGCTGAACCTTTTTTCTTCAATGATTTGTGATCTTCGCTGGTGTCCATGGATTACATGAAATCCTTCCACCTTTATCCACCTTTGTGGATAATAATAAAGATAAACCAGAGAAACCTTCTGGTTTCTCTGGTTTCTCTTTATTTATTTATTTATTTATTTATTCCACTGGTGTTTGTCTTTGTGTATTTTATTGTGTGGGGCTAATTTAATGTATCTTATTGTATTTTATTGCATTTGATTTTGTTTTTATGTACAGCACCTTGAGCTGTCTTGCTGTCATGAAAGGTGCTATATAAATAAAATTAATTTGAATTTGAATTTGTCATGGTAGGGAGAGCACGTCAAGGGAAGGGTGGGGTCATCTAAGATAGTACAAGGGTTAACCTAAAACACAGTCTGTCCACAGCGGAAATTCAGCCTTTTTTTTAGCTTCTTTTGAGAGAAATAGAGTAAACATGACCTGAAAATAGATCAGAGAATGCTGTTGTGCTCTGAATATCAGAAGACCAAGATTGACCAACTTACTGTGAATTACTTGTTTGTTAATGTGTCTATCTCCAGGTAAAAAAAATACATGGACTGATACATACAATTTATAAAGACTTTGATTCTTTGATGCCAAACTGACTAGCAAGAAATGTATTGAAACTGCTTAAAAAAATAATCAGATTATCCACACAAAAAAAAAAAAAAAATTGCAGGACAGTCGACTGTTGATCTAAAACCTTTTTAAAAGACCCACCGGTATATCATTCTTTTCTTAAGCTTTTCAGAGTAAACCATACCCATATATATGTTAATATATTACCATTGGCACACAAAAGAAGATATTTTAAATAAAATATGAGTTATTTCCTTACCAGGAAGTAAGACAACTTAATCTCTGAGGCCCTGGCTTTCGCTCCTTGTGGGTGCCGCCCATTGTATGAAGTCAACCTGGAGCCAGCCTCGTCAGCCTGTCTGCGTTTCGCCCATAAAAACAAACAACATCCAAACTTTTGAAAAGATTGATGTGAATTCTGTGTATATAAAATAAAATCATTTTTGACTATCACTGCTAGCCCACTGAAGAAAGTGGGTGTTTGTTAGCTTGTACAACATCCTTGGACTGGTTCTGAAGGACTGCGTTGAGCAATTGAAAGATCTTCACCAATATCTTTAACACATCACTCAGACTTTCGCCTCGTGGCCCTTACCCCAACAGTGACCAAATGTCTACAGCACTTGGTCCTAAAGCAAATCAAGAATAGTCTCCCAATAAATCTAGACCCTTTACTATTTGCATATAAAGCAAATCGAACCATGGAAGATGTCATCTCCACCACTCTCCATATGATACTGTCACATCTGGAGACAGAAAAAAAAAGGCTAGGTGTTGACATGGCAATCTGCAATTGGACGCTCAGCTTTCTGAGAGACAGGCTGCAGGCAGTCAAGATTTGCAGACACACATCAAGGCCCGTCTCAGTGAGCACAGGCTCACCACAAGGGTGTATCCTGAGCCCACTGCTGTTGAATCTGCTCACACTCAATTGTACAGCCAAGGTTCAGTATCAACGACAGCTTAGCACGATTGTTGAGACTGAATGTGAGATTGTTGGTGACCCGCTCCCATTCTTGGAAGAGTTATACCATTAGCGCTGTAATAACAGAACTAGGGCAGGACCCTCAACACCACTCTCTTGGACTGTTCTCCCTAATGCCATTAGGGAAGAGGTTTAAGAGCATCAGCTGCAGATTAAACAGGATGTTAAAAAGCTTTTATTAGAATAGCTTGCTAACAGGTTATCAAAAAATTTTTGTCTTAAATAAGAAAAAATCAAAAAAATGGATGCGTGTATGTCAAAGTATTCACAGTTTATTTAATTTTTGCTCCTTTTTTGTTTCAGCTATTTTTACCACTTCTACCAATGCTAGTCCACTGCTTCAACTTACATGACTACCTTCAGAATATACTGTGAATCAGAAGAAGACAAAAATTGGGAAAGCTCGTAGGTGTGGGACCTACAATGGCAAGCCCCAAGCTCCCAGCACCGGTCCATGCTGATGCATCCTCTCGTCAACTTGACGACTTTAAACAGGTAAATAGAACTGAATGCAACACTAAACAATCTAAACAGAGGAGCATCATGGAAACAGGAATGTTGGTCTACTCAACTTGAATGACAAACTTCTTCTTGATCACAAAATCTGTTGTTCATTTCCCTTGCCAAAATACATTATTATTCTACATTGTGCATTGTTCAAATCACGCACTGTTAAACAATACATTGGTTATTTTGGCATAGAAAAAGATTTCCTGAAAATGCTGGAGCTTTTCCGTATCGTCAGACAAAATGCAGAACAATCTATAAAATCCAATGAAGCATGACAACAGCAGCACAGATTATCATAATCATTGCCATGTTTTTCTTAAAGAAATATTTACACGAAAACAACTTGCTTATTCCAACTCTGAGACACAATTCCTCCATTCCTCCTGTACTATGCAGAGACAAACCATGTGGGTAATCTGAGCAAGGGACAAGGCAAACAAGTGGAGTGGGTGGAGTGCATAGCAGAAAATACAATACCACCAATCAGAGGTACTGCAGTCTGTGATGCCCCAACAAGTTGTTAAAATTCAGGAGCTGTGCATGTCAGTCTTGGATGTTATGCTGCAGCTGGAGACTTCAGCCAGCATAACTCAACTGTCAGTAAGGGCTCATTGATCTACGTTTTGTGCCAGAGTTATGATCTGTTGAAACAAAACAGTGAGCACAAAATTGCCTCTTTTTAAACACCACCTTCAACAAGACTAAACAAGTGTTAGAGAAGCTAGAATCACTGTCAGGGAACATGAGCATCGTGTTGCTCAGATTGCCCACGTCTCAGTTGTGTAGTCTCACCTTCCTTTCATTTGCATTGCAGCTCTGGCTGTTTTTAATGTGCCCATTCTTCTATCACCTCTCATGGCTGGTGTCATGCGTCAAAGCTGGCTTCATGGTATAATCTGCTTTCACTTCACTTTAAAAACCTCATTTCAGTGAAGTCACTGTGTTGGTAATTCATAAACTTGCTTTTGCTTCACATAAACATTGTCATGCTGTGATTCCTCCATTACTGTCACAAGATTGATATGTAATACGCTCACAAAACACAAAGTATTCATCTGTCGGTTCACAATACCTCCAAGCTATAATTTCAGCCAACCTCAATATATACCATCCTAATGAGCTTCACTTCAGAGCGCCTGCTGTTAGTCTGCTGCTGCCTTTTTCTCTCCTGCAGATCACACATAAAGGTCCTCACGCAACTTTTTACTGATTATTTTATTTGTGTTTATTTTTGTATATCTAATTAAAACACAACTTTTACAAACGTTAGTCTTTATACCTCCCAATTACAAAGTCCCACCAAATCCAATGCCCCTTTTTAAACAATCACATTGCTCCCATATGCAGACAGCTGGGAAGAAGGAATCTTTACTTTTAAATGAATAGATTTTATTGATGCGCTTAGAGAAAACATTCTTATGTAATGTTTGTCTGAAATGTTTTTCCATATTATCAAGGGCACAAATGAAGCCAGGAAAAGTAGAATAAGCATAGAGCTCAAATTTAGCTGTTTTAACCCTTGTGCTATCCTAGGCACTTTAACATTGGGAGTTGGGTCATCTGGACCCACTAGACAGTGCTATGAACCTTTTTTCTTCGATGATTTGTGATCTTCACTGGTTTCCATGGATTACATGAAATCTTTCCACCTTTATCCACCTTTGTCATGGTAGGAATAACACGTTAAAGTAAGGGTGGGGTCATCTAAGATAGCACAAGGGTTAAACTCCATCACTTAGGTCAGGGGGATGACCCATATTGGTGCTGTGGATTATTTAGTGTATCACTTGAAAAGCACTAATGGCTCTTTGCGCAGTGGGCAAGATTTATGGGGGCTGAAAAAGTGAAAAATCCATACAATGTGTCTGTATCTCTCCTACTTCACCCTTGCTACCCCTTGTGTGTCCTTTAAGTCAGCGGTCCCCAACCCCCGGGCCACGGACCGGTACCGGTCCATGGGTCATTTGGTACCGGGCCGCAAAGAAAGAAAAAGTAGCTTACATTACTTCTGTTTTATTTATTTCTGAATCTGAAAGATGTTTTATTTTGAAACTTCGCCCGATTCTCTGTTACATCCGTCTATGTCACTCTTGTCGCAGGCCAAGGCGCTCTTCTCGGTCACGTTATAGGATACCGCTAAAATAAACCCAGCAGCTGTCAAGATGAGTAAGAAACAAACGTCTTTGGAAAGTTTCTTTCCCAAGGGGAAAACGCCCAGCCAGGAGACAGAAGAGGAGCCTTTGACTCCCCAGAAAAAAGAAAGCTACATTTAATAGACAGTATTTTATTGCATCACGAGTGTGGGAACGGGAGAGGATGATGACACCTGAGCGATGTTAAATTTTGTGCTTGTCAAAACAAATGCTCGGGCTTGGTTTTGTCACGTATCTGTACTTCCTTCAGCGTAGCGTTGTTAAAATAGTTCTCCGCCTACTTCTTAAAGATCGGTTCGTGAAAACTTTGTGTGATGTCAGACCAGTCCGTGGCACTAAAAATGTTGGGGACCACTGCTTTAAGTGTTCGCTACGACCTGTCGCCTGCAGCATGCCTGTGGAAAAAAACTGCCTGAATATTTTTGCTCTGTGGGCTCACAAAGCGGTCTACAGTCTTGCTATTTCTCGCTGGGCACCTGCGTGCCCCTCACAGTTTAGCCCATTTTTCGCCCACAGACAGCCTCCACCAAGGACGGTTGAGCCTAAGACTGGTCCTTGATCAAAATAAAATGAGACACAAGAAATTAGCATAACAAAATAATTGAGATTTAGGTGAATAAGAAGAAAATATCTTTTTTAATATTTAGAACATTATTGTTACTCTAAACCTTCATGTTTGTTTTTATTTGTACTGGGTTTTTTTTTCTTCACAATGATGAACAACAGAACTGCATACACGTTTGTCTGCATCAATTTCCATTCCTACCATGTCCGAACACTTGCCTTCTTTCATTTTTGCTGCTACAGTCCTGAGGGTCTGCTCTCAGTGTAAGTTCAGAGTGAAGTGAAATCCCTCCTGTCTGCTGGACGTTTTCAATGCTGCATTCTCAGGCAACAGCTCATTATCATTAACAACACTACAGCGTTTCATTCTTGCATTATAATGTGAGCGATGCCCTCGGCAAAGCCTGGATTCAACTCTGTGACAAAGAAGACAGAAATGCCCTTATCATTCTTGACATGCACATCTGTTTCTTCCTGTATCCTATACTACCCTCCTCCTGTGTTCTCACTCTAACAGGATATTTGAAAGTCACTGGGGTGTCCACAGTGCAACCAAAGTCCTTCAGGCCTTTCCTGAAACCAAGATTTCTTCTTGAGTTATTCAATCCCCTTTGAAAATGTATTTTTAGCAGAATAAAGTTTGTGGGAACACACACAACAACAAAAATGCTTTCTGATAAACAACACCAAAAGTTTGGTGGTCAGGGCACCAGCATCCAGAGACAAGTGTCAAACATGTGGAGGTAAAAGTGAAGATAGACCCCACAGTCTTTTGTCTTATCCTCTTTTTAATTAGGTCCCCTGGTGATTTTGGTGGAATCACTGTTAATGTTCCATTCCAGCTGTGAAAATATAAAGCATCAAAGACTACAGATGGACAACACACCAGAAAGTATGAGAAAGCTCAGCTCCATGCATGCAAACACCATTGACCCCCATTTTCACCACCAACAGGTCAAGTGAAAACAAGTGGAGACATCAGAGAAAACCTCCATCATCGATAAACTGCTATCTGCCACAAACTATAGCCTGGTGTCACTAAAGGCAGCAATTCTTTCATTTTCTAGATGCTTATACATACAGAAGCTACACAGGGAGTTTGGAAGTAGGGGTGAGGGGGACAAAGGAGGGAGAGATGCCTGCAGTGACATACACAAAAAACATGATGTATGGCTTTGTTCCTAAGAATTCCCAAACAGCATACATGTGGAGAAAAGTTGGCCTTTTGAAAAGCGTTCTCCTTCAAACTCAGTAAGATCTGTCCAGCTTGAAAGCAATTATTAAATGATAAGATGTTGTTAGACTAGAAACTTCTTCCCTTGAAAAATTTCGATTTTAAAACGGCACCCTTTTTCCTGTAAAAAATAATTATTTTTGTCTTCTTTTTTTTCCTTTGAATATTGATAAAATTGTTCTAATTTTCCAATGTCCACTTTGAGCGGGAATTCTAAGTACTGCTGGCACCTGCAGGCCCCTGGTTACAAACAGGTTTTAGAAAGACCTGTATCCAGTTAGTAGAATGAGCAAACAATTATATAAGTTCTTTATTTTTTGTCCGCAAAGATAAGCATTAGCATAAAACAGTTTTGGCAGTTTGGTGATTCTGAGCATAAAAAGCATTTGTACTGTAAGTAGGACAAACATTTGAGCGATCAAAATGAATTAACTGGAGCTGGAAGGTTATTACAACTATTTCAAATTTAAAACTAAGGAGAAAATGTATGGCAGTAGAACAAAGAGGGTTTTTTTATGAACAGTAAAAGCCTGACCATGAAAATATGGGATATTTTTTATGATCATTATTTGTTTTTGCATTTTTGTTTCTTTTCGGGTTGGCTGTGCTTTCTAGTAGGATTCTTTCTAGTCCCATGCCCTCCATAGAGCTGTCACAGCTACCTGCACTTGAGTTAATTAAATAATTAAGTTTTTAAGGAACTGTCTCTGGGTCCTCAGTTTTTGCATATTTTGGATGTTTTCTCTGTAGCCTTTTTTAGGCATAAATAGAGGATTTGTTTTTTTTATTTTTTATTTTAATTGTTAATTTTTTCTTATTTGGATTTACCTTTTAGTTCGACTGCTGGATCTCCTTGCATTGGTTTTTTTCTACCTGTTGTAACATTACATGCTGACCATGTCTAACCAATCAGGAATATTGTAAGTAAGTTCCATTGCCTTCAGCAGACAATGACTCAACCTCAAAAGTAATTTATCAGACTTGGCCCAGGAGGTGTGTTAGTGCATGGTGGCCATGCAGCAATTACACAGCCTTCTCTAAAGACTGTACCGTGGCCGAGACTGTACCAACCAAGTAATTGTGCAGGTAGATGCATTTGATTCTGGGAATGTCTTGTTACAGAGAGTATGTGAAGTCCTCACTGTGCATATCCCTACTCTGAGCTCACTGCTGCAAAGACAAATTACAACACAGGAAACAGGTAGTCTATGGTAGTACCTCATGCAGACATATCTGTATGCACGGACTGTGAAAACATTAACCTCTCACCAGGGACATACTGTGACTTACCTTTGTGGTTGAGCCCTTAATGCAGGTTACTAGAAAACTGCATTCTGCTGTATTTGTTCCTGGTCTAGAACTATTAGACCTTCCTCTCACCCTAAATGTACCTGTATACCCTGTCATCCATGTAAGAAAAGTGAAGCAGGTAAAGGACAGCCCTCCTTAGCAGGCACCTATGGTTTCCCATCTTCTTTGCTTAACCAATGATGACATGGTCTAGACCAGATCTGTTCAAGTCTGACTGTTTTCTAACTCTCCCTAGACTACTTGATAATAACTATAAGAAGTGTTTAGTCAATCAAGATACTGAATCACTGTGAGTCAGCTTATCAGCAGCAAGATGGGCAGGAGAGCTGGAATACAGTCAGGTTTCAGGCCCTTGAGGACCTGGATTAGTCAGCCATGTTAGTGACTGTCCCATCTTCAACTTCTTGAATCTCAGCGTGTTGGACTGGGTGTGTGGTGGACTTGGAGGATTATGGTGCAATGCATTGCCGATCAGTTCCTGAGCACCAAATCATTCATTAAGACCATAACATGACCACCCTAACCAACTTTGCCAGACTTTGTGAGAGTGCTAATGTTACGGTTTATCCAGTTTGTTCTCTACTTTGTTTCTATTCAGGTTGGCTGTGGTTTCTCCTGGGTGCCCTGCCCCCTTCCAGCAGTTCTCAATAGAGCTATCACAACTGCCTGCACTTTATACTTTTTTCATTCACCATTTAAGGAGCTGTCTTTGGGTACTCGGTGTTTTTTAGAGTTTTGTGGTGTTTTTTTGGTTTGCTTATTTGTTTTTATATAAAGTTGTAATAAAACTTTGGACCAACATTCCAGTTTGTCTCTTAGATCTCAATGCATCTGGTCTTCCTCCTGCTACTGGCCACAACAGATTCATTTGTATTTTATGGCTTCAATATATATATAAAAAAACTATATGAAATATTTCCTAGTTAAAATGACAGCCATGAGTGAATGTCAGTTATGATTAAACTACAGCATTTAATATTTTAGACATTTGGACTACCACTTATCAACACATTATGCTTCATCAAAAGTCAAGCACAGCAGTTGGTAAAACTTTGGGCTTGCTTTGAGCTTGCATTAATCATCATGGCACATTTTCCTTTTGATCATCTATTGGTATGGGCAGTCTATGTGAGGTCCCAGCCCAAAAGCTTCCATAGTTTTTAATGGAATCATTAATCACCATATATATATATATGGTGATTTGCCCACCTAAGTTAGTTGGCGCATGAGAAAATAAACCTTCATATTAAGAAGTCATTGCCACAATGGTGACCCCGATCGTGACCATGTCAGAACCAGAAGATGTGCGAGTGTCTTTGTTATCATCCACGACCTCGCCATCTCCCTCGTGCAGCTTCCACCGCCTGTGTGCAAGGCTTTGGCTTACTGTCCTTGTCTGGCGACTTGAGATTACAGAGGACTGGCTGAGGAAGTGGACTGAGTCCTGCTGGCTACTAGGTTTTTCAGCAGCATGTGACATCTGGGGCCCGGCTGCAGGAGCCCCAGATGGTCCAGTGTCAGTGTCTGTAGTTGCTGTGGGTGTACGCCACAGGAGCTCCCTGTGCCGTTTCGGAAAGAAGGCAAAGCACTGTGTCCTGCCACGTGCATTTTTGAGTTCGGGAAACACAGCGGCCAGCACTCATAGCAGATGCTGGCAAACGTGGAGAGCTGCTTTTTGTCACGGACTCTGGCTCCGGACATTGTTTCCTGGGGGACTCTGGCTCCCAGAAGAGTTTGGTTCCCCACACCAGCTCAGAGACATCCACCGGTGGCCCACTGCAATGTGAGGCTAACGGATCTGCTATCAAACTTTGGGACCAAATAGACAACTTTTTTTTTCTTGGACACAAGAATTTGTTGTTGCCTCTGTTTCTGTTCCCCATATTGGTAAAGATTTTTTGTGTGCACATGGGTTGATAGTGTATATATTGCTAACTGACGTGATGGCTTTTGCTACCGTCCCATGTGCGGCCGGGGGATCTGGGCCCATCATGCACGCACATTTTTTGTCTTGGGATGACAATTTTCAATGTTTATTGGCTGAGTTCCATGTCTGTGAACACCCCTGCTGTTTCCTCCACTGTAGCTAAGCATGGAGTGGAGTATTATATCCCACCAAGGGCCCACCAGTTTTTGCTCAGGCATGGCGCCCCAATGCAGCTAAACTGCTTATCGCTAAGGAGATGTTTGCAACCATGGAGAGTCTAGGTATCGTGACGTGCTCTAACAGCCCCTGGGCGTTGCCCCTCCACATGGTACCAAGGCAGATTGTTCCTGGCACCCATGCGTGGATTTTTGCTATCTAAATGACGCCTCAACACCTGTCCGTTATCCCATTCTTCATATTCAGGGTTTCTCGGTTTGTTTGTGCGGCGCCTCAATTTTTTCTAAAGTGGACTTGATGTACGGTCCACAGCACATTAGAGAATAAACCTTCACATTAAGGAAACAAGAAGCGTCTCTTCGCCATTGCCACAAGGTAAAAAGTAGAATACATCAGAGAAAATCAAAACATTAAAACATTTCAGGAGCCAAAGTAAGAAAGCACTCATAAAATAGAGTAAAATCATAAACTATACAATCTTTTTCTTTAAAGCCAAGCTCACAAACTGCAGGTTTCTGAGGCAATGATAGTTGATGACAAAAAAAAATATGCTCACACCTTAATGAAAGAATGCAGAACATAAAAAGCCGTTTTCAAAGGCCTCAGATTGGCTGTTTGCTGGTTGCAGCCAAAAAAAAAAGTCTTTTAAAATTGAAACGCTATCTGCCAGTAATGATGGACAATGCGTATTCACAAAACAGTGTAGAAACTAAATCAGAGAACTGATTGCTGAGCACGTCGGCCCCCAGTTATTCTCATCAGACTTCCCGTCTGAAAAAGCAGAAGTATTGATGAGCCTAATGCAGAATTTGTGAATAATAAAACAGTAATAAAATTCAAGCCAAACAGCTGAAACGCCCCAGAGCTACACCGGGAGGATGTAGAAAAATGTTGCCAAAGAGTGATTGAGACAACAGGGCAAGCACAATCAGACACACTGACATACACGCAGAACTTAACTGCAGGCAACAAAAAGTTAAAAAAGACAAGTATTTAGAGGAAGATAGGCAAGTTATGAATACATCAGATCCCTACCAGGACCACTTCATTACCACCTATGGAGTTTGACTCTGTACATGTTGCAGAGGATGATGAAAATGTATACACACAAGCCTTTGCATCATTCATCCATATATATGAATGTTCATTGACATCTCTCTTTTTGAAAGTAGTTCTGGTTAAGGCCCCACCCTTTTGAGTCCTGGGGCCTCATTTATAAAACTCTGCGTAGGATTTGCGTCAGAAGTGGCGTACGGATGAAACATAGGACGTGCGTACGCACAGAAATATTCGGATTTATAAAACCGTGCGCACGCACATCCTACGCATCTTTCCCTTAATAAATCACAACCGATTCAAAATGTAGCGCAGCATTTGCGGCGTCATGACACGCCCATAGTTGCCCATAAATAGTCAGTGAAACGCCCACAAATTAATATTCATGGCTTGCTAAATCATGGCAAACACAGAGAGGAAATCAAAAAAACGTAACTTCATTCAATGTGAAGTAGAAGTTATCGTTGGCGAGGTGGAAAAGAGGAGAAAAGTGTTGTTTGGAGGGCAAAGTGTGGACATTACTGATGCCAAAAAGGCACGTGAGCGGCAAACGGTGGCAGAGGCCGTAAATGCTGCAGCCTCACAACCTCGGACCGTGGCCGAAATAAAAAAGAAATGATCGGAAATCAAAGTCGAGGCAAAAAAACGTCTAGCGCTGCATCGGCAGAGTGTGTCCGCCACGGGGGGGGACGGGACACCGGAGCTGACCCCTCTTGATGAGAGACTGGCGGCTATTATTGGAAAATCCCTATTAAGTCCCCCTCATCGGCGTCCCCCTCCGTCACTCGGTGACTGTGGTGACTGAGGCGGAGGGGGACGCCGACGCACCAGGTGACACGGGTAAGAGAAATAATTAAAATGAATGCAGTCAAGTCACATGAATGCAGGCTACACAATTACAGATTATTAATATAGAACAATTTTATTTTAGTTGCTGGGTGTTCCAGCGGGGCCAGTGGTTACGATGCTGCAGTTGAGCAGCCGTCTGGACCCAGCGTCTCCACGGCACGCGGCTCTCAACCCTCCAGCAGTGGACGTGTCCTCACCGATGCAGTCCTTGAAATGCAGAGGGAAGTCAGTAGTTCAATCAGAGAGGTGGCCAAGGAGTTGGGCGAAATCAAGACTGACTGAAATAAACTACACGATGAGGGAATTCTTGAATAAATAATATTTTCCACACCTTTTGTTGTTCTCTTCAAGCGACGCATCACTTCCAAACGCTGGCGCACAGCAGCAGCATTTGGCTCAAATGCGTGGGGATGGGGTTCAGAGTGGGGGCCAACACAGCAATCAGCACCAGGGGGTAGAGGCACGTTTTTGAGCTGTGGCACATTGTGTAGAACAGCACATGCCAGCACGATTTGGCACACACTATCACTTTCACGTGTTTCTTCCATCTGCCGACGGTGTCGCCATTTCTCATTTCACCCGTTTTTGTGCGTACGCCTGGGTCAGAGCTTGCGTGGAGGACTGCACATTTTCAAGTTTGCTTTTTATAAATCTCAACTATTGCGTAGAGAGTGGCGTACGCCTTCTTTTGTGCGTACGCAACGTTTATAAATGAGGCCCCTGGTCTCTACAAACACGGAAATTAAACTGAACTGATATTACTTACAAAAAGAAATTAAAATATTCACACAATTATTTTAGGGTAATTATAATAATAATAATACTATAATACAGATATTTTTTAAGACAGATATTTAGAAAAAAATCACGTGGTACATCAAAATCTAATTACAGAAGGACAATTGTCAAACAATGTGTATTTCTATGGTGAAGCTGAACTGATTTACTTTTAGGTGAAGGAAGATTGACTTGTGTGCATACTAGCAAGTTACACAAATAAAGGCCCTGGTTTCATCATAGTTTACAACAAAGCTTTTGTGGTATAAGGGAAGTTAAAATAAAATAGAATCAATTAAAATGAAATTTAATAACACAAAATAATTGCGAAAGAAAATAAGATGAAAAATAAAATAAATAACGACCAAACAAAATAAAATAAAGGTAAAGTAATAAAAAAATAAAATAAAGTAAAGGCAGTGAGAGTGCAGTACAGTATTTTAATTAAAGGGACCAGGGAATGGTAGTGTTCTAGGTTAAGGCTCAAATACAAACAGTTGGTTAACATCTGAGCTCAAAGGTTCCATTCATGTGCATCTTGACTTCTAAAATCGGCTTCACTTTGTTTAGTCCTGAGTTCAGATTCTTCCAGCTGGTTGCATGTGTCCGATCTCAGAAGGTAGATCTATTTGGATCCCACAACTTGAAGTGACTTAAAAACTAGTAGCAGTACTTTAAACTCATCTATAAGAGCAGCGTTTCTAAATGAGCCTTGGCAGAGCAGACAGATGCTGTTACTATAGTCTAGTCTGTAGAAGAGGAAGCCATGAAATAGTTTCCATAAATGTTGCCTGGACATAAAATCTCTCAATTCTATTATTTGACAGTCATAAAAAAGCTGGTTTTAGTTGTGACTTTATAGTAAGCACTAAGATTCAGGTCTGAGCCTATTATGAGACAAACTAGAATTTTTGTCCTAAGTTTAAAAATAAATTAAAATTTAATTCATAAATTTATTCACCTTCGAAGTTTCCTTCCTGTTTAGAAAAATAATTACTTCTGTATGTCATTGTTTAACTGAAGAACATTTGGCTACATCCGGGAGTTTAGCTACTCTAAGTAACAGCAAAAAGTCTAATAGACCACAGTTTATGAAGTTGAGTGTTTTCCGCAAGACTGTGACGGAAACATCTGACAGAGAAAGCACAGAGAAGGTAATCCAAGAAACGAACACGGAGGCACTCCATGTGGCATGAAGACTCTATGACATTGATGATCAAAACATCCTTCTCCTGACTTCTAGATAGCACCTGACCCAACTGTGGCCCAACACAACTTCCTCACCCACGTTTCCAGTCTGACCAAATGCCATGGCATTAAAGTTAGGAGGTTATGTTTGGAGAGTTAGGGTTTAAGGTAAGGCTGCTTTCCAGCAATCATGGTTAGATGGCAGATTTCATAATGCTGAAATGCTGTGTGATACCCGGGGGGATTTTGTTTATCTTTTTGGGTAAATAATTGTAAACTAGATTCCGCACTATAAGACACATATAAACAACACATTTAAAAGCCATAATTCTTTTTCAAAAAACAACAGTGCACCTTATCGGAGCACCATATATATGGATTCATTCTGGTTTTGCTTACTGATGTTGATGCAATTTTGAGAGCACGGCGCACTGTTGAAATGTTTGGTTGAAAACTATCACATTGAATAAACATAAAAAAATTATGGGAAGGATTTCAACCTGATTAGATAGCTTTACTTGAACAAAAATGAATCATATTGGTCCTACTGAATGTACCTAAGTTGGGTCACCTAAATGTATTTAGGTTCAACCTAAATCACTTCAATTGGTAACACGTATTTGAATTAAGTTTGTTCAACTAAATTTTGTATGTCTATCCAACTCAATTCAATATGTTGATGTAACATTTCTTTTTTCTTTAATTTTGTTCATTTTCTTAAATTTTCAACCTATGGGCCTTGTAAACTCATTTCAAAGACATGAATGACCCAGCAATGTCTCGCATGGCAAGGCAGAAGTTCACGTGTAATGAGCTCTGACTTTAATTCTGGAAAATTCGGTGCTTTACCGGGTTGATCATCATCCTACCCCAAACTCTAACCCATGGTGCAGAAAGAAATAAACATAACAGTTTAAATTACTAGTTAAAACAGAGTAAAACACCTACACCAGTGGTCCCCAACCCCCAGGCCACGGACCGGGTCATTTGGTACCGGGCCGCACAGAAAAATATAAAATAACTTACATCACTTCCGTTTTATATATTTCGGAATCTGAAAGACGATTTATTTTGAAAAATTGCCCGATTTTCTGTTACATCCGTCTATGTCACTCTTGACGCAGGCCAATTCGCTCGTCTCAGTCACGTGATAAGATACCGCTAAAATAAAACCCAGGAACTAGCAAAATAAGTAAAAAATAAAGGTCTTTGGAAAGTTTCTTTGCCAAGTGGAAAAGGCCCAGCCAGAAGACAGAAGAGGAGCCTTCCACTTCCAAAAAAAAAGAAAGCTATATTAGACAGTATCAGGAGTCCTGCTTAAAATACGGATTCATCCCAACGGTAGATTTCTTCGAACCATTCAGCATTGTGGTGAGTTGGATTTTCCATGCACTTATTTTGAAGGCATGTTTAAATGTTATAATTATAGGCTCCGTGCACGAAAGTAAGGAGTTCTACTTCCGCCGCCTTGAGTGTGAGGCCGACCATTTCCGGCTTGCGACTTCTATAGCAGCGACACGGCAGATTTTGATTGCGAAAGATGGTATATTTCACCCGTTTTCTACAAGGTCTCCCGAAAATCGACGTGAACGACATCTACAGGATAGTCGACCAGTGCGTGGTTACATGGGCAAAATATCGTGTCGAAAATACCGAAAAGGAAATGTGTCCCGTTGTAAACAAACCTTTGCTGTCACATATTTATGCAGCAGCTCGGTAACATACGAGGCGATCTTCCAAACGTGCTTTTATTAATTTTATGAATATTATGAAGTGCCTGTTCGCTCATCATTTTATATTTAATCCTTGTGGTCAGTGCTTTTTTTGTGGAAGAAGAACAGAACTGAAGAACAACCCAGTGTTAGGATAGGCTAACAACACTGGCTAACAACATCAGCCTTTATTTGTCGGGGCACAATTAGAAACACAATTCCATGTGTCGTGATTTTTTGAACAGTTTCTAAGGACTGAGCGGCATTTCTGCTCTGAAAAGCTCACACACACTGTGTGCTCTGCTCTGTCCTCGCGAGTCCGGCAGCCGCTAACCCAGAGCGGCGGCTCGGCTCGCAGTCCGAATTCTCACACATAACAAAACGCACACGTAACAAAACACCCTCCCCTCAAACACATTAATAAAACCAGCTGCTCTGCTCAGTCAGAGAGGTTCCCTCGGTCCACTGGCTCCGGAGCCCGAACGCAGAGCTCGGATGCTGGGTCCAGACGTCAGTGAGCACGCATCTCCCTCGTGAGGGGTGAAAGAGACGGGAGAGCCAGCGGGGCGAGAGCGGAGAGGCGCTTTACGCGGGGCGTCCGCAGAGCCGCTGGTCGGTCCCGTATGAGCTCACAAGCTTTCTCTCAGCGAAACACAGTCTATGCATGACGTAACCCAGAGCAGCAGCGACACACGATCGGTATATCCCAGCTATCTCGATCGTAAAGAAATTTTGATCCGAACGAGTCTGACCGGGGCAAAGTATTCCGAACGGCGTGTTTACATGACACATTTTCTTTCCGATTGCTGCAAATACGAAACACGACTCGTCTTGCTTGGGGTGAAGTCCTCCCGCCGTGTTCACCATCCATTCGGCTCTCACCCACACATATACTGGAAAGCTATAAAAGCTTATATTAGTACTGTTGTACTTTGACAAATTTGCACACGGGTATACAAAACAATGTTGTGATGTCTTTGTCACGCGTTGAAACACCAAACGCCTGTCTTTTACCCGAAATCCGCTCCTATTTACTCAAAACTAGCAACTCAACAAAACTCCCCACAACAATAACAAGACCAACAGGAAGTTGTCGGCCTCACACTCGAAACACGGAAGTTAACCGGAAGTTCTGTCGTGCACGTAGTCTATTAGCTGGAGGAGTGGCTACAACAGATACCTGGAAAGACCTCAGACCTAGTAGTGAAATAATAATGTGACCAGGGAGTGTTGAGGGCAGAGAGGACGTTGCTCATGTCATAATTCGTGTTTATTGTTATGTTTAGAAAATACCACAGTTTTCATGCAAGTCATATTATTTTGTTGTACTGTAGTGTAGGTCATGTGCACGTTTGGTCTGCTGTCGGAGTTCCGCAGGCTGCAGGAGTTACTGTCGGAGCTGGCATCGCAGGGAATTAAATCAATCCCCTTTGCCTGCTTTGATCAAAATAGGGTTGAGCTTGGGTGTTTCTTTTTGCCTACGGGTCCTTTCATCTGGCAGTTATGTTGTTTCACCCTTAGTTATTTCTTCCTGTTGTGTTTACTTCTTGTTGTCTTCATGTACATTGTATACCGTGTCAAAATAAAAGTGCAGAGTACGTCTTATCACGTGTCTCTGCCTTTATTGCAGCGTTGCTGCAGCGTTTGTCTGCCACATATAACATACTGGTCCGTGAGAATTTTGCCAGACATCAAACCGGTCGGTGGCGCAATAAGAGTTGGGGACCGCTGAGCTAGATAACAAAACCCATGGACAAAAACTCACACTTAAACCCCAATCTGCCCAGACAGGCAAAGAATATGGTATCCCACAATTCCTTGTGCTGCCTTACTTTATGACATTATGATGTCATGATGAATTGGCAGATTCACACCAAAGTTACACCAACTTAATTGAATTAAGTTGATTGACAGTAAAATAACTATGTCAGACAACTACGTATTATTCTTAAGTTAAATTAACTTAAAAAAAATGATTCATTTTCACCAAACTAGATAATTAAGTTAGATCAATGTAAAAAAGTTTATCTTTCCAACAACAGCCCAAATACTCTTTTTAGAGTGTTGTATTTAATTTGAAAGATGTTGGTTCAACAAAATGAGACTATGCCCTCCTTAACTTCTCTAGGTGGCAATATTGCACATGGAAACTTATAAAATGTGAAAAGACGGGCTCAACGTGGACAGGGTTAACATTCTGCAGTGTTCAGACATTCCGCGTCGTTGACGTTTCCCAGGCCGCAGCCAGGTGTAGTTGAGGAATTTTGCATAATCTCGTGATATCGTGAGGTTATTTACAGGCATAATCCAAGTTAATGGTCACTGTGAAATACGTTACTTGATTAACTTGCAAAATGACTTGCTAAACATTTTTGTGTTTAACTAGACTGTGCTTACTTTCTTCTTTTCTAAATGTGAGAAGATATATATAGCAGTTTTAACCAACTACAGGCCAATCTCTAATTTGTGTGTCTTGTCAAAAATCTCACTTTGTGTGCGAAAGAACTCAAAGAGTTTTTATACTCAAATGAGCTTCTCTCAACATTACAGTCGGGTTTCTTTCAGGAAAGTACAGTACCATGACTGCTGCTACAAAAGATAAAATGACATTCTTGTTGTTTTGACAATAAGCAGTACTGTGCTGCACTTTTCATTGATTTATCAAAAGCATTTGACACTGTGGATCACATTGTGTTAAAACAAAGACTTATCAGTTTTGGCCTTTCAGATCATGCAGTCTCCTGGCTCACAAATTACATGAAGAACAGAACCCAATGTGTTAGACAGGACGGTTTGTGTTCTGAATTCTTAAATGTACACACTGGGTGCCACAGGGTTCTGCATTAGGACCTCCCATTTGTCAGTGTATATCAATAGAGATCAAATGTTCATGCAAATATGCATTTTTATGCTGATGACACAATTATTTACTGCTTTGACCCATCCCCTACCACTGCTGTTAAATATCTGCAAAAAGCTTTTGATACGGTACAGCACACATTTCTCCAGCTAAAATTAACGGTTAATGCAGACAAAACCAAATGAATGCTGTTCTCAAACTCTAGAAACACCACAGGGTTTTACAGTTTCCACTCTAGAAGGAAATGAAATTGGAGTTGGTTCAATGCGGTACAAATATCTGGGAATCTTTGATTGATGATACACTCTCATTCAAGCCCTACATTGAAAATCTTGTTAGAAACGAAATTGAAACTGGGTTTTTATTTCAAACAAGTGTTGTTTTTTCACTGGGATTAAAAAAACGACTTTGTCACAAGGCAACTTTCTATCCATTTTGCATTATGAGGGACTTTATAAGAAATGCAACAGCTCAATGCTTTGAGTAGATTGATTTTGTATCTTAGGTTTTGTGGACAAACCAGGTGACACCGCTGACTTACTGCAGAGAACTGGTACGCTATGATGGTTCACTGGAGATCGCCATCAACTGGTGGCAGATTTTTTTATTTACAAATCTCTTCTGGACTTTTACCTTCCTGCTACTGCAGCCTGATCGCTGAGGACTGTGGAATCATAATGACTGGCGCTAAATGATCATCCATCGCTCATTGCCCATTTGCTCGCATGAGAACTGGGGAAAGGCTTTTGTCTTTCTGCCCCCTCCACACGGAACACTTTACAGAAAAAAAGATGGAAATTAAAAAGAACTCATTCCTCTGGGAATATTTTTAACCAAGCTGAGATTTGAGGAGAAAGTCACTTTTAACTGTACCTGTTTTACATGAGTTCTAATTTTTATTTGTTTTAATGTTGACATTTTTATTGTAAATGTAATTCATTGTTTCCTAGCCAGGACCCCTTGAAAAAGAGATTCTTAATCTCAATGGGACAATTCCTGGGTAAATAAAGGTTAAATAAAAAAAATAAAAAGTTGACTTGTGTCGCAAGGATGATCTTTTCCTTATTGCTGCTCATTTTGGCATTAGTGTTTCTAAGCAAAGCCTGAAAAGAGAAATTAAAAACCATGTGGTGGGGAAGTTAACTCAGATTGGTGTTCTGGGAGAGCCTATGGATGCTGGCCATGCTGTTATGGGGGAGGCTGTTTCTCCTGGTGTTTCTGTTTCAGATGTGAAGGACCATATCACACCCATTCGTCCACCAGAGGGTGTTCCTGCAATGCCTGTCACCTTGCCCCGCTTTGATGCATCCTCCTCATGTTTCTGGTTCCGGTGCCAAACTTAGAGTACGGCTGTTAACTCGACTTCATTTGGAAGCAGAAGAGAAGGAGAGGGTGAGAAAAGCAGAGTACGACCTACGTCTCCAGGTGAAAAAATTAGAAATTGAAGCCGAAAAAGAGGTCAGGCTCCGCCAGATAGAACTCGAAGCCATGAAAATTTCCTCAGGACAATTTCAACCCTCGCTATCTGAAAAATCGGGGGACGTTTTAACAAAGCACAGTTTTGATGTCAGTAGAAATATTGCACTTGTACCAGCATTCAGGGAGTCATAGTTGGACTGTATTTCCCCAATGCATTTGTGAAAGGATTGGTTAGTGCACTAGACTGGCTAAAAGACATGTGGCCTATTTTGCTCCATTGGTAAATTGGTTGAAAGGCCTAAGAAGTTGTGTCTACTTTGTCTTTGCTGGTGGTGCTTGGATTACAGTTTCTCACAAAGAAGCTATACTACTGCATAAGGAACTATAGTGCCTGAGGCATACAGGCAGAGGGATAGGAACCACAAAAAGTCCAGTGAGCAGACTTTTGTGAAAGCCACGTAAAAGGGGGAATCTCTTGACAAGTGGTGTGCTTCAGCAACGCCAAAGATGACTTTGAAGCACTAAGATCAGCTATCTTGCTAGAAGACTTCAAGAGAGCTTTGCCAGAAAAGCTTGTGGTGTTCTTGAATGAACAAAAAGTGTCTTCTCTGTCTAAGGCAAGGTCCTGAAGACAAGTTTGTGTTGACCCACAAAAATGTATTTGGGGCACTTCTCTCTCAAAGCCACTCTGATCCTCTATTAACTCGTCTTTGCCATTCAGATAAACCAAAAGCTACCATTGTCACTCCCCTCGCCATGTTTACTGCCACAAAAGGACATCTTATTGCTGACTGCTATGCCTGGAAGAAGTCAACCTCTTCTAGTCAACCAAAGGAATACTGATGGTACATGTTCTGATCTCCCACTGGCCAACAGGAGGGTATCAACCTAGACCCTGTTTCAAGCTACTTGTCTCAACTAGTTAGGTTGTGTTGTGTCTCTACTGATGACACGCTGTCCAGTGTCCTGTAAAATTCCTTTAAGAGACACTGGAGGGTCAAAGCAGTCTATAGTCCGTGGAGGGTGTTCTGCCCTTAACAGAGGCGTCATCATGTGGTTCCTTTGTCATGATTCAGGGAATTGGAGCAAACCTGGTTTCTGCTCCTTTGCACACGATCTACCTGAAGTCATCACTTGTAACCGAATGGTTAAAGTGCTAGCAGTTCTTTCAGCTCTGCCTATCGGCGTTGACCTCATTTTAGGTAATGATTTGGCTGGGGGGAAAGTCACCCCAGTCCCTGAGTTACTCGACAGCCCTAACATGGATGATGTGCCAGATAAGTTGATGGATGATGTTCTTTTTCCATCATGTGTTGTTACCAGGGCCCGATCCAAGAAGGGTGAAATTGACCTGTCTGACTCATTTCTTGCCACAGATGAGTCGTCTGACGGAGAAGAGCGCACAAAGGAAGTGAAACAAGTTGTGCCTCCTCTCACCAGCATTGCCGATCCGAATCCTGCTAGTTGTAAAGACTTTATCATGGCTCAAAGAAATGATGTAACCCTTTCCAGGTGTTTGTCTTCTGTTGTCTTGAAGGAGGAGGCTAGGAGAAAAACAACTGCTTACTTCCTTGACAATAATCTGCTGATGCGACGATGGTCAGATGGATTGAAAACCGGAGGCGGGGATGTGTATCAGGTTGTAGTGCCCACAGATTACCGTAACAAGGTTTTGTCCTTGGCCCATGACCACCCTGGTCTGACACTTGGGTGTTAATGCTGACCTATAACAGAATCCTGAGGCTTTTTTTCTGGCCCGGCCTCAAGACAGATGTTGTAAGGTTTTGTAAAACATGTCAGGTGGCAGGTAAACCAAATCAGGTGATACGACCTGCTCCACTCCATCCCATCCCTGCAATAGGAGAGCCTATTCGAAGAGTAATAATGATTGTGGGGCCATTGCCAAAAACAAAGATGGGGAACCACCTTATTAACTATAATGTGTGCTGTTACTAGGTTTCCTGAGGCCATCCCTTTAAGAAAGATTACAGCCCCAGTAATCACCAAAGCATTGGTGAAATTTTTTACAGTGTTCGGACTCCCAACAGAAATCCAATCGGATCAGGGAACGAACTTTAAATCAAGAACTTTTGCCCGAGCATTAGAGTGTCTTGGGATCAAACACGTGACTTCCAGCCCATATCACCCTGAGAGTCAGGGAGCTCTGGAGCGCTTTAATCAGACTCTTAAAGCTATGTTACGGAAGCACTGTTATGACTCAGAGAAGACATGGGATGAAAGCATTCTCTTTGTTTTGTTTGCTGCTCGTGAGGCTGTACAAGACTCTCTTGGATTCAGTCCTTCAGAGTTGGTGTTTGGACATGACGTAAGGGGTCCACTTAAAATGTTAAAAGAAAATCTTGTTTCTCAGACAAAGGAATTTAAAAGCATTCCAGAGTATGTTGCTGAAATTAAAATGGATCACAGGCTTTGTTCTCTGGCAAGGAACAACTTAGTTTTCTCAGGAGAAGATGAATCGACATTACGATCGGCAGGCCATAGTAAGGTCATTTGAGTGCGGTGACAAGGTATTGGTTTTTTTGCCCAAACCTGGATCAGCCTTGTCTACCAAGTTTTCTGACCTACATTGTGGAGAAGAAGTTAAGTGTTAGATTACCTCATTCAACTCCCCTGAAAGGCGCCGCAGTACAAGAGTGTGTCATGTCAACATATGAACCAGACTACACCCGTGAGATGCAAAATCAGGAGCAATCTCAAGATGCCAACACACATAGTTTGCCTGTGGCTTTAGCCTTGACTGCATCTCCACCTGAAGACAATGACTGTTTGTTGTCCGACATTGGAACTCAGGGTATTAAATTGTGTAATAGTGACATATCGTCTAACTCGCTTTTCCACCTAGCTCACCTATCAGAAAGTCAGCGAGATTTAGAGGCATTGATTAGAATTTCAATGTCTTTGGTGATGTACCCTCTCAGACAACATACATTGTCTATGAGGATTAGCCTTACTACCGCTCTAATCACAGAATGGAATGATTAACCCGGTAAAGAGAAACCTGATGAGAAAAGAGGTGGAGTACCTCTTGCAGCATGGTTTAGCCATTCCAAGTAGTAGTCCTTGGAGCTCCCCTTGTCTTTTGGAGGTTAAAAAAAATGGAAGCCCTCGGTTCTGTACCGACTATCGTAAAGTGAACGCGATTACAGTACCAGATGCCCATCCGTTACCACTTATTGATGACTGTATAGATGATCGGGTTCCAAAATTTGTGACCAAGCTGGATATGTTGGGTGCTGCTGGTTCCTTCTGATCAAGCTGCAGCTTCTGATATTTCAGCTTCTTTGTTGACCTGGACTACTTTCTCCAGTATACAGTCATGCTCGGATGTGTAACGCACCTGCAACCTTCCCAGCAAAGGCTGGTGAGTAAAGCAATTGGGGATGTTAGAAATTGTAGGTCATATCTGATGACATTGTGGTACTCGATGACTGGAACAGCCATGTGTCATCTTCTGAGGAAAGTTCACGCTTACTGCTGATTAACGTTGAACCTCGCAAAATGCGAGTTTGGGAAAGGCACAGTCCTTTACCTTGGACAACAGGTTAGCAGTGGGAAGATATGTCCAGCTGATACTAAGGTGCTGGCCATCAAGGACTTTCCAATACCTACCACCAGGAGAGAACTCCGTCGCTTTCTGGGAATGGCTGGTTATTATCATCGGTTCTGTAGGAACTTTTCTGTTGTGCACCCTAACATCAATGACTAGTCCTTCTGTGCCTTTTGTGTGGTCTAACGAATGCCAGCAGGCTTTCAACAACCTCAAAGGCATCCTGTGCTGCAATCCTGTCTTGTCTGTTTTCTACTCTTCCAGGCCTTTCAAGCTTGAAGTTGACGCTAGTTCTGTGGGAGCAGGTGCGGTCCTATTGCAAGAAGATGAGGACAACATTGACCATCCTGTTGCATACTTCTCCCGCAAGTTCAACAAACACCAACTACACTATTCAACAATAGAAAAGGAGACACTTGCACTGTTAGCCCTGCAACACTTCGAAGTGTATTTAGGTTTCAGTTGTGTACCGATAAAGTTGGGTGTTTACAGACCACAACCCTTTTTGCCTTTCTCTCCGAATGTACAACAACCAGCTGCCTTATGAGGTGGTCCCTAATTTGTCAAGACTACAACTTGGACATACAACATAAAAAGGGCTCTGAAAATGTGATGGCTGATGCTTTGTCCAGAGCAGTCCTGGAATGAGAATTCTTTTTTTCTCTCTTGCATTGTACCAAACATGTTTGGTCTTGTATGGTGTAAAACATGCAGGGGTTTTTCATGTCTTTCTTTGTTTCCTTTCCCTCTGCATGTGTGCTTAAAGAGCTATAATACACCCGTGAGGACCTGGAGTAGTTGCACAATCAGGCCCCAAAGCCAGCCACCAGGCCTGCATATAAGCTCCTGTGAACCACTGGAGAGGGAGCCTTTCTGGATTCACTACCAGATGAATGGTTTGAGCTTATTGTGTTGAGAATGTGGGGAGGTTTGTGGACAGGTGAGACGGGGTACCCTGTACACCCCATGCAGCTTGCTTCTGTTAGACACACTAGGTGTTGGTTGGTGCCACCCTTTGTATGTTTTATCACTTTATAGATAATGCAGTGAGTCTTTTTCTTTTCTTGTTTTAGTTTTAGCGCTTTGATAGCTCAGGCTGGGTTTTGTTTCTATTAATTTCATTCCTTTGGCCCAACCTATCCCTACCTCCCCATCTCCACGTTCAATAAAATCTTTAAAAGTTCCTCATTGTGTGTGTTTATGTTACGTACACCTCCGCCCTACATTTGTACGGTTTGTGAACGAACAGCCTGCTTTGGTCAAAATAGGGTTGAGCTTGGGTGTTTTTTTGCTCACGTGGTCCTTTCTTATCTGGCAGTTATGTTGTTTACCCTTTAGTTATTTTCCCGTTGTGTTTACTTCTTTGTTGGTTCTCTATGTACAATGTTTACCGTGTCAAAATAAAAGTTTAGAGTACGTCTTATCACGTGTCTCTGCCTTTATTTCAGCATTGGTTCAGCGTTTGTCTGCCACATATAACATACTGGTCCGTGAGAATTTTGCCAGACATCAAACCGGTCGGGTGGCGCAATAAAGTTGGGGACCGCTGAGCTAGATAACAAAACCCATGGACAAAAACTCACACTTAAAACCCAATCTGCCCAGACAGGCAAAGAATATGGTATCCCACAATTCCTTGTGCTGCCTTACGCTATGACATTATGATGTCATGATGAATTGGCAGATTCACACCAAAGTTACACCAACTTAATTGAATTAAATTGATTGACAGTAAAATAACTATGTCAGACAACTATTCTTAAGTTAAATAACTTAAAAAAAATGATTCATTTTCACCAAACTAAATATACTGTTAATTAATGTAAAATTATCTTTCCAACAGCCCAAATACTCTTTTTAGAGTGTTGTATTTAATTTAAAAGATGTTGGTTCAACAAAATGAGACTTTGCCCTCCTTAACTTCTCTAGGTGGCAATATTGTACATGGAAACTTATAAAATGTGAAAAGACGGGCTCAACGTGGACAGGGTTAACATTCGGCAGTGTTCAGACATTCCGCGTCGTTGACGTTTCCCAGGCGCAGCCAGGCGTAGTTGAAGAATCTCGCATAATCTCGGTTATCTACAGGCATAATCCAATTTAATGGTCACTGTTAAATACGCTACTTGATTAACTTGCAAAAATGACTTTGCTAAACATTTTTCAATATATATATACCCCATTAATACCGACTCAGAAATGGGGCCAACATCAGTCACCTGATGTATACTTGAATAGTGCTTTCTACCTTCCTTGAAAGCCCAAAACGCTTTACAGTCACAAAGCCGTTCACCCCTTCACACACTCTGCTGTGGAACACTGGTGCCAACCTTCCACCAGAGGCAAGGCGTGGTTCAGTGTCTTGCCCAAGGGCACTTTGACACATGGGTATCAAGCTTACAATTTTCTGATCAGGGGTCGATCGCCCTACTGCTGCACCAAGGCCACCACCAAGTGTAAAGCACTTTTGTACCTTGAAGTATTGAACAACAAAGCTTTATTCTTTCTCATTCAGAAGTTCCAGTGAATGCCTAATCATCATTGACAGTGATCTGGTGCACTCTATAGTGTGAGAAAACTTTTTTTGAACAAAAATCAGATTAGAAGTTGGCCTATAATTATTTAACATTAAAAAAATTACACTGGATATCTTCAGAAGGAGTTTAACTACTGTCTGAAGGGAATGTGGAAAAATACCTCACTGGAGCAAGTTTTTAGAGTTTAGAAAGTCGTTTATGTTGCTGAAAACATTTGAAAGAAATTGGTTGACAGAGTTTCCAAATAACAGGTTGATGAGTTTATTGCCAAAACTATGTCTATCCGCATTTTGTACTTATTCAAATCTTGACATTTTGAACAGATTAGTCCTGCCAGGCACAGCTGAGACCTGGTTAACTGATTTTTCATGAATAATTGTCATTCAGGTTGTCCTTTTTACATAAGCAAAGGAAGCACAAGGACTATTGATGTGGCTACTGAAAACATTGGCCAAAAAGGCTATTCAAGTCTATTTTAACACAAAATCTTACTAATAAAGCCTCTAGATAAATTTGATGGTTAATGACAAGATGGTTTTGCTTTAGTTTTCTACAATCTCTCTTACGTTAGTAGATAACACGTTGCTCCAAAGATGTGTAGATTTTTCAAATGCAATTGTGTCAATAAGCTGACATCCTGCAGCCAACAGTTCTAGAGGGATGTGAAATTTGCTAATCTAACCATAAGAATGGCCACTGGGCTGTCTTATAAAAACTTTTTAGATTTAGATTAGATAAGTGCAAAAGCAAACATCAGCAAAAACGTGTGGAAAAAATGCTTTTTTTCATTTATAGTGGGGGTTACAATCTAAAAACAACCTTGTGATAGGTAATATCTATGAAGAATTACAGATGTTTTAAACCAAAAAAACATCTCACTACACACTTTATACATTTTGCCCAGACAGACATGAACATTTTCACACTTTTCTCTGTTTTTTAAACTCTCCACGTTCAGCCCTTCGTAGAAAAATTAGAAACTGAACGCATTCTGTACAGAGACCTGGCACAGAGAAAATTGAATGACAATGCTTTACAGCAGGGGTGTCAAACTCATTTTCAGAGGGCCACATCAGCATAGCGGCTGTCCTCAAAGAGCCAGATATAACTTGTATTTTTAACATGTAAATGTAATGAAAAATCAATGTAACTACTCCTTAATGTTAAATAACTCTTATCTATTTACTATAACTTTTTTAAAGTGACAATAACAGTTGCATAGAAAACATATGTTTAAATTTGATTCTCACAGGTTAGGTTATTTTGACACTACGGTTCTCTGATCCAACATATTTCAAGTCTGATTCCTCCTAGAATTAAAAATACACATCAATTTTTATTTTATTATAAAAACTTAAAACTTTGATGCTATCACTGGCCAACATAAAATGACATGGAGGCCACATTTGCCCCCGGCCTTGAGTTTGACACATGTGCTTTCATAGCCAGTTAGGATGCAGAACTTAATGCACCGTAAGAAATGTAATAAAAAATTTTTTTTTAAAAGCATGTAAAATTTGCGCTTAAAAAAAGAAGACTGCGAAAAGTGAACCACGATACAAAGGTACCACTTTAATTTTTAACTAAAAAAAGAATCATGCCTTTATACGACTCATGCTTGGATACAGAATTTCCTCTTGCATTCATATTTTTTATTTTAAATTGTACGCAAAATATTAATTTGTGCACAATTGTGTATTTCTGTAGTTTCTTTTACCAATGAAACCTTCATCAAGGATGATTTGAGAGGAGACTAAGAGGGTCTGAGTTGATTCAGGTTATAAAGGTTTTTTTCTTTTAAAGAAAACCCTAGCAAACTTTTTCAAGACATTTTGAAAACTCCTCAGAAAAAAACAGAAAGAAAATCAGCACAAGCCTTACGAAACACACAGCTCTTAAAATACTTTGAAGAAGTCATCTCATTGGTAGTAGATGTTTTTAGTTTAAATTTCTATGCTATATAATAGAGCATGTAACAAAACTTCATTTCATGCATGCTATCATTGTTTTTTGTTCATTAAATTTCCTCCTCACCATTTCATGCTTGAATTCATTGGCAAACACCACAGCAGCAGGTGTCTGCAACCTGTGGCTCTGGAGCTACATGTGGCTCTTTTATCCCTTCATTCTGGCTCTTTAAGCCTTTCATTGTGGCCCTTTGGCTTTAGTGAAAAATTGCAACCATTTAATAAATAATAGATTAGTTATTTAAGTTTTTTAACTTTTGTTTAGATTTTTAACACGTGAAACAACTGAAGAAAGTGTGGTTAACAGCTACATCTACCGTCAAGGAAATTCTGCAGAAATGTTGTGTATTGTTGTGTTTGTATTTTTATTTTAAAGTTATTTTTTTTGTAAAATAATACTAAAATGTTTAAAGTTATGTACAAATAAAGTTTAAAATTATTTAGGGTTGTGTGTTTTGGGGTGCACATCTTAAATGAGAATGAAAAGTTCAGTTTATTCAAAATGTTTTGAAATGTGTCTTTTTTTGGTTTGTTTTTTAAATTTGATTCCACATCAATGTAGTTTAGTTTTTACAGTAAAAGGAAAAAATGATGGTTGTGCACCAAAATCCTAATGATAAAAACATCCTCGGGAGGATCATATTTGACACAGGGTGGGTTTTATTTTCAAAAGAACTAGTGCGTGCTGCAGTAAAAATTTAAAAATAAATGAAAACTGTAATGAACCATGTAGAAACTGTAATATTTAATTATTGTAATATTTAAAATCTACATTTATAAATAAATGTTTAATAGCCACAACTATTGTGCATTTTTGTAACGGATCAAGTGGGACTATGTAGCCCTCACTGGAATCTGGTTTGTACCATAATAGACTAAATGGCTCTATTAGCATCAAAGTTGCAGACCCCAGACCTAAAGAATGCTGTAATCTATTGTTCTGCTTACTTTTACATCTTTGTGCTTCAAAAAGCTGACATGCAATTATTTTTAAAGTATGAACCATTTATACATCTTAACTCAAGTGTTTTTTTTTCATTCATTCATTCATTCATCTTCTTGACCGTGTATTCCCTTTCGGGGTCACGGGGTTGCCGGAGCCTATCCCGGCCACTTGGGCGAAGGCAAGGGATGCCCTGGTGTTTGGTGCAAAAAAGAAAAATTAGAAAGAAGCCGTGCATCCAAACAAGACACAACAACGGGAGAAAGAGGGGATAAGTGGGACTGGTGTGCTTCTTCCACTTGGTTCAGTGAGAAGATAAAGGCAGCAGTACCTGTGAAGGGTTGTTGTTGTTTTCTATCATAAGGCTGTCCCTTATCCGTCCTCCACCCGCTTTGTTGTGTTGAGGGTGAAATAAAGTAAAAAGCCATACACACTCACAGTTTTGTAGAATTCCGAATTGCAGATCAAACCTTTTTTTATTTTTTATTCCCCAGTGGGAGCCAGCTGGAGAACCTGAAAGCTCACTTGGTACGGGAGAACTTGTTAACACTTCCACAGCAGAGACCAAGCTGGGATTTAAACTGGGAGCATTTAGCTGTGAGGTGACAGTCATCGCCACCTCTACACCGTCTGTCACAATCTGTCACTTCAAACTTTCTTCCTGAGAAATCGCTGCACTTGTAAATGCGGCTGACATGAAAGCACACCTGTTGTGTTAAGCTGAGGTCGATGTGGACTTTCATGGGATGCTGCCATGGAGGACTGACAAAAAGATTTTTTTACCTGACACCTCCTTTTAATGGTCGATTATTGGTCTCATTCTGTCCGAATCATTTAACACCTTTATTAAAAAAAAATGAGAAAAGCTTGATGGGTTAAATATTATGTAGGCTAATACAAGCTCAGTAAGATAATGCAAACTCAGAGCAGGAAAACAGCAAACAGGTCATTGAAGCTCAAAATATAAACAGCTCAAAATAATGACTGTGATGATATCAATTGCGCTTTATGCTACGTTCACACCAGTGTTGCCCGTTCAAAAACCCAATAAACCTGCATTCTTGTTTTTGCTTTTAGCATATGGTGTTCAAACTGGACTGTTGCTACCTGATACAAGCGCATGTACCTAGCGCTGAAAGAGGCTCAGTGAGAAAGGTCGAAGTGGTGTAAATCTTGTGAATCTTGCTCCAGGCTTTTTTTTTTCACAGCTCTATTCTGATTTATAAAAGGCTTGGTGTCCTAGACTTCTGTCTGGGCTCAAACTGTAATTATTAATTTCTCTTCCGTGATCAATTTTTAAATGGTTGACACTTCTGTGAATTAAAAGGGATGCCATCCATATGTAACTACCAAATCTGTGATAGGCAGAATACCCTGCCACACCCACAAAAAATGGCGGTAACCTCCCCCCAGCACTGCACACTTTCTTTTTAATTATTTCAGATTCTCTATTCTTAAATACACAAATTTCTTTGAGTTAAAATATACATTTATTTTTTGCAGTATATATATTTGCAGCACATACATGTTCGTTTGTTTAGTTTACTCATTTTGGTTTGTTTAATTAATGTCACCTGCTTTTGAGTTACCCGTGCTGAGGGTGCTACTGGTCGCTACGGGTGTGGCTGAGGTTCTGCTCCTGGAGCTGTGCTGTGAGGCCTGGCCAAAAGAGGGAGTCAAGTCATCACAGCCTTTAAATGCTCCAGTCAGGCAATTGGGCAGGCGCCATCCACAGAAGCCTCCAATGGGAGAAGCCATTGGACTTATTTATTGTTTATTTGCTTTGCTTTTGTTTATTATTCATTTTGTTCTACTTTGAATGTTTTTTCTTTTCCACTAAGAGTCCAAGTTTTGTGTTTAGTCTTGTCTGTGTGGTCTGTGTAGTCATGTTAGTTCCCCCCATGTTTCTCAGGGGGTCTAATAAGCCACTATATGTGTTCCCATATTGTGTCTTTTGGGTAGGTCAGTTTGTTTCTGTTATGTGGTCTGTTCAGTTGGTTAAGTTAAAGTTAAGTTTGTTGCCTGACTTAATTATGTTTCTGTTGACCTCTTTTAAGGGCCCAGTTTGGAAATTATTTATATTTCTTTGAGAAAAATTAAACTTTTATTTTTTGATAAATTTCTGTTGTCCTCTTTGGCCGCTCGATCCCTCAGTCCCTGACTGGTCAACGTTAAACTAGTAGTTTAAAACGGGTTCAAAGGCCATGGGTTTTGTGCATTGAACTGGAAAACGCACTTAAAAACTTGTGTTGGGACATGTAAGAGCACAGGTTTTGAACACAGAAGCCCATGACACATATTAATAGATGTTTTGCACATGCTACATTCACACCAAGCATGTGTTGTGCATTTAATGATGTGATTGCAGTTTCATGAACCTGTTTTTAGCATACGGTGTTCACACCGGACAACCAGAGGAAGGGGCTTTTTTCCTCTTCTGTATACTAGCGCATATCCGCCACCTATAGTTGAAAGAGGTTTAGATCAAAATATCAAAGCCGTCCAAATCTCATAAATTTTGCCCCAGGCTTTTTCTTTCACAGCTTGATTCAAATATATGAAAGACTTGGCACCAAAAAGTTCAGGAAGGGCACAAATCCCAATTGTTAATTTCTCCTTCATTATCCCTTTTCAAACTGCTTTTCAGGAGGCTGGATAGCTCCGTTGGTTAAGTGCGAGACTGGCATATGGACAACCAGGGTTTGATTGTGTGCTTCATCCAGTGTGGATCCTCAGGCAAGACCATTGGCGCTAATGCCTAATTATGTAGTCATGGGGCGGGGCTAAGTCTGGGTCTCCCTGTGCCAGTCCCCAGCCCACATAAAATACAGGGAGTGGAAGGGCATCCAGCGTAAAAATCTCTGCCAAACATTCTGTAGCGACCCCCTGACGTGAGAAGCCAAAATGTGAACAATCACTTTTCAACCGACTGGCAATTCCTGGTTATGTCACTCACTAATCCTACTCCCTGATTGGTCAAAGTTCTGCTGGTTGGTGTTCAAGAAGTCGAAAGTTGAACCTTTAGCTTGTGTTCAATGAACACCGGGTTTATATGTAGAGCCCAAAAATACACTTAAAAATCGCATAGTAATGCATGGACACAACCGTTCTGAACGTAGAAAAGTCACACCACCTTTGGCAATGCGCTGAGGTGGGACCTCAGCACAAGCTGCAGTGTTACGTTGACTTCCCACCTTATTATCTCCATCTTTATCGTTTCCTTTTCTTGAAGATGCATTCCTGGCTCTGCCAATTAACACCTTCATCAATCTTGATGCGCCATAAATCCCACAGGCATAACTACTGGCCACCATCTATAGTCCATATACTATAAACACAAAAGCTAAATTGTGATAACTTCTCCTTTGCTTCTAATGCAAATTTAGAAACTCTGCCCTCAATCAAACCCCGACTCCAAAGTAATATCCTTCTTTGGAATCTGCATTTGGGCGCCACCTCTTATATTCTACGATAAGAGTAATCCCGAAAATACAGAATCTACAAAGAGCAATATTGTATTTTACAACTATTCTTTATTCCTACAAAAGTTGCCTCTTGTGCAAGCTCCACTCTGAAGTGAAAGAAAACCACTGTGATCTTAAGTGTCTGGTGCCGTATAGTAGAAAAATCCAAGTTATTTGAAGTCATTCTGTTTCGACTAACACGGTTTATTGGTGTGTCAAAGAATAAATTACATTCATTATTTTTCTTACTACCTTTTGTCACACTTTCAAAAGAAAAGACGAGCCACAAGAAAGCAACCCCATTATGCAGTCTGGGTTTTTCAAGGTTTGTCAATAAATAAGGCATCATCATTTTCAATTTCAACTGAGAAATGTTTGAAAAGAGCCGCTTTACTGGCTCTTCAGAGACTTAAAGCATTTACTCACAAACACGCAGGTGAAACTGGAAACAGACAGAATTGTTTTGACTTCGAAATCATAACTTTTTTAGTCTTATAACCCATGGGAAAAAAGCTGGAAAAACTAATTTGAAGCTACAGATTTTTTAAAAACTTTACCAAAAAATTGAACGCAAAAAATTACAGAATGAAAATGATATGAACCAGGACAGGAAATAAATATTTTGCTCAAATCTGGAAGTTTTCTTTAAAAAAATTTAATACTTAATTCTGTGTGTTGAAAACCAAAAGGAACAATTCCTAAAAATCATGTGTCATTGAAAATAATTTTGAAACAGACACATTTTCTTGTGACGTGAAAGTTAATATTTTATAATATAATAATTATATTTATATTATATATATATATATATAGTATATATATATATATATATATATATATATATATATATATATATATATATATATATATAAATATAATAATTATATATAATATTTTTATATTTTTTTTCTTTTCTTTTTGTGTGTGTCCAAATCTAACAAATGAGCTCTTCTAAGATGAAAATGTATATGGGTTCCAGTTTTTTTTACATCAAATGAAAGATTACTTTTCCCCCCTTGAAATTCTAAATAATGTTAATGTTTAAAAAAAATACATCCATCTCTTTAGCACTTTGGTCTTAAAAGTTAGAAATAAAAAATGAAACTTAAACTTAAGTAAAACCTAAATATCAATTAAGCTTCCTTTTTTCAAGCATCTCTGATTTGCTTATTTTAATTATGCAGTTCTGATGGATAGCTCATGTGTCATGTGAGAAAAGATGCTGGTTTCTCTCCATTCTGACTTTGCCCGTATGGAAAACTCAGACAATCAAGAAACGTGTTCATTCACCATGATGAAGCAGAGACAACTGGCAAAAGATACAAGCGCAACTAAATGAATTGATGTTTTGTGGTCACATTCCTTTTCACAACTTGTGAGTATTTTGTTAGAGCCAATTGCTGGAGAAATGTAATTAGGAAAACGCACGTGAAGATCTGATGGCATGCATGAGAAAATCACGCAGAGCGGAAGAGAAAGCTGGACCCACCGTGTGGCCAAGGTGAACTACGCGAAAGCTGAAGAATGACTTGCGGCAGCGGGCGCGGAGACTCGTCTTTGGAAAAGAATATGATCAGAAAAAAGAGAGAAAAAAATCCGACAAGAGACTTTTGTCTTTCTGTGTCCACGTCCAAGTGCTGCGTCTCGTTTCGTTACGTCCTCACGGATGTCGCTCAAAGTCACATTTGAGAACTGAGACAAGCGCTCCGCTGACGAGGAGAATCTGCGCTCCGACTGGATGCGCGCGCGCAGAGAGGAGCGGACGCACCAAGTTCCACACAAGCGAGGGAAAGGTGCGCGCACAAACCCTGGATTCAATCACACCCCGGTTCTTATCAGACAGACTTTTTTCAGTCAGCTAATGCAACGCCTGGAAGCAGATGTCAAAGACTGTGAAGCATCTCAAGTGAAGCTGGAAGGAGGCAGCTCTGTTGCTATCACATCTGTGAAGTACCAAAGCAGTTTTCACTGGTGTTCTCCATTTTTCTCTTTAAGTCACATTTAAATTTAATTATATTCATATTTCATCCTATAGGCTTTAGGTGAAGATCTCTGTAGAGGGCAGACTTTGTAATATTTCATTTTTTGTAAGGATGCATATTGTTTCTCTTAAAGAAGGAGATTCTTGTCAACAAAGAAGATCCATTGAATGTTACCCAAACCTGAAGTGGCCTGGGAAAGGGGCATCCAAATCACCTCAGTCTTAAGTTACACATGGAGCCCATTTTCATCCGCCTCATATATGCTGATATTGGAGATACTAAGTGTGTTTCCATAGTTACATGGTTGACACAACTGTATCTCTCTGCCAAGCAAATAATGCATCAGCAGAAATAAACGATCAGTGTCACATACATTAGGAAACAAACTTTTAACAAGTTCCTCATATTCAACTAGGAAAAGACAAATATCTGTTGTAAACAAAGCTCTCTAATCATTTGGCATAGTAAACTGCACATATTAAATCTAAATGTCCAGTTAATTATTAAATTTAGATAAACTGTAGATCATTAATGCAACAAATTGCTTTTTTTTGGTTCGTTTTTTTGGTTTGACGCGCGTCGTCAAAAACTATACGACCAATGAGAACAGCGCTTTTGCACACTTGTCTGGAGCTTCTGAAGTTACAGTAAAACACAACTTGGGGGCGCTCAAACATCAAACTGCCTTTCTGAGCACACATACCAGCGAAGAAGATAGACGCCAAGTAGCGTCTACACTGCCGCGAAGAAATTATGCCGGACATTCTAAAATATCCATGAACATGAATATTTCAAGCACCAGTTGCTCCAACTGGTGTTTGAAATATTCATGTTTTCTTTGTATGATTCTGACAAGCGCGTAAATACTTGCTCTCTTCTTCTGAGTGAAAAGCGACTTTAAGAAGCGTAAAGTCGCGCAGCGCCACCTTGTGTACAGGAGTATTTCTGTTTACATTAAGCGCCATCTAATGTCAGGGAATGAAATTGCATGTTAGCTCGGCTCATCGTCAGCAAAAATCGCCTGGGTGTGAACACAAAAAACGTGTCGAAAAACGCTGGCAAATAACGCCTGGCGAATAACGCCTGGCGAATATTCGTCCCGGTGTGTACGGGCCTTAAGGCTCACTTTACCTTTTGAGCCCGAGCTCTTGTTTGATATGCTTTTTTTATTTGGTGGTCACAGGGCCCCAGGTAATCAAAGTTTACTACAGTAGTAAAAAAAAAAACACAACGTGATGTCCTCGTGTGCGGACACCAGGTCTCAATAGGTTAAAAGCCCTGATTTAAAAAAAAATAAAGCCTTATACGCCTCATAATCCGACGCGCCTATTATACAGTGGGGCAAAAGGTATTTAGTCGGCCACCATTGTGCAAGTTCTCCCACTTAAAAAGATGAGAGAGGGCTGTAATTTTCAGGTATACCTCAACTATAGACAACATGAGAATAAATTCCCAAAAATCTGATTGATTAATTTTAAACAATTTGTTTTGGAAATTATTGTGGAAAATAAGTATTTGGTCACCTACTAACAAGCAAGATTTTTGGCCCTGGAGATGGATTGGGGTGAGCTGGACCGCAGAGTAAAGGCAAAAAGGCCAACAAGCGCTAAGCATCTCTGGGAACGCTTTCAAGACTGTTGGTAGACCATTTCAGGTGACTACCTCTAGAAGGTCATCAACAGAATGCCAAGAGTGTGCAAAGCAGTAATCAAAGCAAAAGGTGGCTACTTTGAAGAACCTACAATATGACATATTTTGAGTTGTTTAACACTTTTTTATGTACATAATTCCACAAGTGTTAATTCATAGTTTTGATGCCTTCAGTGTGAATCTACAATTTTCATAGTCATGAAAATAAAGAAACCTCTTTGAATGAGAAGATGTGTCTAAACTTTTGGTCTGTACTGTAAGTAAACAATGCAGTGGAGGATGCCTCACATCCACACCCAAGCGCACGCAACCGCCTACACACTGGTCAAACCTTTACCTGTAAATGAAGTCCACATCTCTCCTTCTGGACAAAAGTCTCTGTGACTTTCACGTAAAAAGTCCTCCTAATCTTCTTTTAGCTATAGAGGTCTCAATAAAGATCGTGTTCAGCATTTGTCTTTCATTAATTATAACTTCATGTTTTGAATACCAATCCACCTTTGAATCATTTTTTAATTTGATTTGAATTTTTTTGATTTGAAATGGTTTATTTCAAGCAATCAAATAGAAGTAATACACAAAAGCAATATAATCATCAGTTATACATTCATACAGTAACTAATCAAACTTAGGATAATTAGACATAATTAATAAATATTGCTTGAAAGGGAGGGGAAGGAAGCGAACTTATATAATTCCACCCAGTTATACTATAACCATTTTATTACATGATTTATCAATATCCGGTTCCTAGGTTTTACCAGACAGAATTAAGAATCATAAGGTATCAATAAAGCACATGCCAAAGATGAATTACTTAAGTACTACGTCAAAAATAACTATTTTAGAAATCAACATGGCAAATGCAGCATCTGAAATATATGCAAATTATGTTACTTTTAAAAGTCATTCATATTCTTTAAAACATAATTACTATACCAGTAAAATAGACAAAACACTGTTTCAGGAATTTTCATAGCAAAATTTCATCAAGTATCAAAAGTTAAAAACATGTGCAAAGTTAAGCTACATTAGGAAAGATTTTTGAATCAATTTATCAATTTTAGGAGCTAATGAAGTAATATCATCAAAAGTCAATCAATTTAACAATTTTCAAAAGTGATTAATCATTTGTTTTACTCTTTTTATATATATATATATTTTTTTTATTTTTAATTTTTTTTTATAATAAAGTAATGCTGTAGGGGAAAAATAAAAAGGGTCCCTAAACTGTCCAATTGTCCAAGGTTGGCATTTCTTCTTTTACTGATAACAGCTGATCTTCTGGGTTTAAACAGTTTACAGTTCTCTTCGATGTTATGTCTGCAGACATTAGATTCAGGTCCATATCCTTCTTCAGCTGATTTCAGCTGCGGTGAAAGTTGAGGTCAAGTTGTCTGCAGGTCAGAACTCTGCTGCTATTCAGGTGACGTCAGACATACAGAGAAAGTGATGATTCCTGGTGTCATATTTCTTGAAATGATTTGGCTCTTTGGTTTATTACTCCACGTTGTTTCAGACAACCGTAATCAAGCACTTCTCAAAGTCCTTCATGGTGTTCACTACCAGAACCTTGGCCCGGTCCTCTGGACCGAGTGGTTTGACGTAAATCCTGCAGCCTTTAACCCAAGTGTTCCCAATCTGCTTACGCTTCCTGAGAAGCGGTGCATGTTTTGAGATTTCAGCATTCCTTCTGGTCAGATGGTCGTTCAGATAAACAGCAGATCCTCTGAGATTTTTGCGTTGATTCATCAGAGTGTTTGTGATTCACAAACCTGATGAGGATCGCTGATTTATCCGTCTCCTTTCTCCTGGGGAGCAGGTGGCAGGTCTCGATGGTATTGAGATCCAGGGAAATCCCTTTAGATGTGAGAAATGAATGTATTTGCTGTTCCAGCGACGCTGCATCGATATCCGTATTAGCACTGCTATCAACGCTATCATTAGCAGTGCTAGCTCCAGCTGTATTCAGCTTCGCTCGAGGCTTGATTGGTACTCCAGTGAGAATGACATTATTCATCCTTACTTGCTGTTCCACATCGTCCAGTCTTTTCTCCAGAATCTCGACCTGGTTTTCTCGCTGCTCGTTTTGAGCCCGAAATCTTCGGAACTCTTCCATCATATCCCAGATTGGCGTTAGCTTAGCTGACACTTGATCCATAAAACTTTTCAGCGTTTCTTGAATAATGTCAAGAGACTTTTTGAGTTCTTCGTATTCCTGGGGTTTCTTCGGGGGCGTGGTCAGCTCTCTTTTTGGAGAAAAATCAACTTTTTAAGTAATTTGAAGATAGTTGTAATCGCAGAGAGGCACGCCACACGTCCTGCTGTATAACCCGGAACCGGAATCTCTATAACCCGGAACCGGAATCTCCTAACAGTTGTAATCTAATGAGATTAAAACTGCTATTTTTGCAGTCAGTCAAAGCAAAACATAAAATATGGGCTCCTATTCCTAAATAAACTTTCTTAGTAACAGAAGAGGAACAAATGCAAATGCCCTCTCTGTTGAGACAGTGGTACTGCGTACCTTACCGTTTGTCTTTTCAGTGCGGTTTTATGTCACATTGTCACACAAAATTAAGAGATAACATGAAATACATTAGATGTTAAATGGAAAGGGATGGCATGCAATAAAATTTCTTAAAACAAAAAGTTAGATTTAGACTTATATATTCAGGGTTGCTTTGTCAAATCTTGAAGTTGCTACAGAAAGCTCTCGCAACCCCTGGCGCTGTCATGTCCAACATCTTAGCTGTTGGGAATGTGTCCACCTGGGCTGAACATACAGTCTCCAGATATGCCCATGTCAACATCAAACAGATACCTAACTAAACTCATTCATCACTGAAAAAACTTACACCTGCATCTTTGTTTGGTCTGATTCCACTCCAGCTCCAGAAACCAAGCCAAAGACACAACTTGTATGGACTGATATTGAATTAAGAATCTATTTTATGTTGAATGCTGGTTATTGGTTATAATTTGAATTTCATGACCATTTTGATGTGTATGACATGTGAAGTTTTGCAATGTTAAATTGAAATTCTGATTTATGTCTTTTAAGGTTTTCAACCTATCACCTTCATCTAAAATCAGAGAGCTACCTGCCAAAAAAAATACAAAGGCAAAGCAAAGTAGATGTGTGATTGAGTTGTTTCCATGTCCTTTGGAAAACATGTTCTGTCGAGTCAGACAGGAGCTGGGGGAGACCAAAAGACTCGACAGTTGAAAACCAACGTGTGACGGTGAAACAAAAGCTGATAAAGTCAGAGAAATCATCTGTTGACGTGAGAAATAAGCAAGTTCACAAGAACAAATCATAATCTACAAAGTTGGCTGAAGAAGCTCTTAGAAGAACATTAAAACAACTGAAGCGAGAAAGAACCATGGCAAAAAATGCTTTCACTAAACAAGCCAGCTACCTGAGCAGAAGGGCCCAAAGTTTGGGAGAAAATGAACTAAAAGAGGAGTTCAAAAGACTCAGAATGGAGGCAAGAAATGTAAGTGAAGCAAATGATGATTACAGAGCTGGTCTACTTGCAGAGTTGGAAATTAGTGGCAAAGACACAGAAGAAGTGGAACTTTATAAGCAACAAGAAGATTTAGAAAAAAAACAATAAATGAATGTGATTCAAGGTTTGACAGTGTGAAAAGTGTAGTTCAACTGAACCTCTGGTCAATATACGGTTTTGAGGAAATGAGTGTTGCTGTTCAAGAAGCTGAAAAAGCATGTGATGATGTTGCTGCCATCCCTGTAACTTCTGTGAACAAAGCTGGATATGAAGCATGGTTTAAAATCGTGCAGAAACTTGTCCAAGATTCAATTCAGAGTTTAACATCTTGGGAGCTGTGGATACCAATAGCAGAAAAAGGGGATTTTGAAGCCAGAGTAAAAAGGTTAAAAACTATGATCAATGGTCTTGAAGCAAGAAAGTCTGAGTTCATCACAGCACAAATCGTTGCAGAAGAGAACCCTGCATCTCAAGCAGTAGCTGCTGCAGCAAATTTGGTGAATGTGCAAAACGACGCCAACCATTAAATTAAGGTAGACTAATTTGCCTAAATTTTCTGGTGTAAAAGAAGTTTTTATCGCTGGAAGAAAGACTGGGATAGTCTACAGAAACAAGGACAACCAACTGGTTCCCCATAAGTAAAAAGGCTCCAGTTATTGGACAGAGAAAAAATCCCCATCAACATCGCCTGTCAATTTACAACACAACAGAGGACATCTTCAGAGTACTTGAGAACAGATTCTGCAACAAAACAACCATTGCTCTGGAAATAATTGAAGATCTAGAGAAGATGCCAATCGTGAAAGCTAATCAACCCAGAAAAGTAATTGATTTAATCCAAACCGTGGAAAAAGCTCTAGCTGACCTCACTGAACTTGGAAATTCAGGAGCCCTGAAGAATCCACTTGTGATTAAAACCATTGAAAGTAAACTACCAGATGCTGTGAAAAAAGACTGGCTCGTCTTTATGGTTAACCTTGCAAACGGAGTCACCCCAGACAGCCATTTTGACAGTCTTCTCAGGTTCCTGAAAACTCAATAAGACATCTTAAAGAGGTTGGAGCAGCTTGGAGTGTCAGAGAAATCAGACCAGAGACTGGATAAAAAGCATGCTTCCACCCGCTCTACCAGCAAGGATGGTGGATGTGTCGTTTGTGGGGATGGAAAACACAGAGAAGATATTCTTCTGCAAACAGTTTAAAGAACTAAACCCTTCAGAAAAATTAAATGCAGTGAAGAAACTGGGAGCTTGCCGAAAATGTTTAGGGTGTCACTCTGAGGATGAAGAATGTCTGACAACCAATTACCTATGCAGAAAAAGGGACTGTAGACAATATGGTTCTTCAAACCATCATTTCTTTCTTTGCCCAAATGGAGAAGAACCCAGCGAAACTGCAAAAGGTAGAAAGGAAATCCAGAAAAGACCAACTTTCACACAAGAGCAAGAAAAGTTAGACTTTCACCTGAACTGGCAGAACAATTTAAAAGAGCTTTTTCAAACATTGCTGCAGTCACAAAAGACAAAACTAACTTTCGTGAAGAAAGTGAGGTCAAAGTTGAAGAGTTGCCTGTCATCCTGATGTTGTTGGAAGTCACTGCCAATGCAGGTCAGAAAATTGGGACTCTCATAGACCTGGCTTCTGACACAAACTACATCACTCACAGAGCAGCCAAAAGACTGAACTTAAAAAGTGAGAAAATGACACTGATTGTTTTATGGTGTTGGAGGGATGTCAACAAAAGTGAAGTCAAGAAGATACTTCCTAAAAATCAGAGTTAAAACCCCTCAAGGAACTGAAAAGGCACATCCATTGATATGCTACGGCCTCAACAAGATTACAAAAGTGCATCAAGTTGTAACACCAGAGCAACTAAGAAGATTCTTTCCAGAGATTGAACCAGAAGACCTACAGAGACCAGACACAATTGACCTGCTAATTAGTCACAGAGAGGGGCATCTGTCTCCACAAAGGCTCAAAATGGTGGGTGATCTAGTCCTGTGGGACAGTCCTCTGGGGAAAATTGTAGGTGTCTCAGGTCAGAGGTCTGATACACATTTTGCTCGTTCTAAGAGAACAATTGTTGCTAAATATAATGAAGTCTGCAGGTCAAATGTATCTTTCCAGCATAGGTGTGCGGTTGCTGTGAGTAACTTCCTGGATTGGTGGACTTGGGAGAGTATTGGAGCTGCTTGTGATCCGAAGTGTGGATGGTTGTCGGTGTGATAAGTGTCAGCCAGGAGGTAAAGAAATGTCATTGGTGGAGGAAAAATAACTTGAAATTAAAAGCAAGGCCTAACCTATGTCTCATCAGACTCACATAGCGACTCACCACACTGGGATGCAACTTATCCTTGGGTTGTAGATCCATCATCTATTCCGAACAACAGGAAAGAAGTGGAGCAAATATTTCTGAAAACAGAAAAGCAACTAAACAGGCAACCAGAGTGGAAGATAAAGATGAACTACGCTGCCCAAGTCCATGACATGGTGAAGAGGGGAGCGGCAAAACAACTCACACAGGAAGACTTGAACAGCTGGAAAGGACCAATGTGGTACGTGAGCCATCTAATTGCACCAAAGCCAAATTCCACGTCTACTCCTGTGCGTCTTGTCTGGAATAGTAGCCAAAAGTTTAACGGGCTGAGCATGAATGACCTCTTGTTGAAAGGACCTGATGTTCTAAATCCCATACGAGCAGTTTTAATGCAGTTCAGAATAGGAGTGCACGCAGCTCTGGGCGACATCAAGAAGATGTATAACTCTGTATGGATAGAAGAAAAAGAGATGCATCTTCACCGTTTCCTCTGGAGGGATGATGAAGAACAGGAAATCGGTGAATACGCCATCACCAGAGTGAACATGGGTGATCGACCAGATGGATGTATTGCTCAACTGGCTATGCGAGAAACAGCAAATCTTCAAATGTTCATCAACCTAGAAGAGGAACGACGGATTGTTGAAGAAGACAGCTATGTTGATGACATTTTGACGTCCAGCAACAACTTGGAGAGCTTGAATGAAAACATAAAGGGAGTCGAAGAGATCCTGAAAGCAGGAGGGTTTATCCTCACACCATGGATCCGATCTGGCCAAAGTGGGAGGCGCACTGAAACTTCAGATCCTCTCACTCCAGCAAATGAAAACAAAGTCCTCATACTACCCAATCAAATCAAAATGGAGAAACAATAAAGCTCTTGGAGTTGGCTACCTTGTGACAGAAGATAAAATTTGTGTAATGACTGCAATCAATTTCTCAAAAAGAAGATATAAAATAAGAGTTGAACAAGATCTTCTGGAAGAGGAAGTAAGGAGAAAAACTCCAAACCCCTTAACAAGAAGGGAGTTACTGAGCCAAGTCGCAAGTCAGTATGACCCAATTGGTTTAGCCACACCTACAAAACAAAAAGGGGTGATTCTTGTTAGGAAAGCCTTTCAAGAAGTAGGAGGTGGAGCTAAGACCAAATACACCTGGGACATCCCCCTTTCTGACCACCTGAGAGAAGAAGCAATGCAGCTTTTTGAAGATTATATACGTCTCAGTCACATCACTTTCCCCAAGAGCCTCACACCAGTAGACTGGGTTGGAAATCCATGCGGAATAACGTTTTCTGACGGAAGTGACAAAAGCTATGGTGCTGTAGTGTACTTCAGGTGGGAAACAATCAAAGGCGTTCAAGTTAGACTGGCTGAGTCAAAGGCAAAGCTTACTCCACTTAACCAAAAAGGAGATGCAGTTAAAGCTGAAATGTGTGGAGCTGTCTTTGCATCTCGACTAAGACTGTACGTTGAAAAGCACAGCCGCATGAAAATAGACTGCTGGTATCACCTAGTGGACAGTCAAGCTCTTCTTGGAGCCATTCAGAGAGACAGTTATGGGTACCAAACTGCTAACAGGATTGGTGAAATCCAAAAGATCGGACCCACAGAACATTGGTGGTGGATACCAGGAGACTTCAATGTTGCAGACTGCATAACGAGAGGTACTGGACCTGAAAACCTCCATGAGGACTCTGATTGGGAAAGGGGACCACCATTTTTGAGGAAACCTATGGCAGAATGGCCAATAAAGTCCAGCAAAGAAATTGCTGTCAGTTCCAAAGAAGGATTTAACAAACTCCTACGAAAAGCTTACTCTTCTGCCATCACAAGAGCTCAGGCAAAAATCAAGACAAATGCACTCAACAATATTGTTCAAAGTAGTCCAAAAAAGGCATCTTGTGAGTCCAAAGTGGAGATTGCTAATGTTCGCAGGCCTTCAGCTGGATCAGCAGTGAAAAAACTCATAGATGTGACCAAAATCAGCAGTTAAATGCGATTAGTCAGGATTATTGCTTAGCTTTGGAAAGCTATTGAAATATGGAAGCAAAAACTGAAGAACCCAAAAAGGAGACAAATCAAAGTTGCCCTTTCAAAATAGGAATTAGAAAATGCAATTAAAAAACTCACACTCACTGTGGAAGAATACCAAGATGCTCTCAGGGATGTATTACACGCTGCACAGGAAGGGGTGAAATTTGAAGATACCACTCTGAACAGACTTGTGTACAAGGATGAGGAAACGGGACTTCAAGTTTGTGGTGGAAGAATCCAAAGCTTTGATGAGGACAAAACAGCAGTGCCCCTTTTGCCATATAACTCCTGGGAGTCAACACTCCCAGGAAACCAGGAAAACATTGCTGGAACACTCATGAGGATGAGGAAAAAGGCCTGGGTTGTTAAAGGCAGAAGACTAGCTAAAAAGATGGTTAATAGCTGTGTGGAGTGCAGAAAGAATAAAGCCAAAAAATGTCAGCAAATCATGGCTGCTCTACCTCCAGAGAGAACACGTCCAGCCCAACCCTTTGAGTTTACCACGGTTGATTTGTTTGGGCCCTATGAAGTGAAAGATGAAGTAAGAAAAAGGGTACGACTTAAGGTGTGGGGGATCGTCTTTTCATTTATGGCTTCCAGAGCTGTTCATGCTGATGTCGTAAGCGATCAGTCAACTGAAGGTTTTCTGTTAGCATACAAGAGATTCACTGCCATCCGAGGTCACCCAAGAAAACTCAGGTCAGATCCTGGAAGCAACTTTGTGGGAGCAAAACCAGCTCTTGAAAGCCTGTATCTGTTCTTGGATCGATTGGAAAAGTCCAATATCCAAAATGAAGCTCCCCTGCATGGGACAGAATGGAGTTGGAAGATACACCCTGCCGACACACCCCTCAGAAACGGAGCAGCCGAAGCAGCTGTCCGAGTTCTGAAAAGAGCCCTGCATAAACCAGGTGGGGATGGTATATTTACTTGGGGAGAATTCCAAACCTTTCTCTACATGGCAGCCAATCTAACCAATGAAAGACCCATAGATGTAAGAACTCAAACTCAAGAAGACTGTATAAGCTACAAAATACCTTACTGCTGGGAAGAGCTGGTCCTAAGGGTGACTCCTGCACTTTTGACTTTGCAAGCTATCCATTCAAAAGACTGAATGTCATTCAAGTAGAAGTGAACAGATTCTGGAAGAAATGGAGCCAACTTGCTGGATCAAACCTCTTTATTAGGAGCAAATGGCTCACCAAAACAAGGAATGTGGCTGTTGGAGATATTGTATGGATTGCAGATTCAAATGCCCTGAGAGGCCAGTACAGACTCGGGAGAGTTGTCAAGGCAAACAGCGACAAGTTGGGAGTTGTCAGGAGATGTGAATATAAGGACATCCTCCAGCTATCCTGTTACAAACACCAAGGCTAAACCAATGGAAAACAAGTCTGCAATAAATATTCCAGCCACAATCCTACATCGAGATTTTAGGCGCATCATTGTGATCCTGCCAGTTGAGGAACAGAAGTCTAACCCAAATAAAGATGAAGCCAAAGTATGACCTCCTTGGGTTCAAAAACCAGGAGGTCAAGTGGGAGGTGTCATGTCCAACATCTTAGCTGTTGGGAATGTCTCCACCCGGGCTGAACATACAGTCTCCACCCGGGCCAGATATGTCAACATCAAACAGACACCTAACTAAACTCATTCATCACTGAAAAAACTTACACCTGCATCTTTGTTTGGTCTGATTCCACTCCAGCTCCAGAAACCAAGCCAAAGACACAACTGGTATGGACTGATAGTGAATTAAGAATCTATTTTATGTTGAATGCTGGTTATTGGTTATAATTTGAATTTCATGACCATTTTGATGTGTTTTACATGTGAAGTTTTGCAATGTTAAATTGAAATTCTGATTTATGTCTTTTAAGGTTTTCAACCTATCACCTTCATCTAAAATCAGAGAGCTACCTGCCAAAAAAAATACAAAGGCAAAGCAAAGTAGATGTGTGATTGAGTTGTTTCCATGTCCTTTGGAAAACATGTTCTGTCGAGTCAGACAGGAGCTGGGGGAGACCAAAAGACTCGACAGGTGCCGCCCCTGCAGATATGGGATAGAACCTTTGTTACTTTGGAACAGAAAGATCAGGAAAAAAACAGTTCCTAACAAACTGCAATAAACATAAAAATAAAATTAAAAAAACAGTGCACTTTTATATGAAAAAAACAACTTAAAAATACCCTTTTTAAAAACGGGAAAAAAGGAACAAGCTGAGATCAGGACGTCACCCCCCCCCCCCCCCCAGCTGAAAAAACCCTAAACCTTTACATCACTGGCTTTGACCATTTCTGTCCTGCAGATCTGCTTTCATCAGGTCTGCTGCTGTAATCACAAAGCCTGCTTTGACAGATCTGGAGGCAGTACTAATGAGTCAGGACCAAACAAAAGAACAACAAAAAAAGCTTTAAACTTTAGGCTAATCTTCAACAACATGTTGTTTTCATACAGTGATAATCCAATTTCAACTATAAAAATCCCCTTCAGTTTTCGGTTCTTCTGCTACTAGGTTTGGAAATTGAAGTTTAATATGTACTTTTAGTAAACTAGAAACCCCAAATAATATTAATTACTCAGAATAAACATTTAAATGCACTTCTTAAGCAACTAAAATTAAATATATCCTAGCAGCTACTTTTAAAATTATTAAAAAAAAACTGTTTAGTTTAACTTTTCCCTCTTGAACTTTCTGTAGGGGCTTAATTAACACCGGTTAACCCTGACAAGTGACTAATTATTATCACCCATTATAACATTGCTGTGTCCTTGCAGCTTCATTCTACCCCATAGCTGTTATCTTTCTTTGCTTGTGCCCTTTGCAAGAGTTATCCATGTGACATGTTGGGATAGATTAATAAACCGAGAGTTTAAAGCCCATATTTAAAGAAGAAATCTAGAATTGGGTAAAATATGCTTAAATTTGTTTATTTGGCATATTGATGAAGCCCGCAGCTCAAATCAGCTTGAATCTGCAGAAAGCCCTATTTGTCATTTGAATCAAGTCAGCTTGTCAAGTCCCGTGTCCATGTGAAGGCTCAACAGAATTCAGACTCACCATCCAGCTTGTTAGTGTTATCAGCTTTAACAACTTCATCTGCAGCCTCCTCCTCTACCTGGTCACCTTGAAGCCTTGTTATCTGTGTCCTACAGTTCAGTCCTCTGTCCGGTTTTACTGGCAGTGATTCAGCACCTGGAACTGCTTTGACTGGCTGCTCAACCTGAAGGTTGCTGTTTCAGTTGTCCAGGGCTGTGTGAGATAAATAAATAAAAACTCAAAACAACTGCAGGCGACAATAAAAGTTTAAAAACTTAATAAACAAACCAATTGTGCTTAAATATTAAAGTTATTTATTATAAAAGCTGCTGTGGTTGGTGTGGCTGCATGAATCCCTGATTTCCAGGACAAAAATCATCATCTGGCTTTATGCACAGTATTTCTAAAAAAAATCTGTTTTACCTCAGGATCTCAGATAACTTTACTTTTTGATTGAGTGATGTAATCGTTGTTAACTACCAGTCTGACTAGTCTTTTAAAATACAGTGTTCCCTCGATATATTGCGGTACAGCCTTCACTGTCTCTATTTCGATAAACATGGACTCCATATATAGGAAGGGGCAGAGCAGGTTGTACTTTGTAAAAAGACTTGCCTCTTTTAATGTATGCTCAGATCTCCTTTTGATGTTTTATCAAACTATTGTTTTAAGTGCCCTGTCCTATGCGGTGGTGTGTTGGGGGGGGGGGGTGCGCGAACAAAAATGACAAAAATTGAATAATCTGATCAGGAGGGCAGGCTGTGTGGTGGGGCGGAGCCTGGAGACAGTGGAGGTGGTGGCAGAGCGGAGGATCATGAAGAACACTGGTCATCCCCTACATGGACTCTTCAGTGACCAGAGGAGCGCAGTCAGTGACCGCCTTTGCTCTCTGCCATGCTCCACAGAAAGACTCAGGAAGTCCTTTGCACCGAGTGCAATTAGACTGTTCAATGCTGCTGGGAAAGGAGGGGGCATGAGGAGGAGTCACTAAACGGGCATCTACTTTTTACCACTTTTATGCTTTTACTCACTTTTATTTTGTTTTTATTGCTCTAATATTTTTATTCCTTTTATTCTGTTTTTAGTAAGTGTGATTTTTTTATGATTTTATGACTATTTATTACTCAACTACTTTAAATTTCTATTTAATGTTTGTGTATTTGAGTAGCAATGGATGGATATGCAAGTTCCTTCGGGATTAATAAAGTACTCTATCTATCTATCTATCTATCTATCTATCTATCTATCTATCTATCTATCTATCTATTATCTATCTATCTATCTATTCTGTGCAATTTTGAGCATTCTTCTTGTTTTTAACAAGTGCATTGTGTTCTGCATTGTGATTGGCTGATGACCTTGACAATCAATTTCCTCCATGCCTTGGCTCCTGTACGAAATGCATTCAGTTGGCTAAATCTACATAAGTATTCAATTGTGATCAGATCTTTGTTTTCACTATAGAATCCAGGACTTCTTTTCTATTTTCAATGTTCATGTCTGTCTGAGAAGAGGGGATAAAGTGTGCAGTGAGAAGTTTGACAGCCTTAAAACATCTCAAATCCTACTTCACGGATTCCACCCATCGCGGGTTATTTATGAGACGTAACCCCTGCAATAAACTGTTCTTGGTTAACATTTGACAACTATTCTTCAATCTCGTTTCTGTAAATTCTAGATCACTTTACAACTTTTTTTTTTTTTGTTTTGAATATTTAGATATTCTGAAATAGGGAAGTACACTGTACTTTGTCAATCTACCTAAAAATTATTAATCTTAAAACTAGCTGTAAAATCTTATTGATCTTGATTTTAGATAAAAAAACAGCAACATGTGTAAGATTATAAACTCATCCACATCACAGTGAATATCCTCTGTAATGCAGCAAAGGTGTTTGTCACATACACAACTTTAGTCAACCATTTTGCAAAGTTAATGACTTATAAGATGAACTAATGACTAGGTGTTTTGAGGAGTAAGACTATTGCACAGTGAACTATATAATACATTTTGATCAACATGACATAAACAATTGATAACGTAGCAAAGAGCAGAGAATTTTACATAATCATTTGCATGGATGTACCAAAGCAATTGCAACTTGTTCAAAGAAGTGAGAAACTGCTTATATGATGTGCAGAAGTGACATCAAGGATGTGAAGATTGAACAAACAGTTTTGGGAATTTCATCTCTGATCTTAGAATTGTACTAAAGCGACTGAGAAAAACTGTAATATGTCCAGAAGACTCGCTTAAACTAAACTGGTAGAGCAAACACGTTATATGCTATTTATAATGCATGTACTTTCAATGATGGCATAATGAAGTGTAACACACACACAAAAGTAAAACTTTAATGTACATATATTTTTCACCACTTGGATTGTCATTGCAGGTGTTTGGAAAAATGCAAAGAGTCCTTGCTCCCATGATGAATTCTTCGAGAAAGTCAGAATGAGATGGGAGGATTGCTGCACCAGGGTCATTTTAGGGAGTATGAAAGAAGGTACAATCAACAGGGAGCAAAAGTAGTTTATGCCTCTTTGATACATGTAGTTATATATGTGTGAATGCTTCTTCTCAGAAAACACTAGGTGTTTTTTTCTTCAAGAAGTAAAAATTTCACTTATTGTGTTCCAGTGGTAGCAAACTTCTTGCTCTGGTGAAGGCCCTTCCCATTTTTCTTTTCTCGAAGGGACTCTCCATCAAAGAAACTGGAGTGTTCTAGTGTATTTTACTGCATGTTCTGGAGGTAATTCTGTATTTTTATTTCCTCAAGCAGATATAATAAAGAAATTACTACATTGGAGATACTAAAGTAAAAACTGTTTTGTCTGCTTTATAGTCAACAGAAGATCCAAACGTCTTCATCCAGAAGAGAGGCCTGTCAAGTCCAGTCTTGGTGTTCAATGGCAGCAGATGCATCGTTGCTATTGGTTTGATGCCAGTTATGTTTGAAAAAGAAAAGTTTCACCAGGGTCTTATTTTCTAAATGGCATATTATTACACACTAAGACCTGACTCTGCATAATAAAATATGGGCTACCCTCTCTGTCATTCAGACAGAGATCCTTCAGGTAAAAATTCACAAGCGGGACAGCACCACCACATGAAAGAGATTAAAGTTAAGAAATTGTTGGAAGATAAACTGCTTTTGCAGTTTGATGTTTACGTCTGTTCTTTAGATGAGTATTCTAATTGTAAGCAGCAAAAGAAACAGTTGTAGTGCTTTGGGTAAATTTGTAACACAAATCTTAGTTTGTAAGTTCAATAAAAGAATCGAAAAGTGAATTTGTTTTCATTCTTTTTAGTACTGAAACAAGAAAAAAAAAAATCTTTTGCAACAGCTTGTTTCAAGATTTATTTTCTGAATTTTAGTAGGCAATACATTTTAATCAAGCTCCTATATCCTAGTATCTATTTTCTTGTCTTAAATTACTGCTTAAAATAAGTGTTTTTGCCTAATTTAAAGATTTAACCGATTTACTATGGCTTAGATATTTTTACTTAAATCAAGACATCTTGTTTAGTAAAATTTACTAGCTGCATGGACAGATAATTTGACTTATTTCTAGTCAATTTCTATTAAAAACAAATACTTTTTTTCTAGAATTAAGATGGGTGGTTTTTTGCAGTGTAGATGTAGTTGTCTTTTTGAGTGGTTCATCTGTGTTTGTGTCTTATCTTTAGTTTGCTATCGGTTTCTTTTCTTTTGCCAAGGGCACTTCTTAATCAATGCCCATTCCAAGCTAATCAATGCTTGATTATTCCCAGCTCTCTATTATTGGGGATCATCAGGAGCAGAAAGTCGATGATTGATGATGTTCAGTTACTGCTTCTGGTCTCTGGCTGAACCAGAGTATCGCTAGTTTTAAAAATTAGGCCCTTGGAGCAAGGTCTTTCTTCGCGCCGCACTCTCGTCAACGGCATCTCCGCGGGTGAGCATCCTGCAGTGTGTGATGTCAGTGACCCTCGATAGGGAGATGAATGGGCCTTCTTGAATGCTGTGATAACCGGCAATCTCTATGGAGAGCGTGCCATGCTGCCCTCTTTCTGTGTTTTTCTGTGTTGAGGTTTTTCCCAGTTTGCGGCTCTTCCTGGTTCTCTGCTCAACCCGGTCATCGGTGATGTCACGCCCCTAAGGACCCTGAGAATTGCAGTTCTTTTTTTTATTCTGGATGTATTTGTTGTGTCTTTTGGCGTGTTTTCTCTGTTGCTGTTATTTAGGAGCCGGATGTGAATCTTGGCCATCATTTGATGCTGGCTTTGTTATGGTGGCTCTCTGTTTTGTTTCTTTTCTTTTAAAGCTGCTGTGTACATTCGACAGTTTAAACAGCGTTTGTATTGGTCCGTCGTTGGACCTTTCTCCCATTTGTGGACATTTTACTTGTCATTGGTCCCTTCATGCAGCATCTGTGGCTCCTTTTCTCATTTTAATTCGCTTGGTCCAGAAACGGTAATCCTCGTGTCGTCACAACTGCATGCTCAGTGTCTGGTTCTGCTCCACCCTTCCTCCCTTGGGCCCAGCTGGTTTGTGGACAGCCACCCCCGCTTTGTGTTCCCCAGAGAGTCCAGCCCTAGCATCGGGGAACTAACATCAGCCACCCTTGTCAGCTTTGTACGGGGCCCCGTCTTCTCAACCTAACTGATATTTTGATATTCTCTCCCTTGTTGGTTCTATTAGACCTGTCGGCGCCTCGCAGTTCATTCTGGGCATCAGCAGCCTAATTCCTTGTGATCCTTTCGGTTTTGTTTGTTTTTTGTACTTCGGCTGACCATGCCATCTCCATGATTAATTCCACCGGAGGAAATGGATGGCTGGGGAAGGCAAATATCGCAGATGTTCTCACTGTTCTCCCTCTCCATCCCTCCCAATGGCGTCTTCTTGGCGTTAGGTGGCGCTCAAAGTGTTATTTATCAGTTTACCTTTCGGCTGTCATAACAGTCCTCATGTTTTCGACTGCATTTGTCAGAAGCCCTGTGTTTGACTTTGCATAATCCATATGGACTCACTTCGTTTTGCATCTTCTTGATGATTTCTCGGTGGTCGATTTTCCTCCTTTCTCCCCGGTGTTGCATCTCTGTGGTCGCAACTCATTTACCCTATCTAAGTAAGACACATGGTCCTCCACCCGTCTGGATTTATTTTCTGCCATAAATCTGGATGGTCCATTGATGCAAGCCTCTCTGCCCACTATGAAATCCCTCGTATTTCGTGCCGCGCATCGTTTCTTTTTTAGTCTTTGGATGTATGAAAAACGGGTTTGATGAATAAATAAACAAATGATGAATAGTTTAATGTGTTATCGGTTGACATGTTTTAGTGTTTAAATAACTTTACACTACGAGTAAATTTTATCCCTGGCCGTAGAAACAATATCACTGACACTCTCTGGCTTCAGTTTCAAGAGTTAAATTTTGTGTCCGCAAGCCAATCCTCATTCTGCCCTGCTTTCAAGCAGATGACACTCGACTAAGAGCATCTCCATTTAGAGACTTGTCATACTTCGTCTCTAAATGCATTATGTTTAGCTCAGCTAAAATATTATCAAAACCGGTGATCCCTCATGGATCTCAAATTGTTCTTCCTTTGCAGTATCCAGACACCCCTTTGCCAATTTATATTTCATTAGTCTGTACTTTTGTTGTCCACCTGTTTAAGAACCCTGATTTCAAGGACAAAGCATCAAATCCAGCCGAGCTGCAGTCCATTGCTACGAGATGTCGAACTTCCTCATCTATGAATCTCCCTGGTCCTTGGATACCCTTCCATTCGCCTGCTCCTCGCTGGCCTTCTAAAGGTGCGTCCCTCCAGAAATGAAAAAGTTTACTTCTCTCTTACCATTGATGCATATAAAATTTTGGGTGTTAAGATTTTGTGCAGGTTCCATATTTCATTGTCGATGCTCTGTTGGAATCTGTGCTTCTGATGGCTTTCTATGGTGCGGTGAATACAAAAATAGAACCTTCTCTTTAAACTGATTACTTGATTTCACTTTCTCAGATTTGTTCTTTAAAATAACCTTTATTCCCTTTAACTCAAACATTCTAAAACTGATCAATTCTGCTAAGTTACTTATATATTGTTCATTGCCAAGACTAATACTACTTGCCTGCGACCCATACTCCCCGGTCAGCAATTCCTTTTCTGGGGGATGACGTAAAACCCTTGACAATGTTGGCTGGCTTCCAAGTTCCACAGTCTCTACTCGTCCTGCAGTTTCTCTGCGGAATGTTGCCTCTGCACTCCTTTAATTGGTGCCGCAACGAGGACTGCACCCCACGTACCTATTTCTGTACTAAAAGTGATGGGGCAGTGGACCTCCTCCACGTTCCAAAGAGACTTCAGATTTAACTTCCTTTCTGCTGTGTTACCAGCAGAAAGGAAAATAATTTCTTGGATTATGTTTGTTTGAATACTATATTTTTCCAGGTGGAAGTCTCGAATTTAGGACTTTCTTAAACTCGTATTATAGTGTGCCAGATGGAAGAATCAAATTTATGGAGCATCGAATTTATGACCGTTAAGCTTGTATCATAGTACTTCAAATGGAAGCGTCAAATTTATGAATGGTACTTAAGCTCGTATCATGGTATGTCAATGGAAGTGTCAGATTTTTGGATGTTAAGCTTTGTGTCGTCTTACAGGTTTGGTTCATGGCGGTTTCAATTTATATTTCCCTGCAGCGTCTTTGCGGACATTGGCTCCATGTTCAATTTGCCTGGCTCTTTTTCTCTTCTAGCTAGATAGTGTGTTCCCTTTGTGGCGTTGTACTCGAACGGGAGCAGCCCAACAGTCAATGGTGCTAGGTCACACATAGCAGTTATACTTGTAAGTCTGTTGAATATGGAATGCCTCCGAAACACACCTCATCTGACTTGCTAAATGCAGCTGGTATTAGCATTGCTAATGCTAATAGCGCTAGAGGTCCCTCTGAAATGGAGAGCGGAGTGAAATTATTTCTCACGTCTAAAGGGATTTCCCTGGATCTCAACACCATCGAGACCTGCCACCCGCTCCCGAGGAGAAAGGAGACAGATAAACCAGCGATCCTCATCAGGTTTGTGAAACAAAAACACAAGCTAGCTCTGATGAATCAATGTAAAAATCTGAAAGATTCTGCTGCTTGTCCGAACGACCATCTGACCAGAAGGAATGCTGAAATCGCAAAACATGCCAGGCTTCTCAGGAAGCGTAAGCAAATTGAGAACACTTGGGTTAAAGGCTGCAGGATTTACATCAAAACACTCGGTCCACCGGACCGGTCCAAGCTTCTGGTTGTGAACACCATGAAGAACTTTGAGAAGTGTTTGATCACGGACGTCTGAAACAACATGCAGTAAATCAAAGAGTCATATATTTTCAAGAAATATGACGCCTGGACTCGTCGCTTTCTCCAAAAGTCTGAAGTGATCTGATTATCAGCAGAGTTCTGACCTGCAGACAAGTTGACCTCAACTCTTAGGTGCCGCTGTTATCAGCTGAAGAAGGATATGGACCTCTATTTAATGTCTGCAGACATAACAGGGAAGAGAACTATAAGCTTTGTTTTAAACCGAAAAGAATGGCTGTTAATCAGCAGAAGAAGAAATGCCAAGCTTGGACATTCGACAGAAATGGACCCTTTTTATTTTACTTCACAGCATTACTTTATCATAAAAAACAAAAACTAAAAAAAAAACAAATGATTAATCAATTATTGAAAATGGTTAAATTGATTGACATTAAATGATATTACTTCACTTGCTCCAAAAAAATTGATAAATTGATTCATGATTTTTCCTAATGAGGCATAATTTTGCACATATTTTTAACTTTTAAAACTTGATCAAATTTTGCTATGAAAAATTCTGAAACAGTGTTATGTCTATTTTACTGATATAGTATTATTTTTTTAATCATATCAATGACTTTTATAAGTAATATAATCTCCATATATTTGGATACTTAATTGCCATGTTGATTTCAAAAAGTAATTTTTTACAAAATAATTTAAGTAACTCATCTTTGTAATTTATTTATTTTTTACAAAATAATTTAAGTAACTCATCTTTGTCATGCTCCCCTGTGAACCGCCACCTTAACGTGGTGGGGGAGTTTGAGAGCTCGAGTGAGCCCAGGAGCTAAGCTGTCTGGGGCCTAAGCCTCTGGTAGGGTCACGCATGGCAGACAGGTCCTGGGTGACGAGCCAGACAAAGAGCGGTTCAGAACCCCCTGATGATGAGTCAAAACAAGGACCTGATTACGTCGCCCGGATTGGCGTCACCGTGGCCCCACTCTTGAGCCAGGCCCAGGGTTGGGGCTCCCAGGCGAGCGCCTGGTGACCGGGCCCCGGTCGGGCACAGCCCGAAGGAGCGCTGTGGGACCACTCTCCCATGGGCCCACCACCCGTAGGAGACCTCAAAAGGGGCTGGTGCATTGTGGTTTGGGTGGCAGTCGAGGGTAGGTGCCTCGGTGGCCCAAACCCCAGTCATGGAACTTGGCTTTTGGCACATGGAATGTCACCTCTCTGGGAGGGAAGGAGCCTGAGCTGGTGACAGAGGTTGAGAGATACCGTCTAGATATAGTCGGGCTCACCTCCACACATAGCCTGGGCTCTGAAACTCAGTCCTTAGAGAGGGGTTGGACTCTCTACCACTCTGGAGTTGCTCAAGGTGAGAGGCGGCGGGCTGGTGTGGGCTTACTCATGAGCCCCCAGCTTAGCCGCCAAGTGTTGTAGTTCCCCCCGGTGGAGGAGAGGGTCATGTCCCTCCGTCTTAGGGTGGGGGACAGGTCTCTACCTGTGGTTTCGGCTTACGGGCCGAACAGCAGCTTGGAGTACCAAGCCTTCTTGGTGTCTCTCAAAGGGGTACTGGAAAGTGCCCCAACGGGGGACTCCATTGTCGATGAGTTGGATTCGCTGGCGGGGAAGGAGGCCGGAAAGACTTGGAAGACCCAAACATACTGTGAGGGTCTTCTGGGAACATCTGGCTGAGCCCTCCATTAGGGAAGTCTTCAACTCCCACATCCAGGAGAACCTCAAACAGGTACCGAGGGAGGTTTGGGACATTGACTCCGAGTGGACCATGTTTTCCACTTCCATTGTCTCTGCTGCTACTTGGAGCTGTGGTCGCAAGGTACGCACTAGCGCAGCAGAAGGATGAAAGAGCTGTCAATCTATCTGGCAACACTGCGCAGGATAAGGAAAGAGCACAGGTTTCCTGACAGGGACATGATGTCAATGGTTAAAGCAGAAAAAACCAAAAACGAGGTTCATCGTGAGACACGCATGGTGTTCAGATCTGCGTGCTGATGCCCCACTGAGGTGCAAAACAGCAAAAACGGGAAAAGGCTGAAGCTAAAAAAAGTATTTTTCCGTCAGGAAAAAATTAATTCATAGATTTTCATAGATTTTGGTCAGAAATTCGGCGGGTGCGGGCAGGAGCGGGATGAAGAAAATAGTCCTGCGCAGGGCTCTAGTGAGGACTTTGGGGTGGACCTGTCTATTACCCGGGCTGAAGTCACCGAGGTAGTCAACGAGCTCCTAGGTGGCAGGGCCCCGGGAGTGGATGAGGTCTGCCCTGAGTACCTCAAGTATCTGGATGCTGTGAGAGTGTCTTGGCTGACACGTCTCTGCAGCATCGCGTGGCAGTCGGGAACTGTACCACTGGACTGGCAGACAGGGGTGGTGGTTCCCCTCTTTAAGAAGGGGGACCGGAGGGTGTGTTCCAACTACAGGAGAATTACACTCCTCAGCCACCCTGGGAAAGTCTATGCCAGGGTACTGGAGAGGAGAGTCCGTCCGATAGTCGAACCTTGGATTCAGGAACAACAGTGCGGTTTCCGTCCTGGTCGTGGAACAGTGGACCAGCTTTACACCCTATCTAGGGTGCTGGAGGGATTGTGGGAGTTCGCTCATCCAGTCCATATGTGTTTTGTGGATTTGGAGAAGGCGTTCGACCGCGTCCCCGTGGCATCCTGTGGGGGGTGCTCTGGGAGTATGGGGTCTGGGGAGCCTTACTAAGGGCTGTCCGGTCTCTGTATGACTAGAGTAGGAGCTTGGTTCGCATAGCCGGCAGTAAGTCAGACCTGTTCCCGGTCCACGTTGGACTCCGGCAGGGCTCCCCTTTATCACCTGTTCTGTTCATAGTTTTTATGGACAGAATTTCTAGGCGCAGCCAGGGGCCGGAAGGGATCTGGTTTGGGGACCACAGGATTTCCTCTCTGCTTTTTGCAGATGATGTTGTCCTGTTGGCTTCATCGAGCCAGGACCTCCAGCGTGCATTGGGGCGGTTTGCGGCCGAGTGTGAAGCGGCTGGATGAGGGTCAGCACCGCTAAATCCGAGGCCATGGTTCTTGACCGGAGAAAGATGGCTTGCCATCTCTCGGTGGGTGGAGTATCCTTACCCCAGGTGGAGGAGTTTAAATATCTGGGGGTCTTGTTCACGAGTGAGGGAAGACCGGAGCGTGAGATTGACAGGCGGATCGGAGCGGCGTCTGTAGTTATGCGGTCGCTGTATCAGTCCGTTGTGGTGAAGAGAGAGCTGAGCCGAAAAGCAAAGCTCTCAATTTACCGGTCAATCTTCGTTCCAATACTCACCTATGGTCATGAGCTATGGGTCATGACCGAAAGAACGAGGTCCAGAATACAAGCGGCTGAAATGAGCTTCCTCCGTAGGGTGGCGAGGCGCTCCCTTAGATATAGGGTGAGAAGCTCGGCCATCCGCGGAGAGCTCGGAGTAGAACTGCTTCTCCTCCACATCGAAAGGAGCCAGTTGAGGTGGCTCGGGCATCTAGTCCGGATGCCTCCTGGACGCCTCCCTGGAGAGGCTTTACGGGCATGTCCCACTGGGCGGAGGCCCCGGGGAAGACCCAGGACACGCTGGAGAGACTACGTCTCTCGGCTGGCCTTGGAACGCCTCAGGGTTCCCCCAGAGGAGCTAGAGGAAGTGGCTGGGGCGAGGGAAGTCTGGGCATCTCTGCATAGACTGCTGCCCCCGCGACCCGGTCCCGGATAAGCGGAGGAAGATGGATCCTTTGTCATGTGCTTTATTGATGTTGCAAGATTCTTAATTCTGTCTGATAAAAGTTTGGAACTGGATAATGATAAATCATGTAATAAAATGGTTACGGTAGAACAGGGGTGGGATTATATAAATTCACTTCTTTCCACTCCCTTTCAAGCAATATTTATAATATGTCTAATTATCCAATGTTTTATTAGTTATTGTACGAATGTGTAATTGATGATTAAATTGTTTTTGTGTATTATTCCTATTTGATTGCTTGAAATAAACCATTTCAAATCAAATAAAAAAATTAAATCTTCTATGACACTTTTAAATGAATTTTGCTACACATTTACCAGAGAACTTTTTGAAAATTTAATGTCAAATACCATTTTCTATATCATTTTAATTAAGTGACAGAATAAGCAGTGTTGAGGAAGTAATGAAAAAGCATTTTGGCGGATTGCTTTTTCATTTTAATTTTGTCAACAAATCCAGCTTCATTTTGAAAATGAAAAAGCATTTCTGGTATTGACTTTTTATTTTTAATTATGCTACAGAATCACTTCCATAACACAAGGCTTTACTGCGTGTGTCGTTGTTGGCACTTGTATTAAATATACTAATGTGGTTGTGTTTCAGTGTGGTCATTGTGCTTTCTCGTCATGTGTTTTTGATATGTTGGCTTGTCAATTTTTGCAGTAGTCTGCTGGCTTTTCACTCATGTTTCAGTGTGTTCATTCAATTATTAAAGCGTCTGTCACTTGCCTCTGGTCCTCTTTTCTTGGATCCTCACACAAATTTCAAACACAGCTGTTCTTTTTTTTCACAGTTTCATGCTGATTTATATACAAGCTCCATTACTGCATTTTATGCAGTAGGCTGAAAGGGAGAAATAATGTTGTTGGCAGGTTGTTGCATGTAACTTCCCCAAAGCCAACTTATCCAAAAATTAGGACGACATGTTCAGGATGTTGGCCGACCCCTGGCAATCAAATGATCATGTTAAAAAAAAAGAGGCTTCAGTACCAAATATTAAATCAAATTAGGGATATTTTTAAATGTCAGCCCCCATGAAGAATTTGTATTAAATTAGATAACAGCAATAAAAAAGGTTTTAGATAAACTACGGGACACTTGGAGTTGGAGCTTTTACCTTGGACTGACTTGATCCATTATCAATAAATGGACCAGCTATTAACAAACTGTTAGGCAGAGGTGGGCACTGAGGGCCGCATTCCTGCATGTTTTCCAGCATACCCTGCTCTGGCATGTTCTAATTGGCTGGACACACCTGAACCAGGTATTCAGCCATGAGTAGGGCAAGATTATTGGGTGGACACACCTGAACCAGGTAATCAGCCATGAGTAGGGCAAGACTATCTGGAAATCATGCAGACACACTGGCCCTCAAGGCCTGGAATTGCCCACCCGTGTTAGAGGGACTTAAATTACGTTTTTTTTTTTTCTAACTGCCTCACACAGGAAACTCAAGTCTCAGGCTTTTCAACTTTTTTTCTATCCTTAAAAACCTGTGACATTTTCAGGGACAAAGGCACCAGTTCATTTGAAATCATCCTCTGAGCTGTGGATAGGACCGCTAGTGTGGAACACCCCACCCCCCCAATATAATTACTGGGGCTCTATGTTTACATGCTCCCCTGCTAGTGTACAGCCCCTCACAACCACAACCTAACAACAAATTGCAAGCAATATTGGAGCTATCCGGCCGGACAGTTTTGAGCCAGACGGCAGCTGAGATGATGAAAACAAATATGTACATGGATCTATTTGCATCAGAATGGAACAGTGCAGGGAGCTTGTGGCCCACCCAGCACACATTTTACATCACAAATACACTTTAAAACACAGTTTCAATAAGGAGATAGTCAAAAGTGCAATATTAAGCTTAATTTTCTCAATATGCGTCCTCCATTATGAGTAAAATATCATGAGAACATATTAAAAACACAAAAAAAACATTTTCATTTAAGTGGTTCTTTAACTCTTTCAGTTTCATTTATTTCACCTTAATGGTTTTTGTTTCCTCTTTTCAGTTTTTTTCCTTTAGCACTGATTTGTACAAATCTGATTTTGATATTTTTTTAATGCTACATGAATAATATTAAAATGACTATTCAAAAATTTACTTCACTTCCCAGAATCTGTAATTTAATAAGAGTGCACAAACAAAAGAATCATAGTTTATTTTCTCTACACAGTAATCTGGGTAATGAGGTGTTTCGAGGGAAAACAGAAAAAAGCTACAGCAAAAAAATGGATAATTAACCTTTAGCCCTGCAGTAATTAGATTCAGTCAATACTTGAATAACAACAAAAAACGACACAAGAAAAAAATGTCACAAAACAAACAGGTTGTCCTTATTCTTGCAAGGTCGCTTTCATAGACATCAGGCAAAACGAGACTCTGGAGATAAAGGCAAACCAATTTGTTTCTCAGTTTAGGACTCACTGGCCCAACAGCAACGTAAGAAGAGGAAGAGCGAAGACAGACATATACCAGCTGTTCCTCCCACTAAATATATATTCATTTTCTGGGCCAATTTGCACAGAGACAGTGTGCCAGAGAGGCAGTGGCAGCAGACAGTTAGACGTCACGGAGCCCAGCTTTCATTCACATAACATGCCTTCCAAGTACAGAAAAAATTCTATTTCCAATCCTCAATTTTATGACGTTTTCCCAGCCCACTTTATCCATTTGAAACAATGAAACTCTAATTGGAGACCTCGGTGACTTCACAATAACGCAACACTTGTGCTTTTGAATGCATTTGTTTTCAGGTTGTATGCTCACAGACTAACAGTTGTGGTGTTCCCACCAATTAGTACATATTTTGTTTGTGCCATTAATGTGCAGAACGGTTGTGGAAAACTTAGAAAAATACATGAAGTAAAATATGCAGGTAAGGCTTTCTTCGTCTTTTTTTCTATTGGTGGCAGTGACTCACCTTTTTTCAGGGATTCTGGACAACAAAACACTTGGTCACCCTCTATATATGACCATCTCATACAAGCAAACAATCATATCATTTTTTTAAACTTGTCCTGTCCAACAGCTGGGCAGACAGATGAGAGCTGAAGGCCTCTTGTGTTAGACATATTTTACTTTTACAACAGGGGTTATGAATCTTATGACAAACCAGAGGTATGTCTGTATAAACCCGTTTTGTAATCGAGGCCAGACTTTATTTTTTTAAATTATTTTTTAAAAATTCTTTTGTGTTGGACAGGACGTAAAAGGAAACAAGGGGAGAAGAGGGAGGGATGTTAGAAAGAGGGGGATAGGAGGGCGATCATAGGGGGGGGGGGGAACCATGAAGCATCATAAAGCAACAAGCTACTGGGTGTTTATCATTACGGTAAGGTACAGATAGAATACAAATCTCAAAGGGGCCGGGCCTGTCCACACACACACTCAAATGTTATATAAACACCTGTTAGCTGCAAAAATGTCCATATGTCAAGATATACACAATACAGATAGTGTTCACACACGAATACTTATGCCTACAAGCCAACTAGTGTGAGATATTTCATTCATTCACGCAATTTGTTAGTGCAAAGGTGAGCTAACACCTGTGCTCAGTTGAGTGTTTATGTTCTTATAAAATGGATGATGGAATGTGGAAAGCAGGAGGGGGAGCAACCAGCCACCCCCACACCCAGACCCCCGCTGCAGCAGCCGCGGCAGCCAGAAGCCCCCAACGCCACACGGCAGTTAGCAGGCAGAGAACAACCGCCCCCTGGCGCCCATGCCCGCCACCAAGGCCAGGGCCAGCAGGACCGCCGCAAGGCCCCCAGAGCCAGAGGGCAGGGAGGCATGGGGGGAAAGAGAGGGCCGCCCCAGCCCAACCAGGAAAGCAGCCCCCCCGCCACGCTGGAAGAGCCCAACGCAGGGCCCCACCCGAGTTCTGGGCATCCCCCCGCCCCAACCCCATGTACGAGCCAGGACCCCCCAAGGGAGACCCGCTCCGCACTCCAGGCAGCCACCCACCAGGGCCACAGATGGTCCAGAAAGGTGCAAGACAGGAGCCAGCTGCCCCCGCCCATAGATTAATTGGTTACTCTAAAATTGTCCATCAGAGAGAAGGGGGGCCCACAAGGGTTGTTGTAGACATGGCTACCGTTGCCAAGGGCCCCGCACGCCCCACCAGGGATGGGGTAGGGGACAGATGGTCCAAGGTCCATCCAGATCATATCAGTTTTAAAAGGAGAGCTAAATGATTTCCCTGATGGACCCAGATCTGCTGTGGTGTCGATGAGCTGAGGTGGTCACACATCACTTCACCTGTGTGATGAAAAGCCTCCCTCTGTCATCCAGGGATTATTTCCCTGTCCTTCCTAAAAACGTTTGAATGTGGGTTCCACAGCAGCTTGAACAAATCCCATCTTTTATTTATAACCATTTTATATTTAATTAACATAATTCCTTTGATGTCACACCCATTAATAACCAAGTTAATTATTAACACTTTTTGACACACCTTTTAGTTATTTAGTCTGACAAGAGAGGACAGAGCATCACACATTGTGTTATTTCTGTTTACCACATCTTTAAAACTGTAATTTCCCCTCTGTAATTAAATATCTTAAAATAGCTGCATATTATGACATTTTGACGAGCTTTTAAAGTCTCTGCTCTCTTAAACTTCAGTGAATCATTGAAGCAGTCGAAATCCAATGATCCTATGTTTGTGAGGAGGTCAAGTGTGGAGGCTGACCTCTAAAGCTAACAAGAGAAAACGCAGCACCAGATGGAATTCGCAGTCTGTTAAAGCCAGAGGTGACATTTAACTTGTTCAAATCTTTCTGACATTAAAAATCCAGCCTTTTAAAAGAACTTCAAGAAGAAATAAATTCTGGAAGGTTCGGAAATAAAGCTCATTACCAACTTGTGAAATGAGATGCTGCTCGGAGCGTAATTATAAATAAATAAATAATTAACTTCCAGAAGTACTGAGCTTTGCAATATGACACACAGGGAACAGCTAACCTGACAGAAACTGAGGCAACAAGTTAGCAATTAATAAAACCCACAGGGAATAAAGCTCAGGTGTGGAGAGAGCATGGTCCATGATCCTCTGAAGGCCCACAAACACACACACACACTGTAAAAACTTTGGCTTTACTGCTGTTATGCCTTAGGTCAGCCAAAAAGGAAAGGCATAAAAATTGATCTCTACTTTTATGGATCAAATTTTGATTTATCAGTCTTGTATCAATTCACATTTGATAACTCAAAAACAACACAGTAAGAGTACACAAATCTATGTGAGGAGACAGCTTTGTCATGTGTATTAATATTATGTTTTAAGTCATACATAATTCAGTCAAGGTTAAAGCGTTTTTTTTAAATTGGAAAGCAGGGACGATCGCGTTTCATGCTTTGCTGTAAACCGTGTAATGGGGGGGGGGGGTTTCGAGTTTCCGCATTCACACATCACAACGCAGGTATTGAATTCAATTTTCTGACTTTATGGACTAAAAATGCTGCCATGGAAAGCGTGTTGAAAGCAGAAGCAGTTGAACTTTGACTTATCAGGGACTAAGATTTTGTAGCGATGTATGAATGGCCAATATTATATATCACCAAATCTTTCATATATCGGAATGCATCCGTAAAAGAAAAAAAAAGCATGGAGCAAGATTTGTGAGATTTGCACCTCTTCGTCCTTTCACACCAAGGCTCTTCCATCTCTACGTGGCAGACATGCAGTTGTAAACAGTAAAAAAAGAAATTGAAGAAGAACCCAGACCCCCGCTTGTCCAGTGTAAACACCATTATTGGATTCGGTTATTAAAATTATTGTGAATTTTGAGGTACAAGCCATAGAAAAGCACATTAGCCACAGGTAAATTCAAGATTTTAAAATATGTGTATAACATAATAATATTCTGTAGGTGTGCTTTAAGTTTTAAGACTGCATTTTGCTCATGCACAGCCCATTTTTGAAACTGGGGCAAATAGAACGATTGCGTGAATTGCCCCATCTTTGCAAATGGCTGCCATTTTTTTTAACTTGTCCTGTAGAACAGCTAAGCAAAAAACAGATGACAGCTGAAAGCCTTTTGTGTTGAACATGTTTTACTTTTATAAAAGGGATTGTGAATCTTATGATACAACAGATGAATATTTAAATAAACAGACAGAATTCCTTTTGACAGACAGAATTCCATTTTATATCTTTGAATTTAAGCTTTCTTGAAGCTGTTGATTTGTATGTTTGTTTGTTTAAGGCCTTTAGCTGGTTTTGCAGCCCATCTGAAAAACAAAAGAAAGTTAGCACATTTAAGTTTTATCTGGGGTGGTAAAGGGACGGGCTGGATGTCTTGGCCAGGCAATGACCTTAGATTAAACTAATAAACAAAAACCTTTATCTTTTTTGCTGAGACTGTAGGGTGGCCTGAAGCTGTATTATCGCGAGACTCAACGAGACCAGTGTGGCAACTCAACTTGGCGGTGTGTAAGTAGCTGAATTCATTCTTTTCTATTCCGTTTTTTCCCTTTCGGGGTCACGGGGTTGCCGGAGCCTATCCCGGCCCCTTTTGGGTGAAGTCAGGGGGAACACCCTGGACAGTTCGCCAGTCTGTTGCAGGGTAGAATGTCCTTAATCACACACCCATTCACTGTCACACTCACACCTATGGACAATTTTAGAGTAACCAATTAATCTATGAAGCATGTTTTTGGACGGTGTGAGGAAGCCGGAGACCACTGGAGAGAACCCGCGCATGCACAGGGAGAACATGCAAACTCCACACAGAAAGGTCCCCTACTGATGTTCTGTTTCAGGTCCTCCAGCCAGGCTTGAACCAGTGGCCTTCTTGCTGTAAGGCAAGAGCACTAACAACTGCGCCACCGTGCAGCCTGAACAAACATTTCGGTATTATATCATTTTACAGCCATATTAAATAAAACCAGCTGTAAAACCAACAAAATCTGAAAAAGTTTAATAAGCCTTTGGACAGCCTGGAGGACCTGGAGAATTATATAGAAGGCTGCTACAATATCTTTGTTATGGAAAAGACCAACACCACCACTCCTTCCACCAAACGTTGCCTCCAGAAGATTCTCCCGGAGCTGCCTTCTCTCCAGGCAGCGGAATCAGTGACACTTTAGATTCCATCGATAAAAAGCTCTCCAGCCTTAATTGCTGCTGGAATATGCCGGAGATCCTCCATAGAGAGTTCCAAGGCCTGCGGGAGTCTTTGGAGTTCAGCCAGCAGCAGGTGCGGGAGCTGGCAGCGGAAAACCAAGCCCTCAGAGAAAATGTCAAGTCCTGGAGCAGTGACACTGCTGGTCTGTCTGAGGAGAACTGCTCGATCAAAGAAACCCTCCTGGATCCTAAGGCGAGGAGCATGAGGGACAACCTGGTGATCTCTGGGGTTCCAGAGGAGGCAGGAGAAGACCCGGAGGCCACAGTGAAGACCTTCATGGAGGCCCACCTGAAGCTCCCCAAGAAGGAGGTGCAGAAGATCGCATTCCAGAGGGTTTACCGGCTCGGAGGAAGAAGGTCCAACAACCAGCGTCCGAGACCAATTGTTGCTAAATTTGAACATTTCAAGCCAAAGGGACCTGGTAAAGAGCCGCGGCTGGGAGCTGAAGGAAATGCACTTCAGCGTGAATGACCAGTTTCCGGTTGAGATTCTGCTGCGCCGAAGGTTCCTTCTTCCACTGAGGAAAAAACACATCACCGCCGGGTCCAGAGCTGTGGTCACTGTGGACAAGGTGTTCATAGACAGCTGGCTCTACCGAGACCCGGAGATCACGCCCTGGCTATGCTGAAGACCTGACACGTGCTGCGCTAAAGACACTGGCTAAACGTGTTGAATGAATGAAACTGGCTCATCAACCATCCACACCTCCATCTCGTTGAAGCAGTTTTATTTCTCTTCCCTCTCATGTTTCTGTTGTTTTTCTTGTTACGTTTGTTTCTTTCTGTTTTTCTCTACGTCTTTCTTCTTTTAAGTTTCCCCCTCTCTCCCCCCTCCTCATATGTAAATCATCCAAATCCAACACGTCCCTGGTAAGTTAGTATTTATTTATGCACTGAACAGGCACGGCCGGGCATGCACACGCAAACCAGCTCCTTCATCGATCAGCGGGCACGTGCACACGGACTGGCACACGCACTATTTAGCCTTACACTCTCCCGGTTAGAGCAGTTATGAACAGTCTTAATATGTCAGCTGGAATCTGCGTAGACTTGGCTCTGGGCCAAAGAGGCGGAAAGTGTTAACCCACCTGACCCAGCTGATCATCTCCTGTGCTGCTCACAATTTCCATTCATGTATTCTACTAGTTACAATTGAAAACAAAAAGGAGTTGCTGTCTTAATTAATAAAAACATTCAATTTACTCATAAGGATACAGTTACTGAAAAAACTTTTGACAGAGTAAACAGAAAGTTCCTTATTGCTGCCCTCCATGCATTTAGGTTTGGAGAGTCATTCATCAATTGGATTAAAATATTGGTAACACTTTATATTAAGATTCCTTAATAAGCTATGTTAACACATTAACAAGCATTATAAATGAATTTATAGGGTGTTAGTAAGATGTTTATTAGTACTATAAGTTTAATAAGGTTTATTAAATTACTTGATTTGATTTGAAATGGTTTATTTCAAGCAATTAAGTAGATATAATACTCAAAAGCAATATAATCATCAGTTGTACATTCATACAGTAACTAATCAAATGTAGGATAATTAGACATATTAATAAATATTGCTTGAAAGGGAGTGGAAGGAAGCGATCCTACATAATCGCACCCCGTTATACTATAACCATTTTATTACATGATTTATCAATATCCGGTTCCTAGCTTTTATCAGACAGAATTAAGGATCATAAGGTATCGACAAAGCACATGACAAAGATGAATTACTTAATTACTACGTAAAAAATAACTATTTTAGAAATCAACTTGGCAAATGCAGATCAGTCATCTAAAATATATGCAGATTATGTTACTTATAAAAGTCATTAATATGATTAAAACATAATACTATATCAGTAAGATAGACACAACACTGTTTCAGACATTTTCATAGCCAAATTTCATCAAGTATCAAAAGTTAAAAAAATGTGCAAAATAAAGTTACATTAGGAAAGATTTTTGAATCAATTTATCAATTTTTGGAGCAAGTGAAGTAATATCATTAAAAGTCAATATATTTAACAATTTTCAATAAGTGATTAATCATTTATATATCATTATATATATATAAAGATACATAACCGATATATATCTTTATATATCGGTCGATTGTCCAAGGTTGGTATTTCTTCTTCTGCTGAATAACAGCTGATCTTCTGGGTTCAAAACAGTTAATGGTTCTCTTCAATGTTATGTCTGCAGACATAAGATTCAGGTCCATATCCTTCTTCAGCTGATATAAGCTGCGGTGAAAGTTGAGGTCAAGTTGTCTGCATGTCAGAGCTCTGCTGTTAATTCACGTTAATTCAGGTATGGAGAAAGTGATGAATCCAGGTGTCATATTTCTTGAAATTATATGAATATTTTATTACTGCATGTTGTTTCAGACAACCGTGATCATACACTTCTCAAAGTCTTTCATGGTGTTCACAACTAGAACCTTGGCCCGGTCCGGTGGGCCGAGTGGTTTGACGTAAATCCTGCAGCTTTTAATCCAAGTGTTCTCAATCTGCTTACGCTTCCTAAAAAGCCTGGCATGTTTTGAGATTTCAGCATTCCTTGTTTTGCAGCACTTCAACTAAAGTGAGGATGGTTTTTACCACGAAAAACCACAAAGCATAAAGATTGTAAAAATAACTTTATAGCATTAAAACAGAATAAACATACATAAATCTTTCTGTAAAAGATATATAATAATTTAATTCAAACAAATAAAAAATAAATTAAAAAAATCTAGACTGGTGTTGAATGACTCTAGCATCATAGCTAAGGATAAAGTATAAGCATCCTGAGTGAAACATTCATTGCTAATCCAATCACCAGGAGACAAGTCTCTGAATTTAATGCCAACTGTATTCATCCACTGTTGCCTTGCTTCAAAAACCACTGGAAATTTGCACAAGCCAGTAATTTCTGAAGACCGAGGGAATAATCAATGAGTTATATCACTAGAGGAGACATCACGTGATTCCTCATGGGAGGAGAGCACCACCATCGTTGGTGAGGTCAAGTTACTGCTGCAGTGAATGCATGCATGTAAACTCATTTTTTGCAAATGCCAGTTCATTGTGCAAGTTTCAACTGGCAAAATCAGAGTCCACAAAGGAGGAAAGCAGAACATTTCACAGGTAAGAACTATAATTTTTTCTTTTACTGCTGGAGGGGCTTTATTAATAGAACACGTTGACATGAATGATGCTGCAGGGCTATTATCAACATGCTGCATGATGTACGTATAATTTGCTGTCGACATAAATGTAAACTTTATTTAGTTAAACCTATAAACAGCATACTAGGACTAGGCCAATATAGTTATATAGATTTATACATTTCTGACTCAGTGACTGAACTATTCTTGCAGGTTTCTAATGGATTCAGACCTAAGGAAAAAGTTGGCCTTAGCAATAAAAAAGAGCTAACCCAGATGGATCACTGTGGTACCAACTAGCAAAATAGTCTGGCCATGTTCAAAAGATTTCGCGGAAACAGATTTTGATAAGACTGGCCAGACTGTTCACTTGAAACCCGACACCGCAGCATCTATGTTACACAAACTGATCACTCACATGAATCAGTGGGGAAATCAATTGTTTTTCTTTGTTTTTTGTTTCCTTTTTAAAGGGGAAAATCTGTTGTTGACTTTTGGACTTATTGTTGACTTATTATTATCATTTATTATTATTGACCTATAATTGGTTTATTATTATCATTTAATATTATTATTGACTTACTATTGATTGGTTTCAAAAACCAAAATTACGAACTTATTTGCAAATTAAAGACACATTTTCTGCTGAACCATATGTTATATATAACTTAAAAAGAGGACAAAGATCCTTATGTGCTCAACTGAGAGCAGGAGTGCTCCCCCTACAGGTGGAAGTAGGGCGCTTTAAAGGCATTCCTGAGGAGGAAAGACTCTGTGAGGTCTGTGAGCTGCGAGTGGTGGAAGATGAATTTCATTTTTTGTTTTATTGTCCTTTGTATGAGAAACAGAGACTTTGTATGTATGATGTTATAGAAAAGAAATGTCCTGATTTGTTTTGGTTATCTGAAGACAAAATTTTACGTTGGCTTTTTGAAAATGAAATCTTTTGTTTGGCAAATTTTGTGTCAAAAGCATGGACGATAAGAATGGACTCTATGTATTCTGTTAGACTCTGAGTAGGGGGGTTATTAGTTATGGGATTCTTTTTTTCTTTTTGTGATGGGGATGTATCTTTATGTATTGTGTATTTTGTTTTGTTTTTTAGTGTCATATAAGCCCGTGTGGGCTGGGCACATTAGTGCATGACACTTAAATAAATCAATCAATCAATCAATCAAATTATTATTGATTCATCATTATTATTGACTTATTGTTTATATATTGTTATTATTTATTGTTATTATTGACGTATTGTTGGGCTTTTTAAATAATTTAAATTACATGTCAAAGAGGTCTAAAACTTGGATATATTGAAAAAAAAAAATCAAAAATTCTTTGTCATTTCTATTTATTTATAAGAAGTCCTGCAACAATGCATTTTTCATTAAAGTTTGAGCTTATAAGGCTGACTGTTTTAGTGAATATGAGTATATATAAATTATATAAAAGCTACTTAGATGCCACCAAAGGCTATAGAAATCCTTGTCATGTGGTCGTCGTCGACCTCACCAAAATGGCGTCGCGCTCCACTACCGTTGGCCAGGCTTTTAAAGCAGGCGTGTCTCCTCTAGTGATACAACTCATTGGGAATAATCCTACAGGAGCCATGTTAAAGCTAATATGCTAACCTGCCCATCTTTGATTCTGATGGGCAGGTTAACTAATGTCACCATTGGCTAATGAATCTGTCAATCAAACTCATCAGGAAAAACAGGCGTGCTCGCTTTCAGCCAATTGGATGGCCTCTTAGACTTTTCTTTCACATCGGTGACGAAAAAGCCCCGCCCATCTTTGATTCTGTACCGGTCGGTCGTTAGCGTGTTAGCTTTACCATGGCTCCTGTAGGTTTATTGCCTTCGATCTTCAAAAATTACTGGCTTTACAACTTTCTAGTGGACTTTGGATCAAGGGAACAGTGGTTAAATGCAGTTGGGATTAAATCCAGAGAATTGTATCCTGGTGATTGGATTTGCAATGAATGTTTCACTCAGGATGGATAGATGCTATTAGTTTATCCATATTAGCTATGATGCTAGAGTCATCCAACACCGGTCCATGTTTTGTTTTGGAAAATTTGTCTGAATTAAATTAAATTATATTATATTTCTTTTACAAAAAGGTTTGTGTATGTTTATTCTGTTTTAATGTTATAAAGTTCTTTTTACAATCTTTACGCTTTGTGTTTTTTTGTGGTAAAAACCGTCCTCACTTTAGTTGAGGTGCTGCAAAACAATTAATAAACTCTTAACAAAGTTAATTAATACATTTGTAAAGCTCATAAGCAGTTTAGTAATATGTTTTTTTAAGACAGTTGTCGGATTTTAGATGTTAATAAATTTTATTAACACTTTCAGGTATTTGCAAGACATCTATAATGCTAATAAATATCTTACAAGCATCCTGCACATTAATAAAGCCTTATAAGCTTATAAAGCTTATAAGCTTATGAACACTTAGGCTTGTGTGAGACATCTACAATGCTAATAAATATCTTACTAGAACCCCAAACCATAATAATACTTCTTAATTTGTTAACAAAGGTTGTTAATAAATCGTATTAAGCTTATTAACACTGACACATTTGTTAGGCACCTATAGTGTCAATAAATGCATCATTAGCATCTTGAAAACATCTTAATAATAATGCTTGTAAATGTGTTAACTAATTAATTTAATAAACCTCATTAGACTTATTGTACTAACAAATATCTTACTAATACCCTAAAAATTCATTTATAATGCTTGTTAATGTGTTAACAAAGCTTGTTAAGGAATCTTAATATAAAGTGTTACCAAAATAACAAAAGCAAAAAGCAAAATGAATCCTCTTTCAAATTTCAAATCATATTAACTTTATTATGTCACACAGAAACCCTGTTCTAGTCTAAAACAGAAAAGAGGTTTAAAGTGCCTGTATTAAAGTCCTTATTTAAACTAGAAACATTTTGACCAACTGAACCATTTGATGCTGAGAAAAATAATTCAATTAATAAATAACATTAAATTTAAATTGATCTGAAATATTAACACAGCAGCACCAACATTTTTAACGTTTTTAGTTAAATATGTTGGTTGTTCTGATTTTTTTTCTAAATGATTGTTTATTTTCTGATGTCATAAAGTGCTGCTGTTTTCCTGCATTACCTGCTGTCTTTATGTCAAATACTAAACAACAGACAGACAAAGAATTCATTGATGGAAAATAAAGACGTCATCAAATTGTCTACAATAGTTAATAAAGAATGACATTATTAGCATGAACTGGGGAATCTAAAGGTGGTGATCCTGGTGTTGGGCAACAGACAGCGCTTGCAGCTCTCCTACGCGTGCCTTGTTCCCCCTGGCAACCAGAGCCCACACCACCCCTCCCCTTTCGTTCTCACTCACGCAGCCGCGTTTGACAGGAGACGGGAGGCACGGCTGCAGGGACGGAATTTCACTGTTTCAGGCTGTAAACTCTGTGATTTAACAGAGAATAGGAACCGAATAGAGGCGCAGAATTTTTTCCAAGCACTGACCCGCTGTCGCCGCCGCCCCCACGTTAAATTTGCGCACCAGACAAGTGCACGGCCGCTGTCGCGGTAGTCAGAGTTGCCGTGGCAGCTGCTGTCTCTCTATTATTGGCGCTTCATATCGCCGGGCCATTAAAAAAAATACATATAAAATGATCTCGCGGGCCGGATATAATTGTTGGCCGGGCCGGATGTTGCCTGCGGGCCGCCAGTCTGACACATGTGGCATAGACTGTCTTCTGTTCTGTTTGATAGTGATTTTGAGACGGTTTCAGGTTGGAGCACACACTGGAGAAGGGGGGAATAAAATGTGACATCTTGATTGTGTGGCCAGACTAAAAAAATAAATAAATATGGGTCTCTGATATTGTTCAGTCGGCCGGAGCAAACATGGAGGCGGGCCGGATCCAGCCCGCGGGCCGTAGTTTGCCCAGCCCTGCTCTAGCTGCATCAATAAGACAGAATGAGAGTATTAAAGGAATTAAAACCAAACACAGCCATCATAAAATTAGTCTCTATGCAGATGACATATTACTGTTTTTAAATAATTCACGGTCTGTAAGGCCGCCTTTACACTGCAAGGTTCAAGTGACCCAATTCCGATTTTTTCCTCTCATTTGTCACAGATCGGATATGATCGGTGAATGTGTAAGCAGGACAAAAGCGCATGGATTCCGTTTTTCTAAGATCGGATACAGGCCTCTCTCATATGTGGAAATAAATCGGAAAAGAATCGGATACGTGCATTTGCGTGTGCCATGTAAGCAGACAAATCGGATATTCCCCAGTAAATGCGAGTCCTACGTCAGTGACGTCAATTCAGGACACCACCAACTGAGATTACATGACTTATTAAGGTGCTTTTTGTGCGCTGATGTTGCTGTCAGCGTGTTGCCTTTCAGCCTTCAGACCGTATTTGGAAACCGCTGTTATGTCCGGTCCGGACGTAAACGGTAACTAATGAAGCGGGACACCGTTGCTCTGGAACAGGCTAGAAGCTGTTTATTTCTTTGGGGGGCGTGTATGATGGGGACTGTGTGTGTGTGAGTGCGCTAGCGTGTGTGTTTGTAAGGAGAGAGGGGGGGTGTGAGCGCGGAGCGGGGGACTGTCGGAGAACCGTACATTAAAAATGAGGTGTCTCGCCCAAAAGTTTTGGAGTCTTTCTTAACACACTCTGGAGGCTGAGGGTTCAGAACGGAAAAGTGAACCCCGAGGAAATCTCCCGTGTGTTTCTGACCACGGTCGGAAAAGAGAAGTCATTGGAAAAGGAAAGGTTCAACACTTGGATCAAACTGTTCGGACAGCACAACGTCTGCAAACACTTCCTCATTCAAAACTCAGAGAGAGCACATAAGACGGCCGAGCAGCCCTCCTTTTTACTCCCCCGTGCATCCCCTCAGGAGCGCCCAAGGCAACGCCTCCTTCCGTCGCCGCCTTGCCTCCATGACAACCGCAATCACAAAAGTCTGAAAGAGGTCAGCGGAATGCGGAAATGCTGCTACGTAGTCCTCAGAACGTCTACGTTAAGTTTCAGCATTGTATAGTGTAAATGCAAAAATCAGATACGGTGTCATGGCTACAGAACAATAGAGACTCAGATGCTGAAACCCGGAAGAAGACACAGACTGAGAAACACTGGCGTAGGTAGCGAATGGGTTTAATATTGCAGTAGCAATGAAGGCAGCAGGCTCCGGAGCGTCCACAGCGAAGTGATGGAATTCTGTGGCGTCATTGGTGGATAGGTCCGGGGAGTGATGGCGAAGGTAACTGCTTTTGAAGGGAGGAGAAGCGGCAGAGGCTCACGGCGTGACCAGGGGAAGAGGCAGAGAGAGGCTTCCACAATGCAGCAGGACAGGCAACCTCTCGTGACTGTGAGAACCTGGAGACAGGTAAGAGACTAATTAGGTTCTGACTCAAAATACAGAGAGCTTTAGCAAAAACCAAGCGTGAGGACCAAATATGCACCATCAGGGGCAACGGACTGGCGATGAATACTGGTCCAGGAGCTCCTTAAATAGGAAGGTGGTGAAGATGAGTAGAGTGGTCGCAGCTGGGCTGAATCAGGGAACCAAGCAGAGAGGAGAGGGGGAGGAGTCTGACAGAGGCACCATATCATATGGGTCACTTTTAAAAGATGATGTAAGCGGGTCGTCAAAAAAAATCGGACATAGTCAGAAAATCGGATATGGGCATCAAGACCTGCAGTGTAAATGCGGCCTAAATGAAACAGCAACAATTACTAATGAATTCTCCTCCATATCAGATTACTCAATTAATTGGAATAAATCTGTTTTATTACCACTGAATAGTAATGCAGAGCAAAGACTCTCGATACCAGTCAAATCAGGCAATATCAAATATCTAGGTATTTATTTTTCCCCTAAATTATCAGTACTGGTGCAGCTAAACCACACCCCATTACTGAAAAGCATACAGGACGATCTAACCCACTGGGTCAATCTGCCTCTTTCACTTATGGGCAAGGTAGCCATGGTTAAAATGAAAATCTTACCCAAAGTTAATTATCTCTTTTCAATGATCCCCACACAACCGCCACTAAAATGGTTCAAAACATTACTCATCCATATCAAGCTTTTTATGGAACAATAAACCTGCAAGAATTAGTCTAAAAACTTTAACAATCTGCAAAAAGCTATGGAGACTTAAATTACCTAACTTCTACAAGTACCTTCTTGCAAATAGATTACAATACATCTTAAAATAGTTTAAAAAAATAATCCACACAGGGCCCCATCTCGATAGAGGACCAACTCGCTCCCCCAAGCAGCCACCGCCAGGACAGGGTCCACCTACCCACCCACTTGCCTCACCCAGATCCCCCCGGTGGGGGACGCCCGGGGCAACCGCGGGCCCCAAGAGGGTTTCCCCACCCTGCCCCAGGACCATAGAAGGAGTTATCCCAGCCCCAGCCAGAGCCGGGCCCTCCGCCAGCCCCCCCAAGCGCAGGCCTGCCGTTTTGGATATTTGTCATGGCTGATGTGTTTTTCTAAGGTACATTTAAGCCAAAGTTGGTGCTTGTACCACAGAACGTGTGTGGTTTTTTTTCCTAATTATAAACCTAACCAGCTTCGCTAATATGCTAAACACATGTTCAAGAAAGTCCAGTTTCCAAGTTCATTGGGATATATGAAAACCCACACATACATCAGGAGAACATAGAAGATCCAAAAAGACAGGTCCCAGTAGGGATTTCAGCCATTGCCTTCTCACTGTTAGAAAAGAACGATAACCATTAACCCACCATTGAACCTGTTCTTTATTTGTAGAGATTTACAAAATGCAAAACCACATTCTGTACTTCCACCAGGAGCAGATAAAGGCCATTTACTTGTATTCTGTAGTTGTTGTAGTGCAACAACACTTTTTAGGGATTTTTACAGGAAGTCATAAACAACATTTAAAAGGGTTTGGACACTTTTTATACACCCAAAACACAAAACAAAGAATTTATATCATCAAATTTTGCTTGTAGCTGATGCAAAGAATAACATATCTAAAGTTTATGCTATTTACAGTTAATAAAAGTCCAAGATTTTCTTTCTGTTTACTTTCAGGTTTTGCTTACATTGTGCATAGCTGTTTCTAATTTAAGCTTCTGTCAAAAGCTGAGGACAAACAACAGAGAAAAAGTGTATACTGATATTTATTCTCATTTTAACCTTACCTCTTAAAATTTGATAATAAACCTTCTATTTATGCAAAAAAGGAAGAAAAGGAGACTTAGAATAGAAAATACCAGAACAGTAGATTTGTCAAGCAGACAAAAGCTGAATTACAGCCAGGTGTAAGAGAGGAGCATGACTGCTTGAGGAGCCTGACAGGAATGAGTGAGCTCTTATTACTATCATGTATGTGGGGGCAGTGTCCGCTATTTTGCTTTAATGCTGAGAAATTTGAGAAACACAGGAGGGAAAGAGAAATATCAATAACATGGGGTATCCACAACAATGGAAAAAAAACACTAAGATGAATACAAAGTAACATGGGCCTTCTTACCAACTATAATTTGGAATATTTGTAAAAACATTTCCAAAATCAAGTTGCTGTGAAGTCATTTATTACTATTCTTAGAATGTAATTATAGAATGTAATTTATTCAAATATGCATTTTTTTCTACAACAAAGCTTGTCTTTCTAGAACTTAATGGGTGCACAGGGAGTACGGGATACAAGGCTCACAGCTGGGGGCCTTTCAGTGCCTGACAAACTGAGCTGGGGTTCTAACTTTGACTGCGTAATCAAGAAAATGAAACCCTCCATAGGTTTTCAGCTTGGTTATGATTATCTCAATAACTTTACTATACCTTCATGCAAGTATATATGTCAGTCTGCCCCAGGGCAGCTGTGGCTACAACCGTAGCTTACCATCACCAAGTATGAATGAGGAGTGAATGAATAATGGACATAATGTAAGCGCTTTGGGTGTCTTGAAAAGCGCAGATAAATCCAATCCATTATTATTATTATTATTATATTCATCATGTCAGGGACAAAATGATGAATACATGCATGAAGGTATTAAAATAGTAATATGCAACTGGTTGTTGACAGTTCCCTTAGGGGAAACTGGTTGCAGACAAGGTGGCGACATGACATCATTAGCCAGAAACATAAATTCCAGATGTTTTCAGAATTGCGGGACCATTTATTAAAACTTTTGATGTGAATAAACAGTTCAGTGTGCAACATGAGCATAAGACGGGGCATAAAGGGTATTCATTTAATTCAGGGGTGGGTTATTCAAGGGCCGGTGTCCTGCAGGTTTTAGATGATTCCCTGTTTCAACACACCTGATTTTAATTAACAATTATCATCCCGACATCACCAAGGTCTGGACAACTCTGTTGATGACAGTCATGTTTGTCATCGTTGTGTTACAGCAAGGAAACACCAAATACCTGCAGGGACACTGGCCCTCGAGGACCGAAATTGCCCACCCCTGGTTTAATTCCTTTCAGAATTTTTATTTGTATTAAGTTTTTTAAAACTGTCACACCACAACTTTAGCTCCAGTACTCACATTTGTTCACCACTGTCACTTTTTAACCCTTAACACAGGGGTGTCAAACTCATTTTCACCGGGGGCCACATCAGCATAGCGGCTGTCTTCAAAGGGCCGGATATGACTTATACATTCAACTACATGTAATGAAACATAAACACAAGTACTTCTTAATGTTAAACAACTAATTTATTTATAATTATAACTTTTTAAAGTGACGATGACAGTTGCATGGAAAACATATTTTTGCTTGTTACTTTAGCATAAATCCTTTTAAATTATATTCTGTCAGGTTAGGTTATATGGACAGTGTTTAAGTCCTAATGTATAGTTGCACGAAATACACCAATTTTTATTTTTTATTTTAAGAAATGAAAAACTTTTATGCTCTCGGGGGGCCAGATAAAATGACATTGAGGGCCACATTTGGCCCCCGGGCCTTGAGTTTGACACGTGGGCCTTAACACGATCAATGTGAATCAGTGTATTCTGTTGTTGAGAAAAGCGACTTTGCACCGGTATGTAATACTTTATATGCATATCGCGGAAAGCCGCTTTGAATATTTGCTTTCCGTCGCAAAGCAGCTTTTCTCTGCTGATCAGCTGATTCATGTTGATTGGGTGAGGAGTTACAGTCAGAGCTAAGCAGACTTTGACAGAAACATCTTCAGTGCTAACGTTTTAACTCTTAAAACTGAAAAAAAAACATAACTGTAAGTATTACCAGTTAAAAATTATATTTCTGGACAAAAAAAGGGTATTTTCCAACAGAAATGGGGGGAGAACTCCTGGTTCCAGCAACCAGGTCTTTGTTTTATTTGTATGTTTTAATCAGTTTCTGTCATTTGGAGTTTGACACCTTCGGGTTTGTGCCAACAGCTCTATGCAGATGACACTCAGGATGGGGGAGAAAAGAAGGAATAGGATAGAAGGTAACCTATGAAAAAGAGAAAGTCGTCCTGAGGCATAAATCTTCCAGCTGTCAGTCAGCATAAATGTGGTCACCATGAACTTTTCTTTCTTGCCAAACAAAAATGTATTCAGTATGGTATAACCCTTGTGCTATATTAGCTTACCCCACCCTTACATTGACGTGTTCTCCCTACCATGACAAAGGTGGATAAAGGTGGAAAGATTTCATGTAATCCATGGACACCAGGGAGGTTCACAAATCATTGAAGAAAAAATGTTTAGCGCACTGTCTAGATGACCCAATGCCCAATGTTAAAGTGCCTAGGATAGCACAAGGGTTAAGATGTCAGCCTTATGGTTAGCCAATGGTTGTCTAGGATTGCTTCAGTCACACTGATGATACTTGTTGAAAAACATATTTTTATACCTTTTGTGACAAATATACAAAAAAACATAAAATTGCATATTTTTTGTTTCTGACAAACACTATCAAATACAAAAATTTAGTCTACAATGTCACAGTGCTATACTTTGTTCAAGGATCCTTCACTATGTATGCAATTTACTTATCTAGTTTTTTGTGCTATTTTCCTCTTTTTATTTGTAATTAAAAGATTGCATCAATATGAAGTAGGCCTGCACGATTGACCGCAAATTTATTGTCGTCGCACTATCAGGCCAATGTGGTATGCTTACCACAAAAAGGGCCATAAGTGGCGATAAGTGGTCTCCTAATATGGTTACACATGTCATGGTGCCTCTGCCAGCTACTCTCCCCCTCCCCCGCCAGCGCTATTTTGGACACAACCAGCTGCCTTCACTTACCTCATCATCGCTGCAGCCTTCTTAAGGAGCGCTTGGATCATCATTCGATGCCAGTTCGTAGTCCCTCCCATGGTGCTTAGTCTGGCCAGCTCTTGTTCCTGTATGTTGCCAAGTTTCATGTTACTCATTGTGCCTCTCACTCTGTCTCAGGAAAAATCCCCTCTGGTACTCACCTGGGGCCTCATTTATAAAACTTTGTGTAGGATTTGCGTGAGAAGTGGCGTACGGATGAAACATGGGACGTGCGTATGCACAGAAATATTCAGATTTATAAAACCGTGCGCACGCACATCCTACGCATCTTTCCCTTAATAAATCACAACGAATTCTAAATGTAGCGCAGCTTTTGCGGCTTCATGACACGCCCATAGTTGCCCATAAATAGTCAGTGAATCGCCCACAAATAAATATTCATTGATTGTGAAATCATGGCAAACACAGAGAGGAAATCAAAAAAACGTTACTTCACTCAATGTGAAGTATAAGTTATCGTTGGCGAGGTGGAAAAGAGGAGAAAAATGTTGTTTGGAGGGCATTGTGCGGGCATTAATAATGCCAAAAAGGCACTTGAGTGGCAAACTGTGGCAGACGCCGTAAATGCTGTAGCCTCACAACCTCGGACCGTGGCCGAAATAAAAAAAGAAATGAAAGAAATGGTCGGACATCAAAGTCGAGGCGAAAAGACGTCTAGCGCTTCATCGCCAGAGTGTGTCTGCCATGGGTGGGGGACAGGGAACACCGGAGCTGACCCCTCTTGATGAGAGACTGGTGGCTATTATTGGGGGATCCCTTTTAAGTGGAGTGGTGACTGAGGCGGAGGGGGACGCCGACGCGCCAGATGCACTGGGTGACACGGGTAAGAGAAATAATTAAAATGAATGCAGTCAAGTCACATGTATGCAGGCTACACAATTACGGTTATTTATATAGAACAATTTTATTTTAGTTGCTGGGTGTTCCAGCGGGGCCAGTGATTACGATGCTGCAGCTGAGCAGCCATCTGGACCCAGTGCTCTCAACCCTCCAGCAGTAGTTCAATCAGAAAGGTGACCAATGAGTTGGGCGAAATCAAGACTGCCCTGACTGAAATAAACTGCACGATGAGGGAATTCTTGAATAAATAATATTTTCAACACCTCTTGTTGTTCTTTACAAGCGACGCATTACTTCCAAACGCTGGGCCACAGCAGCAGCATGTGGCTCAAATGCGTGGGGATGGGGTTCAGGGTCGGGGCCAACACAGCAATCAGCGCCAGGGGGTAGAGGCACGTTTTTAAGCTGTGCCACATTGTGTAGCAATGAAAGAAGCAAGAAGGCTCCGGACATGAAAAAACTACATCAACGGGGGACCTTTTTGTGTGGAGTTTGCATGTTCTCCCCGTGCATGCTTGGGTTCTCTCCGGGGTCTCTGGCTTCCTCCCACTGTCCAAAAACATGCTTCATAGGTTAATTGGTTACTCTAAAATTGTCCATAGGTGTGAGTGTGACAGTGAATGGGTGTGTGTTTGTGGACATTCTACCCTACGACAGACTGGCGACCTGTCCAGGTTGTCCCCTTCCCCCACAAGTGGTCGGGATAGGCTCCGGCAGCCCCGTGACCCCGAAAGGGAAAAACGGTTAAGAAAATGAATGAATGAATCCTTCTCTCCATTTCCTGCACAAAGTCTTTAACTGTTTTAAGTTTCGTTATTTTGTGGTTATTAACAAAGTGGTTAGTAGATCAACGCTCCTCAAACAACTTAATTCCGCCTCATGCCCCAGCCCCTCCCTTTATTTACCTAAAACCACCAACAACAGCTTTAATGACAGAACCCAGGGCCAACGAGCTAATATTGCTGTCCTATTGGGTCATGGTGGCCATCCACCAACCAACCACCCACTACTCCTCCCATCTGGAGCATCCAGGGTTGCAAAACACGTATCCCTAAACAAGACTGTTTGGAAATTAGTCATTATGTATGCCTGGGCCCACTGCAGCCATTTCTGCTTGGAAATTTTGTTTAAACGTGGCCAAATAGAAGGATTAAATATAACTGGAAGCCCCTGGAGGATCCTACACCTTGATGTTCGTGAGACTCCAGAGAAACCAGCAGCTTTAAATTTGTGCTGCTGCTTTTTAATGGTATTTTAGCAGCTGCTTTCTTAATCCACTGTTCTTGTCTGGGAGAAACCTTCCTCATTCTGCCTTTAAATGCACAAACCTATGTGTGCTCTGAATCAGTAGGATGATCACGCTAAAGTTTTCTTGAAATATTCAAAGCTTTCATACCTTGTCCAGGGAATTTAACTATTTCGCGCTTTTCAAGAGTGATCTTTTTACTTTTCCATATTGCTTAAAAATATCGGTTTGTATAATATATAGAACATCCTTCTTTAGTATTTATTTTCTTAATTGAACTCAACTGGCAAACTAATTATCACAGATTTCTGAGATTGGCGTCAGGGATCCAAAGAGCCCCAAGACACAATATCATCCTTGAGTTTATTGAAAAACAAGCAATTTTATCTTTTTTGCACTTAAATACAATTTGCATAATGATATGAAACACAATTTACGTGACTACCAAATCCAAGTCCCTAAGTGGGTAAAGTTCAACTAGTTTAACTTTCAAGACATGTTCAATGGCCTTGTAATTTGTTCGTAGAACCTGAAAAAGCTCATGGAAACTTCCCTAGGGATTCGTGAACGCAAGAGTTTTAAAAGCAGAAGCCCAAAACTCGCATGTACTACCATTTACATAGACTTTTCATTGGAACGTAGCATTAGGCTCCTCATGGTCGCCCTTCCATGATCTACATAGTTCCTAATATTATTTTTTTTATTTGTCCTGTCCAACAGCTGGGCAAACAGATAAGAGCTGAGGGCCTCTTGTGTTGGACGTGTCTTATTTTAGCAATAGGGGATTTGATTCTTCAGACAAACCAGAGGTATGTCTGAGTAATCCCCTTTTATAATCGAGCCCAAACTTTTTTCATTTTAATCCTGTTTGAAAATCTTTAGTGTTGGACCGGACGGAAAAGGAAAGGAGGCAAGAAGAGAGAGGGATGTTAGAGGGGGGCGGGGGGTAGAAGGGTGATTATAGAAAGGGGGGATAAAACCATGAAGCAAACACGTTTCTGGATGGTGATAATCATTACAGTGAGGTTCAGATGTAATACAAGTCTATAAGGGCGGGGTCTGTCCACAGACACACTCAAATGTTTTAAACACACCTGTTGGCTACAAAAATGTTCACATGTCAACATGTACACAACAAAAATACTGTTCACACACGCATATCTATGCATTCAAACCAACTAGTGTGAAATATTTCGGTAACGCTTTCTTTTACAGTACAGTACTTAGAGTGTACTTAAGTGGTATTTACATGGTACTTATTGTGTAACTACTGGGTACTTTCAGGGTACTTACATGGTTCTTTTCATGGAATTTACTGGGTACTTACAGTGTGTTTACATGGTACTTTCTATGGGATTTTACTGGGTACTTACATGGTACTGACTGTGTATTTACGTGGTACTATTTGGTTCATACCTATGTGGTACATACTGGATATTATAATATTCTTACTGGGTATTTACATGTTGTGCAAAGGTGTCTTTTGTGGTACTTACCACATGTATGAACAAGGTAAGTACAAATAAAGTACCTTGAATTTAAGTCTGCACTCGTATGTTTCATAGTATTTACCATGAATTTACCACATAAACTACCCCCTAAATAGACTGAAACTGGACTGTAAAAGAAAGTCAGCCCTATTTCCACTCAACTACATGGTACTTTCATTACTAAATACTGGGTATGTTCACTTGAATATTACTTGGTACTTACTTCTTAAGTACACTGAAACTAGACTGTAAAAGAAAGTCAGCCCTATTTCCTCTCAACTACATCAAAGTAAAGGTCAAAGTCAGCTTTATTGTCAAATATGCTGCATCCATAAGACATACAGCACAGATGAAATTGCTTTCCTCTCACTCCACAGTGCAAGCAGCATATAAAATAATAAATAAACGACTTAAAAAATAGATAAAAAGACAGTAATAGTAAGAGGAATAACGGTAGTCTAAACAGTGCTAAAGAACAGTGGCATAGTTAAAGGCTACGTTCACACTGCAGGCTGAAACGACCCAATTCCGAATTTTTTGCCCCTAAGCGGCCCAATTCCGATCTTTTCATGACAGTCTGATGACACACTTCCGATCTTTTCAATTGCGACCCAGGCCCCGTGGGTTTGCCGTCCTGAATCCGAATTGTAGCCGATCTTTTCAATTGCGACCGCCGTCTGACCGGCCAGGCGACTTGTTTCCGAACCGTATGTCATCGACACGCAACAAACGTCATCATTTTGCGTTGAAGTAGGCGGGAATGAGAACGTAAACATCAACCATGGTGGACGATGCTGCTGAGACCAGTCAGTGGAAGGGAAGGGAGGTCACTGATTGGATTAATATTTGGGGTGATCGCTCTTTTCAGGCCAAACTCCAGGGCTCTTATCGCAACTGGGCGGTTTTTGAAAAAAAATCCAGATAAATGGCAGAGCGTGGTGTTGAACCTTTCCCGCGATAACTTTTTTTTCTCTCTCCCCTTTCCGACCGTGCTCAAGCGCGGGGGACCCGAGGCGATCCTCCTCCTCCTCCCTGTTCTGATCCTTAGATTCTCCAGAACGGGTTAATAAAGAATCCATAGCATTTATTCTGGGGGAAACCTTCTTTTAGTACTGTCATCCTTCCTCCGTAACACACAACATGAATGAGCGCGCGTGCCGCGATATCGCGCTTGCACACACACACACACACGCGGGGGCGCGGCCCCAACACAAACACATTCCTATTCCACTACAGTGGGTACAGACGATCCCGACTCCATTGCTTTCTTAAAATGAGAAGATTGTAATTGCGCTGCTCCTTCGTGAAAATAAATTTAATATTACAAAAAGAGCTCCGCTTTTGTCAACACTGTTGTTGACATCCATTGTTAACGTTGGCTCCGCAACGTGACGTCGTTCACTGTTGAGTATTCTTCTGGCTTCTGTGCATGCCGGTCTTGTTTGGGTCGTGTCACGGTCACACTGGTGATCACAAAAGTTTGGATTTACTTGGAAATGTGAACGGTCTAGCAAACATTAAGCATTAAGCCCTGCAGTGTGAACGTAGCCAAAGTGGCAGTTTAAAGTGACATCAGTGCTGAGCACAGTAGGTTGATGAGTCATTGATGGCAGTCTTTGGTGATGATGGTGTTCTGAAATGGTGGGAAGTATTCAATGTGAGCTAGTAGGTTGGACTGGAGGGGCCAGAGGGGGGAGGGCAGGGAGGGAGTTGAGTGTCCTTATTGCCTGATGGAGGAAACTGTCTTTTAGTCTGCTGGTTCTGGCCTGCAGACTTTGCAGCCTCCTCCCTGATGGCAGCAGGTTGAAGTGTCTCTGGGATGGGTGTAAGGGGTCCCTTGCAATCCTGATGGCTTTGCGGGTGAGGCGGGAGCCGTAAATGTCCGAGAGGCCAGTAATAGGGACACCAACGATCTTCTCAGCTGTTTTCACAATGTGCTGCAGAGTCTTCCGGCAGGACGCGTTGCAGGCTCCGTACCACACGGTGATGCAGCTGGTCAGGATGCTCTCGATGGCCCCCCTGTAAAAGGTCTGCATGATGGGGGGAGGAGCTCTGGCCCTCTTCAGTTTGCGGAGGAAGTACAGGCGTTGTTGGGATTTTTTGGCCAGTGATGCAGTGTTGTGGTTCCAAGACAGGTCGTCGGAGATGTGCACCCACAGGAACTTGGTGCAGCTCACCCTTTCCACTGCAGCACCATTGACGATCAGTGGGGCGTGCTGGATGGGAGTTCTCCGGAAGTCCACAACCATCTCCTTTGTCTTCTCCACATTCAGGTGGAGATTGTTGTCTTTGCACCACAGAGCCACCTCACTCCTGTAGGGGGTCTCATCGTTGTTGTTGATGAGACCCACCACTGTTGTGTCATCCGCAAACTTGATGAAGAGGTTGGAGCTTGATGTTGGGGTGCAGTCGTGAGTCAGCAGAGTGAAGAGAAGGGGGCTCAGCACACAGCCTTGGGGGGCCCCTGTGTTAATTGTGATGGCCAAACTGGCTGTGGTCTCCCTGTCAGAAAGTTCAGCAGCCAGTTACACAGGGAGGTGTTGAGTCCTAGCTGGTCTAGCTTGTGGATGAGCTGCTGGGGTATGACTGTATTGAAGGCGGAGCTGAAGTCAATGAATAGCATTCTGACATGCGAGTCTTTTTTTCCAGGTGAGTGAGGGCTGAGTGGAGGGCTGTAGAGATGGCATCATCGGTCGAACAGTTAGACCGATATGCAAACTGGTAGGGGTCCAGAGTGGGGGGGGGGCTGGACTTGATGTGCTGCATGACCAGCCGCTCAAAGCACTTCATGAGGAGACTTCCGGTGTTGCCGAATGGAGTAGACGCGTGTGTCCGAGCTCCCCACCTTTATTGACTTCTACTAAGCCACTTAATTAATTAGTTAAAAATTTGCCCTACAACAACTAATTCAACGGATCACCTAAGTAACCATGTCCAAAAAAACCAGAAGAGATGAGCGGCCGGTATTAGCACATTCACTGCTGTCCTGACTGCTAAGGTAGCGGAAACTAAGTCCGAGCTGCTTGCTGAAATAAGACACCTACACAAGGTACGAGGCCAGACTGAGCACTGTTCAAGCCGCAGTTGATGACCATACAGAACGCGTTGCCCACTTGGAGCAGTCTGCAGACTCTACTAGCATCGACGTGACGGAGATGAAGACCGCGCTTTCAGCCATTGCGGCTGAAAACGCTAAGCTAGAGGCTAAGCTGACTGATCTCGAAGGCCGGAGCCGCCGCAACAACTTTCGGATCTTTGGATTACCCGAAAATATTGAAGGGCCTACACCAACAGCTTTTTTTTCGCAGCTGCTTTTTGAAGTTCTTGGTGCTGGCGTTCTCTCATCTCCTCCGGAATTAGATTCTCGGTCTAATTATGTGGGTGTGGTGTCTTATTTCACTAGCTGCTAAGCCAGGGCCCGCCGGTAAGCCGCGGCACGTCGTGATATGCTTTCACCGCTTTCAGACTCGTGAGCTGGTGGTGCGGACGGCTCGCAGACTTCGGGGCAATCTCTCCTACAAAGGCTCTCCGATCCATATCGTGGAGGAGTACTGCCCAGAGGTTTTGGAGCAGCGCAGCCAGTATCGTGATGTCACGAGGAAGCTTTACCAGCTGGGCCACAAGCCTGCTCTGAGGTACCCAGCCAAGCTGTTTGTCGTGATGGAGGATGGCTCCAGGAAACATCTTCCCTCGGTGAAAGATGCCGCCGATTTTGCCTCTCGTCGCTGCCGAGATGATGGTGACCGGTCCCATCCTAAATCCAACTGGTAACAATACGTGACCTGTCAAGAAGGCTGTTGCTACTGTTTAAATGACTGCCACCTCAGGACCTAAGCTAGTTTTTATTTTATTTTATTTATTTATTTATTTTATATATAAATATTTTTAATTGCCTATTTACTTTTCTCTTTTTAAGTAGCTATAATTATTTTACTTACACTTTTCTAAGGGTAATTTTGACTTCTGTTATTGGGGCAATTATAATGTGCCTTTAAACTTGGGGATTTGGAGACTTTGGATGAAACAGGGAAGTCCCGTGGTTAGGTGTTGACACCGTTGTGCAATGGACACTTGTTTCTTGTTTTCATGTATATTTCATGTATATTCCTTACAGAGACCAGCCGTGCTCTTCTGACCTACCATGTCCACGCCCATCACTTTAATTACAGATCATGTTTGAGGTATGTCTTCTATAAACATAAATAACAGATTCAGATTTATTTCGTGGACTGTGAAGGGCCTGGGGAATGCTACAAAACTGGGGCGAGTAATGACCCATTTAAATCGCCTTAAGGGAGATATTTATTTTCTCCAGGAAACTCACATGCCCAATAAGGAAGTTGTGCGACTTAAAAAACATTGGGTGGGGGAAGTCTTTCACTCCACATTTAATTGCAGGGCCCGTGGTGCAGCCATAATTTTTCGTAAAGATCTTCCTTTTATTACAGAAAAGTCAGTTCTAGACCCGAATGGCAGATATGTAATAGTTTCTGGGAAGATTCAACTAACATCCTTTCTATTCATCTGTGTTTACGGCCCTAACTGGGACGACAGTGCTTTTGTTAAAAAACTTTTTTCATCCTTTCCAGATCTCCAAAATCACTATATAATTATGGGTGGTGACTTTAATTTTGTGCAGGATCCGCAGCTTGATCGATCTTCTAATGCTTCTGCCCCCCCTACTAGAGCAGCCAAAATGCTATCGACTCTCTCTCAACAGTTCGGTATTACTGATCCATGGAGGCATAAATTCCCAGGGGGAAAATCGTTCTCATTCTTCTCTCATGTTCATCGCACCTTTTCTCGTATTGACTTTTTTCTTTTAGATGTACGACTTCTGTCTAATCTGTTTTCTGTCGACTATCACGGTATAGCTATATCAGACCATTCTCCGGTATCTTTTGATTTGGCCATACTCTCCCGGCCTCGCCTGTTGAACCAGTGGAGGTTCAATGCTGTCCTCCTAGCAGAGGAATCCTATACAGAGTTTATACAATCACAACTAACTCTATTTTTTTAATTTAATGACCTGCCAGAAACAAATTGAAGCAATCTCTGGGAGGCCTCTAAGGCTTACATTAGAGGTCAACTGATTTCTTTTATTTCTAATAAGAGGAAAGTGGAGTCTGCTCGTACAAATTTACTTCTGAACGACATCAAGGACACAGATCACTTATTAGCTGCTAGTTTTGATCCAGACTTGTATAAGAAATGACTCGCACTACAGACAGAGCTTGATCTTATCTCTACCACGGAGGTCAGAACGCTGCTGCTTGAATCCAGACAACGTTTTTTATGAATCAGGTGACTAGGCGGGGAAGCTTCTTTCATACCAGACAAGGGCGTAGGCATCTTCTAGGCTTATTCCAGCAATATTATCTCCAGCGGGTGTGACGATAACAGACCCAGTTAGTGTAAACGAGACATTTGCGGAGTTCTACTCGACTCTTTATACATCTGAGTGTCCACACTCTCCAGATCTTGCCCTTGATAAAAATTACTTTTCCACGTGTCACTGATGAGGATACTGAAATTTTAGGTAAACCCATCACTACGGCAGAAGTCTCTGAGGCTATCAAATCACTCCAAAGTGGTAAGGCACCTGGTCCTGACGGATTTACCACTGAATACTACAAAACCTTTTCCTCTGTGCTTAGCCCCTTCTTAAAAGATTTGTATAATGAAGCCTTTCTCTCCGGCTGCCTTCCAAACACTCTCTCAGAAGCCACAATATCTCTTCTCCTTGAGAAAGACAAAGTCCCTCTACTTTGCAAAAGTTACAGACCTATTTCCCTTCTTAATGTTGACTTTAAAATTCTGTCTAAAATTCTGGCTTCCCGTCTACAATGCGTTTTGTCTACCATCATAAATTTGGACCAGACAGGTTTCATGCCGGGTAGATTATCGTCGTGTAATACTAGACGCCTTTTTAACATAATTTCCTTGCCTTGTTCTGTAATGCCTGAGGTCATTTTCTCTCTTGACGCAGAAAAGGCCTTCGATCAGGTCAAGTGGAGTTTTCTATTTAACATTTTATCCCGATTTGGACTGGGGGGAGGGTTTGTCGACTGGGTTAAACTACTTTACTTTTCCCCCAAAGCTTCAGTTCACACCACTTGGCACCGGAAGGCCCCGACCTCCACCCCTAACCACGGCAGACAGACAAGGTGCAGCAACGACCAGGCACCCCACTCCCTAAATCATGGACCTAGCTATGGGAGACCAGAGAGACTGAATTCTTTCAAAGTTACCTGAACTTCAAGCTGACAGAAGATTTCTGTATTGACTTACATTAATATTTTTCTTGTTTTTCCAGTTTATTAAAATTGTTTTTATAGCAATAGAAAGAGTTATGAAAATGATAGATACTAATCCTCCTTCTAAATCAATGGCACTCATGTCACCCAGCGCACAAAGTAACGGTGAAGCTGTGATTGAAACCTTAAGCCAGACTGATAGATCGGCACATACCTGCTGCCAGAGAGCCTGGACAGGTGTACAGAGCCAGAGTGCATGCATGTAACTGTCGGGTAGACTACTATCGCAGTGCTGACAAATGTCTGAATTACTGAGACCCATCTTGAACATCCTCTGTCCAGTGTAGTAACTTCCATGGCGGTTTTCCTCAGAAAGACAAGCGGTGTCACTGCTCCGGTTCTTAACGGTCTCTTTGAAGGCCTGGTTCTCCGCTGCGAGCTCCCGCACTTGCTGCTGGCTGAACTCCAATGACTCTCACAAGCCTTGGAATTCTTTATGGAGGATCTCCAGCAAGTTTAAACTGCAATCGAGGCCGGAGAGCTTTTTGTCTATTGAATCAAGAATGTCACCAATGTTGCTACCTGGAGAGGAGGCAGCCCCGGCAGAATCTTTGGGAGGGTTGCGTTTGGAAGAAGGAGTGGTGGTGCTGGATTTTCCCATGACGCAGGTATTGAAACACTCGTCGATGTAATTCTCCAGGTCCTCCAAGTCCTCCAGGCTGAAAAATGCTTAACAAACTTGTCAAATTTTGTTAAAATAAACCAAAATATTTGTTCACAACTTGCGTGCCACCAAGTTTATCTCACAACACTCGTCTCGTTGGGTCTCGTGATACAACAGCATCACACGCCTTCCAACAGCATCACAAGAGACTCTCCATTCCCACACAAGACTCTCCATTCCCACACGAGCTCTACAAACCAACACGAGCTACATGGTTCCAAATTTTTATGGTGCTCAAAATTACTTGTAGTCAGCTGACCAAACAAAGGTGGAAATGTGTGGAGAGGACTGCAGTGCTCTTGTGAAGAGGAAATATTCCACTCTTATGGAGTGGAATATTCTTATCGGTGATCACAACCTGGCAATGTCAAACGGTGTTCAAGAATTGACTGACCTGTATACTAGACTCAATGTCAAATGTTCATTGATTTGCAGGGGGAATAGAAGGTAACCTAAGAATAAGAGACAGTCGTCCTGAGGCATTAATCTTCCAGCTGTCAGACAGCATAAATGTGGTCACCATGAACTGGCCTCATGAAAATGTATTCAATGTGGTTAAAGATGTCAGCTTTACTGTAATGACACTTATGGAATAACATATTTTATACTATTTTGACAAATATAGAAAAAACATAAAATTACATATTTTTTGTTTCTGACAAATGCTATTAAATACAAAAATTTAGTCCACAATGTCACAGTGTTATATTCTTATTCAAGGACTCTTCCCTATGTATGCAATTTACTTATCTAGTTTTTTGTGCTATTTTCATCTTTATACGTGTAATTAACAGATTGTATCGATATGAAGTAGGCCTGCACAATTAACCGCAAATTTATCGTCATCTTGCTATCAGGCCAATGCGGTATGCTTACCACAAAAGTAGCCATAAGTGTCGATAAGTGGTCTCCTAATATGGTTACACAGATGCTAAACTATCTTTTTGTAGTCTTAAGTAATTAAGTAAATAAAGTCCTTTATACATTCAACCAATGGTATGTTACGGTGGCCGACAGGGCTCACACTACATACAAATGGAAAAACGCAACGGCATTACCCGAAGCGCGACGAAATTACCCGAAGCACAACGGCATTAAGAGACAGCGCAGCGGCATTACCCGAAGCGCGACGAAATTACCCGAAGCACAACGGCATTAAGAGACAGCGCAGCGGCATTACCCGAAGCACGACGACATAACCGCAGCATTAGCATTAAGCTCAGCACAACGGAAGTGAGGACTTTTTTTCCGGGGGGAAAATAAAAGCCTGGCAGATTCAAACTATTCGGTACGACAGAATTTTAGGGCCATCTCAAAAAGTTAAATTATGAAATTTTAAACCGTAAATTTATGAGAAAAAAAATTGTATTTTTACGAGATTAAAGTGGAAGTGCGCACAGGGCAGCAGCAGCAACAAGTGAACGCTGCAAAGCAGCAGAGCAGACCGACTAAACTTAGTTGAACAGGTGAGCTGAATGTGTATTGATAACGTTCCAAATGTCTGTAAGTTTATTTGCTTGATTTATGATTTATTAATGTTTTATTTTTTGATGGGTGGTTTGCAGGATCTCTGCAGGCGATGAAGCTTACGGCGACAGTTATGGAGTGTGCGCGCGCTGTGTGTGTGGGTGCGTGTGTGTGTGTTGGAGACCCCGCGTGCATGTGTGAGAGCACGGGCGAAAGAGGGGGGTGAGAGCGCGGAGCGGGAGAGTTTGCGTCTATATTGTGTGATCGAGGACTCTCGAGGTTCAAACCTGCGCGATAACTTCTCTTTTTTTCTTTCTGACCGTGGTTGGAAACGCAGGGGAGATTTTCTCCAGGGCCGAAGGCGGATCCTCGTTTGGGGTTCACTTTCCCGTTCGGATCCTCAGCCTCCAGAGCGAGTTAATAAGACAAAAATACTTCTTCTGGGGAGGGACACCATCTTTTTATTAAGGTTTTCAGTCCTCGATCACACAATATAGACGCAAACTCTCCCGCTTCGCGCTCTCACCCCCCTCTTTCGCCCGTGCTCTCACACATGCACGCGGGGTCTCCAACACACACACCCACGCACATACACACACACACACAGCGCGCGCGCGCACACTCCATAACTGTCGCCGTAAGCTTCATCGCCTGCAGAGATCCTGCAAACCACCCATCAAAAAATAAAACATTAATAAATCATAAATCAAGCAAATAAACTTACAGACATTTGGAACGTTATCAATAAACATTCAGCTCACCTGTTCAACTAAGTTTAGTCGGTCTGCTCTGCTGCTTTGCAGCGTTCACTTGTTGCTGCTGCTGCCCTGTATGCTCACTTCCACTTTAATCTCGTAAAAATACAATTTTTTTCTCATAAATTTACAGTTTAAAATTTCATAATTTTACTTTTTTGGTGGCCCTAAAATTCTGTCGTACCGAATAGTTTGAATCTGCCAGGCTTTTATTTTTTCCCCGGAAAAAAAGTCCTCACTTCCGTTGTGCTGAGCTTAATGCTAATGCTGCGGTTATGTCGTCGTGCTTCGGGTAATGCCGCTGCGCTGTCTCTTAATACTGTTGTGCTTCGGGTAATTTCGTCGCCCTTCGGGTAATGCCGTTGCGTTTTTCCATTTGTATGTAGTGTGAGCCCTGTCGGCCACCGTAGTATGTAGCTCTTTGTCTCATTGACCAATCAACTGGAGCGCTCTAATGTTAGATGGCTGCATTCTAAAATCAAATCAAATCAAACTTTATTTATAAAGCACTTTTCATATACAAATATAACACAAAGTGCTTTACATTAAAACAACAAAATATAAAAACAAGCAAGCATTAATAAATAAATAAATAAATAAATAATAGGGCCCCCCTCCCCGTACCTAGCCCCCCACGCCTTTCACACCTCCCACCCTCTAACTGATGGGAAATGACAATGAAAAATAGGCTGTAAAACATAGGCTGAGCACAAAAACATGATGCGGGAAACGCTAGTAATTGGAACCTCCCCCCCTGTGAACAGCCGCATAGACAGCCAAATGCAACATCACAGGCGGGGACCACTCCACCACAGCTAAGCGATGATGCAGGTCCCCACCCAGAGCCGCAGTGGCTGAACAGCAGCTGTCCCAGAGGGAGAGGTTCCAGCTGAGGAAGCACCGGAAATAAAAATGAAAATCAAAAAGTAAACATATTGATAAAATGATAAAACATTGAAATAAGGTTAATTAAAATAGCACATTAAAAATCAGGTTCAAGTTCATAAAAAAAGATAAAATGGATAAATAAATATAATAAAAATAGAAAATACATATAATAAATAACTGAATGAATAAATAAAAGTAGTAAAAAAAAAAATTAGCTAAAAGCCAGGTTAAAAAGATGGGTCTTGAGCCTTTTCTTAAAAGCATTAATGCTCTCTGCGGCTCTCAGGCTCTCTGGCAGACTGTTCCATAAGAGGGGACCATAGTGCTGAAATGCAGCTTCTCCATAGGTTTTAGTTTTTACAGTTGGAATGGTTAACAGACCAGTGCCAGAGGATCTCAGGGTCCGCGAGGGTTCATATCTTACTAAAAGATCTGATAGATAAGAAGGCGCAAGACCGTTAATACATTTAAAAACTGTTAAAAGTATCTTAAAATCAATCCTGGAGCATATGGGGAGCCAATGCAGGGATTTTAAAATTGGGGTGATGTGAGCCCGCCTCCTGGTCTTTGTAAGAACTCGTGCAGCAGAGTTCTGGAGAAGCTGAAGGTTCTTAATGTTTATTTTTGGAAGACCAGCAAGCAGAGCGTTACAGTAATCAATTTTACTCATGATAAAAGCATGCACTAGCATCTCCATATTAGCAAGAGAGAGTAGTGGGCGGACTCTAGCCAAATTTCTGAGATGATAAAAACCAGTTTTAACCACCTGTTTTATATGTGGGATAAAAGTTAGCTTAGAGTCGAAGATAACACCCAGGTTTCTGACTGCTTCCGAATGACTTAAGGAAAGTTCCTGTAGCTTCAGAAACTGTTTCTTTCTCTTGGCTTCAGGACCAATAACTAAAATTTCAGTGTTCTCCTGGTTGAGCTGCAGAAAATCATTTGCCATCCATAATTTTACATCTAAAATACAGTTAAAAAGTGCTTCTGTTGGTCTTGTGTCATCAGGAGACATAGCTATGTACAGCTGGGTGTCATCAGCATAGCTAGGAAAACTGATGTTGTGGCTCTTGATGACATTCCCCAGAGGAAGCATGTAAATGTTAAAAAGCAAGGGGCCCAGGATGGAACCTTGAGGCACCCCACAATTAATTTTAATGGACCCCAGAAAAATATGTGTCCATGCTTACCATGAAGCTTCTCTCCATGAGATACGACTCGACCCACTTGAGAACAGTCCCTGAAAGGCCAAGACTTTTCAGTCTGTTTACAAGGATCAGGTGATCGACAGTATCAAATGCTGCACTTAGATCTAACAGACTGAGATCTGACCTGAATCCAAGGCACACCTGAGATCATTAACGATTTTTAACAAGGCTGTCTCTGTGCTGTGGTTCGTTCTAAAGCCAGACTGGTTTATCTCAAAAATGTTGTTTTGTAAAAGAAACTCGTTTAGCTGAATAAAAACAAGTTTTTCTAAAACCTTACTTAAAAATTGCAGTAAATGGTTTTACCACTGCCGTTTTAAAGGCAGCAGGAAAAATACCCGTCTGTAGAGAGTTCATGATATTTAAAATCTCACTCTCAAAAGACCCATAAAATGATTTAAAAAGTGATGTAGGAATGGGGTCTAAAAAACAAGTTGTTGGATTAACTTGGGAGAAAACTCGACCAAGTGTTGCAGCTTCAACCAGGTCAAAACTGTCCAGTGCTTCCTCAGGTAAAAATCAAGCCAACATTGCCAATAAAAAGGCTTTTCTGTCCTTTTATGATGTTCACTCTGACAGAATCAATCTTGCTCCTGAAGTGGTCTGCAAAGTCCTCACACAATGAGACAGAGGCTTGCATTGTGTTTTTGTTGACATTTGAGTTAATAACAAGATTCAATTGTGGTGAAAAGGACTCTGGGGTTATTTTTATTTACAGAAATGATGTTCGCAAAATATGAATTTCTGGTCTGTTTTACGGTTTGATTATATAGTTTTAGTTGGTTTTGGTATAGTTGATAGTTTATTTCAAGTTTGTGTTTTCTCCAAAGTCTTTCGGCAGATCTACAACGTCTCTTCAATTGTTTAATTTCCTCAGTTCTCCAAGGAGGCGTGGGTTTGATTCTTATCTTCTTAGATTTTAGAGGAGCAACTGAGTCGAGACTGGATTTTAATTTACTGTTAAAACTTTCAACAAGTAGATCACAGGGGGCCGGTAAGACAGGTGGAGAGTTGGAGCGAACAGATGCAATAAATTTTTCGACCACTTCAGGAGTCAAGTAGCGTTTCTTCACCATTCTCACAGAGGTCTCTTGCTTTATAAAACCAGTGATGTTAAAAAGCACACAGTAATGGTCAGATACAGCCAGATCCACAACAGTGGACACACTGGTAGGTAAACCATGACTGATGACGAGGTCAAGAGTGTGCCCCCTGTTGTGAATCGGCTGCATGACATGTTTAAAATCAAGAGAGGAGAGCAAGTCCAAGAACTGAGTGGTGCAATAGTCCGACTTCCCGTCTATATGCAAGTTAAAATCACCTGTTATTAAAATCATGTTAAAAGAAGAGTGGACAGATGCTAAGAACTCAGAAAACTTCTCAATAAAAACAGAGCTTGGTTTGGGTGGTCTGTATACTGTGATGCACAAAACTGGAGGGTTGTTAAAAACAAAGGCGTGATGTTCAAAGCTGGGGTACTCATCTAATGTAATCTGCTTTACTGCAAAGGAGTTGGACATTATAGATGCAGTAACCCCACCCTTTCTGCCCTCCCTGGTTGAAAAAAACAAAACTAAAATTGGGTGGAGAAGCCTCTGTGAGTATAGTAGATGCATCCATGCTCAGCCATGTTTCAGTTAAAAAGAGTCCATCAATATTATAATCATGGATAAAATCATTTATAATAAAAGTTTTGTTAGACAACGATCGAATATTCAAAAGTGCCATGTTAAAAGAGGGGGGAGTGGTTGTGGAAGCTGCTTCCTCAGGTTTTGGTGCTTCCTTTAGTGGACGAAGCCAGTTAGTGTTTGCTTTTCTCCCTACACGTCCCCTCATGGAAGACCTGTTTGTAATAATGGTCTAAATGGGATAGACTGGGGGGGATGTAGGTCGTGACAAGGAAGCACTGTTGATTGAAGCAGTTTCTTGGGGAATGTGGGGGGGTGATACCACATCCAGTCAGTCACTTACACAGACTGATGTCTGCACGGATGAGGAGGAGGTGTGGACTGGTGGGGGCATGATGGGGGGCTGGTGATGTCTGGACAGAGTATCTGATATTTGCAGCTAAAACATTGCTGCCCATTGGACTGGACTTGGACTAAATCCCATCAGTTTTATAAAATGAGGTTCTGTTCCAGAAAGAGATTAAAATTGTCAATTAAAACAAACCTACTCAGGCTGGAAGCAGACTGGAGCCAGGTGCTCAGACTCAGCAGCGTGCTGAAGCGGCCCTGGCCGCGGGAGAGGGAGGGGAGGGGTCCCGAGATAAAAACAGTCAATGGACAGGAGTTTAAAAAATTAAAAAGTCTGATGAACGCCTTTTTAGTCGTTTCAGACTCCCGATAAGAGGTGTCATTAAAACCAACATGTAAAATCAGCCTCCTGACAGAGGACGGGAAAGATCTCAGCAGGTCTGGGAGTTTCTCCAGAATATCCAGAACTGTGGCTCCCGGAAAACAGTGTGTGACCGCGTTAAAGAAGCGAACCTTCTGTATAATGGAGTCCCCGATTATCGCCGTTGTCGGGGCAAACAGTGGAGGAGGAGACGCGGGCGCAGGTGCAGAGCCGACAGGTACCTGCGTTACGACAGCCGCAGCGACTGCCTCATCTTGCGGTTGGTGGTCCATCTGCGGCGGCGAGGCCCGAGCCTTGCTGGAATGGAAGCGGACAGCTTCCTTCAGGATCCGACGGCAGGAGGAAGATGCTGGAGCCCGCGAGGACGCGGGGAGATCCAGACGCTCGTCTGATCCTGATGGGGCTTTAGCGGTACTCCTCGAAGCCCGGTCCGGGTTGCTGCATACCGCGATGCGTCCGTCTTACTTCGGGATCTCCGGGGCGTGTTTCCGGAGAGTGGGGAAATCGACGGTGGAGCCCAAGTCTGGTGGAGTCTGTGCCGCTGTGATCGCTGCGGAAGGAGCGGGAGAATCCGCAGCCAGGCTAGAAGCGGTTGGAGAGACTCAGGACAGGAGGCTTCCGGGTCTCATCAGATCTCATTCTGGACCTTCGGACAACCACTTCTTCATCCAGGGATCTTTGCTTGGGTGTTCAAATCAAATCAAATCAAACTTTATTTATAAAATAGCGCTTCTCATGCACTTTGTGCAGCTCGAAGCGCTTTAACACTAAAAACAGTAAACACACAACATTACAATAAAAACCCCAACCCACCCTTCACCCTTCCCACTCCCCTCCATTAAACCATATGTCCCATGGCACCCACGTACAATGAAATATGACTATGTAACTGTAAAAGAATAAATAAATAAATAAATAAACAAACAAGTATGGCTTGGCTCTGCTGTGAGGAAACAGTATCTGGGAATCCTTCCATACCAGGAGCCAGCCTGGCCACCGGAACATCGCCACAGCGCCCACCCAGACCGGGACAACACCGGGGTCCCCCTCACAGCCAAAAGCTGTAAAATTAGACCCCTGCCTCCCCAGCAAGGGCAACAACTGCAGCAACAACCGCTGACCAAGCCGGCAATCCCTGGAGGAAAAGATCCCCTCAAGAAACACTGGGGCTAAAATCATAAGATGCTAAAATTAAAAACATAAAAAAGAAAAAGAAAACATAAAATTGAAAATAAGATGCATAAAATTAAAATAAATACATAAAATAGCCTATACTAAAACTAATAGAATAAATTAGGAGTTAAAATCAACTAAAAGCTAAATTAAAAAGGTGGGTCTTGAGCCTCTTCTTAAAAACCTCTACTGTCTCTGCGGCCCTGAGGTTCTCCGGAAGGCCGTTCCACAGGCGAGGACCGTGATGGCAGAACGAAGCCTCACCATAAGTTTTGGTCCTCACCTTGGGAACAACTAAGAGGCCAGCACTGGAAGACCTCAAGGTCCGTGAGGGCTCATATTTTAAAAGAATATAATTTAAATAAGAAGGCCCAAGACCATAAAAACATTTATAAACCATTAAAAGAATTTTAAAATCAATCCTGAAACGCACAGGGAGCCAATGCAGCGATTTTAAAACCGGTGTAATGTGTTCCCGCCCTCTGGTCCTCGTCAGAACTCGTGCCGCTGAGTTCTGTAGAAGTTGTAAGTTTGAAAGAGACTTTTTGGGTAAACCAGAGAGCAGGGCATTACAATAATCTAAACGACTGAAAATAAAAGCATGCATTAATTCCTCTGTGCTGGCAAGAGAGAGGAACGGGCGGACTCTGGCAATATTTTTGAGATGATAAAATCCTGTCTTAACGACATTTTTAATGTGTGGGATAAAATTTAGCTCAGAGTCAAAAAGTACGCCCAGGTTTCTCACACATGTAGAAGGTTTAAAATCATGAAGATGTGGTAAAATCATCTCTCTCTTGTCTTCAGAACCGATGATTAAAACTTCAGTTTTGTCCTGGTTGAGCTGTAAGAAATTTTCTGCCATCCACAACTTTATATCTAAAATGCAGTTTAAAAGAGTGTTAACAGGTTCAAGGTCATCAGGAGACACGGCGATGTAAAGCTGTGTATCATCAGCATAGCTGTGAAAGTCAACGCCATGTCTCCTGATGACCTCCCCAAGAGGCAACATATACAAATTAAAAAGTATTGGCCCTAAAATCGACCCTTGGGGAACCCCACAACTTATATCGTGGATTCTTGAACAGCACGTATCCATACTTACATAAAAGTGTCGATCTGTCAGGTAAGAGTAAAACCACTTAAGAACATTTCCAGAGAGGCCCACTAGACTACTAAGTCTGTCAAATAAAATCTGGTGATCTACTGTATCAAAAGCGGCACTAAGATCCAGTAGCACCAGAACAGAAAGTTTCTGTGAGTCATAGTTTAATCTTAGATCATTAACGATCTTTAAAAGAGCCGTCTCTGTACTATGGCCTTTCCTAAAACCAGACTGATATTTTTCTAAAATTTTTTGGGCATTTAAAAACTCATGCAGTTGAGTAGCGACACTTTTTTCTATAATTTTACTTAAAAATGGTAAGTTGGATACGGGTCTATAGTTATCCAGATTTTTTGGATCTAATTGACTCTTCTTCAGAAGGGGCCTCACCACCGCCGTCTTACAGGCAGAGGGGAAGACCCCCGTCTGAAGAGAGCAATTTACTATTTTTAAAAGCTCTGACTCAAAGAATCCATAAAATGTTTTAAAAAGTGAAGTGGGAATGGGATCTAAAAGGCAGGTTGTAGCGTTTACTTGGGATACAACTCGACCAAGCATCTCTGCATCAACCAGGACAAAACTCCCCAGTGTTTCTTCTGGTAAAAACAATGCTGGTTGTCTGTTAAGATCAGTGTACTGCATGGATGAAATGTTTGATCTTATAGCATTGATTTTACCCATGAAGTGGTCTGCGAAATCCTCACATGCAGCATTAGATGATGGCATGGAGGACTTGTTGAATTCTTTGTTTATTAAAATGTCAATTGTTTTAAAAAGAAATTTGGGGTTGTTTTTATTTTCTGAAATGATTTTTGAAAAATAGGAGGTTCTGGCCCGTTTAACTGAGTTATTGTAGATTTTGAGTTGTTGTTTTAAAATGTCTTTATGAATGATTAAATTCGTCTTCCGGTATTTCCTCTCTGCTCTCCTGCAGTTCTGCTTCAGACCCTTAATGTCGTCAGTCTTCCATGGCATTTTAGGAGTGGCTTTTAATGTTTTTGTTTTGAGTGGAGCCACTGCATCTATGGAAGACTGAAGTCTGTTATTAAAATGATCAACAATAAAATCACAGGGTGCAGGTAGAATCTGAGCAGGAGTTTGCTTAAAAACATCAATAAAACTTGCAGCCACTTCAGGAGTTAAATACCGCTTCCTCACAGTTCTCACTGAGGCTTCCTGCTGGATTTCACTGGTGACAGTAAAAAACACACAATAATGGTCTGATATGGCCATGTCAACAACAGAGGACACCCCAGTGGACAGACCATAGGAAATGACAAGGTCCAGGGTGTGTCCTCTGTTGTGAGTCGGCTGTGTGACATGCTGCTGAAAATCCATGCTGTTTAGAATGTTTAAAAACTCACAGGCATAGATATCATCATAATTGTCAACATGCAAATTAAAATCACCAGTAATTAAAATCCTATTGTACCTAATATGAAGAGATGATAAAAGTTCCGAAAATTCTTCGATAAAACAGGAAGGAGGGGTTGGTGGTCTGTATACTGTGACAGTTAAAACAGGAGGGTCTCCAAAGACAAAAGCATGATGCTCGAATGAACAATATTTACCAAGTAAAATATTTTCAGATAAAATTCTTTTGTGAGCAATCGATGCTGTACCTCCACCTTTCTTTCCTTCCCTGATTGAAAATAAAAAGTTAAAATTAGGTGGAGAAGCCTCAGTGAGAATAGCTGGTGCATCAGAGCCAAGCCAGGTTTCAGTTAAAAACAAACAGGTTAAATCATGGTCTAAAATCAGATCATTAATGATAAAAGACTTATTTAAAAGTGATCTGACATTTAAAAGAGCCATCTTCATGGTTGTGGGTACAATCTGATGTGTGCATGTCATGGGTTTTGTGACTGATGTGTGAATTGGTCGAAGACAACAAACACGCGAGGCACGTGGATATGAATGCAAATGATTTGAGAGTCTATTGGTGATGCGGACTGGTATGTGATGCTGTATGGCAGAGAATGATGAGTCGGGGGTGTGGGTGTCCTGGTTCAACCGTCAGCTGGGAATGGTTTTGAAAGAACGGAGGGTGAAATCAATGTTCATGCTGAGAAGACGGGAACCACTATTGTTGGGGTGTAAACCATCTGATTTAAAGAGGTATGGTCTATTGTAAAAGGTTGTGTTGAAGATGAAGAAGGGTGTGCACAGGTGGACGGGTCCCATGGAGCTGTGTCCTGGAGTGCAGCGCTAAGTGAGGTTAGCCGCTTAGACTGGACGAAGGAGACATCCATGAACTTGGACAGGAGAGTGTCCTTCATTTCCAGGTCAGCTTTTAGACGACGGATGTCTTCCCTGAGGTCAGTAATGATTCCAGTGGTTATACGCAAAGATTGTGAGTCCAGATCATAGGTTGGATTTGTTTTTTTACCCAAGTTCTGGTCTGGACTCACCACTGGTGTTACTCCGTCCGCCATTTTGTCCACCATTTGTTCTACATTGTGCGGGAGTATGAAAAAAATAATAAAAAAACAACATACTTTTTGTGACTGAACAAGACTTGCAATGGCTGAAAGTAACACCTCGGAGGTTGTGGCAAAAAAAAGAGCATTTCGGTTATTTGGAGGTACTTTGGTTTCAGGACAGGCAACGTTCTCCAAACACAGGTACTATGCAAACATGCGGAAAACCTGTGGCAACCACCATAGGAAGCACCAGTAATCTCCCCATCACCTTCAACACCACTACGAAGATCTGTTAAAAGGCTTCATGAAAACTACAGGGATGGTAAAACACAGACTGCTAACTCACAGAAAAAGGAAAAACACAGCAGTCCAACAGACGTCCGTATTTCAGAGCTTTGCAAGTGGAACTCCTCATGAAAGTCCAAGTCTAAGCGGCAGAAAGAAATTTTGGCAAAGGACATAATACCCATAAATACAGTGAGCCAACAGGGCTTTATAAAATTTGATGGACAAAATGGACCAGAGATGTCAAATCCCACAAATCTTATTCAAGAAAGATGATGCCCACATCGCTCGAGCGATAGGACTTTGCATAAAGTTAGTGGGACATTTTTGTCACTGTTGGAAAGCCAAGATGGCTCTGAAAAAAGGACAGAAGGATCACAACCTCCCCGAGCACACTCTCGTTACTGAATGCCCAACAAGGTGGGGTACCAGGCAGAAGATGATTGAGAGAGGCCTGGAGCAGCAGCACACCATTTCTGATGTCCTCCCAGCAGACATGAAAACAAGGGATTTGATTCCTACTTGGCAGGATCTGGATGTACTGGAATCTGTCAACCAGGCATTACACCCCCTGCAAAACTTTACAAATACTCTGTCAGGTGAGAGTTATGTAAGTGTTTCATATGACAAACCAGTCCTCCAACCAAGGAAGACATCAGTGCTCCTAGAGAAGGAAGAGGATGGGGATTTGACAAAATCATTCAAGAAAAAAATACTTGACTATTTGATTACAAAATATGAAAAGCCAGCTACCCAAGAATGTCTGGGCATGGCGTGTTTCATGGATCCCTGATTGCTGCTGTGTTAATGTTTTAGATCAATTTACATTTAATACTATTTATTTATTGTATTATTTTCCTCAGCATCAAATGGTTCAGTTGGTCAAAATGTTTTTAGTTTAAATAGGGACTGACAGATTTTTTATTTCAGGCACTTTAAGCTACTTTTCTGTTCATAGTATAACAGGGTTTCTGTGGCAAAATAAAGTTAATGTGTTGAAAGTGGATTCATATTGTTTTTTTATTTTTTAATTGATAAAAGATACCATTTCAGGTATGGGGGGGAGGGGGGCGCGAAACATTTTCTATTTCCTTGGGGGACCTGGCAAAAATAATTGAGAAGCACTGCCATATGGACACATACCTATATTGTTTATTATTGTATATACTGTATCATATTTATGTTTTGGGCCTCTACCTTTTTTCTATATTTCCTTTTTTTTCTTCATTGTTCATCTTATTTCTGGTCAGCACTATGGTGAATATTTGCTTAGTTAATCCCCCGCCATCTTACCGTGGTGGGGGAGTTTGAAATCTCAAGTGATCCCAGGAGCTAAGCTGTCTCGGGCTTAAGCCCCTGGTAGGGTCCCCCTTGGCAGACAGGTTCTGGGTGACGAGCCAGACAAAGAGCAGTTCAAAAGCCTCTGATGAAAAGAAAGACCAAGGACCGATGATTATGTCGCCCGGATGGGCGTCAATGGGGCCTCACCCTGGAGCCAGGCCTGGGGTTGTGGGTTGCAGGCGAGCGCCTAGTAACCGGGGCTCTTCCCACAGGCCCCGATTGAGCTCAGCCCGCAGAAGCGATGTGGGACCACTCTCCCATGGGCCCACCACCTTTAGGAGACCTCAAAAGGGGCCGGTGCAATGGGGTTTGGGTGGCAGTAGAAAGCGGGCACCTCGGCGGCCCAAACCCCGGTCATGGAACTTGGCTTTTGGGACATGGAACATCACCTCTCTGGGAGTGAAGGAGCCTGAGCTTGTGCAAGAGGTTGAGAGATCCTGTCTAGATATAGTCGGGCTCACCTCCATACATAGCCTTGGCTCTGAAACTCAGTCCTTGGAGAGGGGTTGGACTCTCTACCACTCTGGAGTTGCTCATGGTAAGAGGTGGCGGGCTAGTGTGGGCTTACTTGTGAAACCCCCAGGTCAGCCGCCAAGTGTTGGAGTTCTCCCCGGTGGACGAAAGGGTAATGTCTGTCCGCCTACTGGTGGGGGACAGGTCTCTGACTGTGGTTTCGGCTTACGGGGCGAACAGCAGTTTGGAGTACCCGCCCTTCTTGGTGTCTCTCAAAGTGCCCCAACGGGGGACTCCGTTATCCTCTTGGGGGACTTCAATGCCCACGTGGGCAACGACAGTGGCACCTGGAGGGGTGTGATTGGTAGGAATGCCTGCCCTGATCTGACCCCCAGTGGTGTTTTGTTATTGGACTTCTATGCTCATCATAGTTTCTCCATAACGAACACCATGTTCCAGCACAAGGGTGTCCATCAATACACTTGGCATCAGGACACCCTAGGCAAGAGGTCAATAAAAGTTTTTGTAGTTGTTTCAGGCGACCTTCAATCCTGTGTCTTGGACACTCAGGTAAAGAGAGGGACAGAGCTGTCCAATGATTACTACCTGGTTGTGAGTTGGATTCGCTGGCGGGGAAGGAGGCTGGAAAGACTTGGAAGATCCAAACACACTGTGAGGGTCTGTTGGGAACGTCTGGCTGAGCCCTCCATTAGGGAAGTCTTTAACTCCCACATCAGGGAGAACTTCAAACAGGTACCAAGGGAGGTTGGGGACATTGAGTCTGAGTAGACCATGTTTTCCACTTCCATTGTCTCTGCTGCTGTTTGGAGCTGTGGTCACAAGGTCTCTGGTGCCTGTCGCAGCAGTATACCCCGAACTCGGTGGTGGACACCAGAAGTAAGGGATGCTATCAAGCTGAAGTAAGAGTCCTACCAGGCCTGGCTGGCTTGTGGGACTCCAGTGGCAGTTGACAGGTAGCTGCGGCCAGGACTGTTACGGAGGCATAAAAACTCTGTCCTGGTAGGAGTTTGGTGAGGCCATGGAGAAGGACTATCTGTAGGCCTTTCCGGTTCCGGGTTACACAGCAAGACGCGTGGCGTGCCTCTCTGCGAATACAACTATCTTCAAATTACTTAAAAAGTTGATTTTTCTCCAAAAAAGAGAGCTGACCATGCCCCCGAAGAAACCCCAAGAATATGAAGAGCTCAAAAAATCTCTTGACATTATTCAAGAAACGCTGAAAAGTTTTATGGATCAAGTGTCGGCTAAGCTAACGCCACTCTGGGAGATGATGGAAGAGTTCCGAAGATTTCGGGCTGAAAACGAGCAGCGAGAAAACCGGGTCGAGATTCTGGAGAAAAGACTGGACGATGTGGAACAGCAAGTAAGGATGAATAATGTCATTCTCACTGGAGTATCAATCAAGCCTCGAGCGAAGCTGAATGCAGCTGGAGCTACCACTGCTAATGCAAGCGCTAGCGTAGCTAGCAGTGCTAATACGGAGATCGATGCAGAGTCGCTGGAACAGCAAATACATTCATTTCTCACATCTAAAGGGATTTCCCTCGATCTCAATACCATCGAGACCTGACACCTGCTCCCCAGGAGAAAGGAGACGGATAAACCAGCGATCCTCATCAGGTTTGTGAATCACAAACACAAGCTAGCTCTGATGAATCAACGCAAAAATCTCAGAGGATCTGCTGTTTATCTGAACGACCATCTGACCAGAAGGTATGCTGAAATCTCAAAACATGCACGGCTTCTCAGGAAGCGTAAGCAGATTGAGAACACTTGGGTTAAAGGCTGAAGGATTTACGTCAAACCACCTGGTCCACTGGACCGAGCCAAGGTTCTGGTTGTGAACACCATGAAGGACTTTGAGAAGTGCTTGATTACGGTTGTCTGAAACAACGTGGAGTAATAAATCAAAGAGCCAAATAATTTCAAGAAATATGATACCTGGATTCCTCACTTTCTCTGTATGTCTGACGTCACCTGAATAACAGCAGAGAGTTCTGACCTGCAGACAACTTGACCTCAACTTTCACCGCAGCTGATATCAGCTGAAGAAGGATATGGACCTGAATCTAATGTCTGCAGACATAACATCGAAGAGAACTATTAACTGTTTTGAACCCAGAAGATCGGCTGTTATCAGTAAAAGAAGAAATACCAACCTTGGACAATCGACAGATTATGGAGCCTTTTTATTTTCCCTTACAGCATTACCTTATTATAAAAAATAAAAAAAAGAAAATACAAAAAAATATTTAAAAAAGTAAAACAAATGATTAATCACTTATTGAAAATTGTTAAATTGATTGACTTTTGATGATATTACTTCACTAGCTCCTAAAATTGATAAAATGATTCAAAAATCTTTCCTAATGTAGCATAACTTTGCACATGTTTTTAACTTTTGATACTTGATGAAATTTTGCTATGAAAATTCCTGAAACAGTGTTGTGTCTATTTTACTGATATAGTATTATGTTTTAAAGCATATGAATGACTTTTAAAAGTAACATAATTTGCATATATTTCAGATGCTGCATTTGCCATGTTGATTTCTAAAATAGTTATTTTTGACGTAGTACTTAAGTAATTCATCTTTGGCATGTACTTTATTGATACCTTATGATTCTTAATTCTGTCTGATAAAGCCTAGGAACCAGATATTGATAAATCATGAAATAAAATGGTTATAGTATAACGGGGTGGGATTATATAAGTTCGCTTCTTTCCACTCCCTTTCAAGCAATTTTTATTAATTATGTCTAATTATCCTAAGTTTGATTAGTTACTATATGAATGTATAACTGATGATTATATTGCTTTTGTGTATTACTTCTATTTGATTGCTTGAAATAGACCATTTCAAATCAAATCAAAGCCTTGAAAGATTTCTGGCAAACCATCCAGCGATTCAGGAGGGGAAAGCAGTTTTCTGCAGGCACCGTTTTCAATACAGGTTGGGAGCTGTTGACTTCAACTATGGTGGAGCGGTGGAAGGAATACTTCGAAGAATCTCCTCAATCCCACTGACACGTCTTCTTTTGAAAAAGCAGACAGTGAGGACTTTGAAGTGGAGGCTGCCTATCACTCAAGCTGAAGTCACTGAGGCAGTCAACGAGCTCATCAATGGCAAGGCTCCGGAAGTGGATGAAGTCCGCCCTGAGTACCTCAAGTATGGATTCTGTGGGAGTGTTTTGGCTGACACGTCTCTGCAGCATCGCGCATCAGTTGGGAACTGTACCACTGGACTGCCAGACAGGGGTGGTGGTTCACCTCTTTAAGGTGGGGGACTTGAGGGTGTGTTCCAACTACCGGGAAAGTACACTTCTCAGCCTCTCTGGGAAAGTCTATGCCAGGGTACTGGAGAGGAGTGTCCATCCAATTGTCGAACCTCAGATTGATTGTTGAACCTCAGATGTTGAACCTCAGATTGATGAATTATTTGAATCCAACTTGAAGCGAAATAGAAATGTATTCGAAACCAACCTATATTATTCTCGTGCCTCTATGTTTTTTCTTAATTTTTCCCCTTTAGTTTTGGCAAGTACTGTGGTAAACATTTTTCTTCTTTTTGAAAAAAAAACTTGCGCTTTAATTTAATTTAAATAAAACAGTCACAGTGAAATGGAAATGTATTAGTATTTTTGCCTTTCTATCAAGTCATACCATCATCGCAGTTGCAAACACAGATATCGCATTTTGCAGATTTTTGTCATATCGAGCAGGCCTAGTATAAAGGTTAATTTTAATAATGGAACTGTCTGTTTTTTCTGTCTGCCTGTCTGTTTCTACAGGCTGGAGGTTATTGAGCGTTGTTTGTGTAAGTAGACAGTTATGTTTCATACCAATGGTCTATTGTAAAGAAAACATCTTTGTCACAACTACAGTTATCTGTGGACAACTCTTTAACAGAAAGGAGAGACACATGGATTTTTCCAAGATACCTAGCCTTATCTATCCTCTGTTTGTCCTTCACTTGTGTGCTTCACACATTCTATTTGCTTACTCCATTAGTATAAATGATAATACAAAGAAAATTGTATGCTGTCTTGTGTAAACTTGTCCCTGATATTTTCTTCTGTTTGGTCAACATACAATTGTGGTGTTGATCGAAAACTGAATTTACACTATTGAGAGGTCACATGAGTTTATCCTGTAACAGGAAAATGGAAAAATGGAGGCAAGAGAACCACCACATTGCAGTTAAATGTTTATAATGAGGGTTCACTTTTAAAAACCCAGTTGAACCTAGGCACTACAGAGTTTCTAACTAGAAAACACATGCAATACAACAGTGGATGTTGTAGGGTTTACATATTATACCAGATAAACATCTATTCTACCAAACCTGATGTTGATTTAAAGTAAAAGTATGACACAACATGCAACCTAATATTGCCAGTTCAACAAAAAGGGTGAGCAATATCAAAGCTATCTATCTGTACAGCAGGGGTCATCAAACTTTTTGAGACTGAGGGCTATTTCATGGGCACTAAGTGGACCTGCTTGCTAAAAACTTCCTACCCCCCCCCCCACACACACACACACACACACAAACACAATTTGACAACATCCTTTTGTGTGCCCTATTTTTATTTGCTCATTTTTAACAAGAACATGCATTTTCTAGACTCGTATTACAAGGGGGTCAAACTCAGTTGCAGAGGGGGCCTAAATCCAAAACACACTTTAGGTTGCGGGCCGAAGATAAAATTTATTAAACCCACTAAAGCTAAACTTTTAAAACTTTCAAACTTTAACTTTTTAAACATAAATATGAATAGAAATAGACAGGAATATTAATAATAAATATATTCTGTCAAAATTAAGCAAATATGAACAAACAAAGCCATGATATATTAATAATTAGAAATAATAAATCAAATTATTCCGTTTTCTTTGCTCTTTTGTCATTTTTTTAAGAGCTGAACTCCAGACATAATTTTTTAGCAATAAGTTCATTTCTGCTTGGTGTGTGATATTCTGTGAGAGTCTTTAGTCCTGTGTGCGTCTTTGGTCTTGTGTGTGTCTTTGGTCCTGTGTGTGTCTCTGGTCCTGTGTGTGTTTGTGGTCTTGTGTGTGTCTCTGGTCCTGTGTGTGTCCCTGGTCCTGTGTTTGTCTTTGTGAAACGTATCAGAGGGATTTGATTGTTTAAAAACCTGTTATTGTAAAATGTTTAGGTCTCATAAAACAAAAACTAAATCACAGAAATCATCACTGGGATTCCTCCAAATATTTTGGCATTTTCCTAATTTTGTGCAACACCAACAGTAAAAATCTTACAAAGTTATCACATGAAGTTACATGCTCTTCGTTAATCGTTAATTGTTTTGGTCAAATTACACACTGAGTGTATATATGTTTATTTGTTATTTACATTACAGTTTATTTGTTATTTACGTTACCAGGGGTGCTTTAAATCTTGTTTAAATCTTGTTTATCTAACATCTGAATGCGGGATAGATGTCACAATGAACAGAAAAATCCAGCATTCTGCAGCCAAATGTGGGTCTCCTCCTGTAATGTTGCGGGTCAAATTGACCTGTTTTAAAGTTTGAACATCTAGGAAAAATAGTTAAAATAATTTTTTTCAGCATGAAACTTCTGCTGCTTGCCTTAATTAGTGTAATCAGCATATATTATGAATTTGGTTCATCTCACATATATGCAACACCCCCCTGCATGTTTATATCACATAGATCGTGTTGGGGTCTATTTGACCCTGCAGTCAAACTTGAGGTACAATGATGTCTTATTAGTAGTAGTTTTCCTTTATTTGCAGCTGTCAGACATATTTCGCCCTTAACACACATAGACACACACACATAGACACACACACACACACACACACACACACAGGTGCAAGTTGTGACTTTTGACAGGAACCATTTATGTTCTCGTGGGAAAACTCAACCCACAATCAGTGGACACTCAACAGGGGAGGGGCAAAACATATAAAAGATTCTCTGCGTGGGAGTCCTTCCAACACTCTGTCAGGCGGACCTTCAGAAAATGAGCAGCAGAAGCAGGAAAATGACAGTCCATTAGGCTCTGGAAGTCATCACTGATCATGATCAGAAGAAGACTATCTTGAGCTAGATTCTGATTGTAATGATTCTGATTTTGAACCAGATGAGGGAATTGTTAGTCCTGTTCCTACGAGCAAGACATTCATATCAAAGAATGGTGAAATGCATTGGTCTTCATCCTCAAATATGCGTCAGACAAACCTGTCTGCAAAAAGAAAATTTAGACAGTGCCAGGGCCCACTAGGATGGGAGTGACTTATGTGACCATGTCAATTCAATTCAATTCAATTCAATTCAATTCAATTTTATTTGTATAGCCCAAATTCACAGAAACAGTCGTCATGATGGGCTTCGTATCGGTAATTGAAAAAAGTAAAACATAAAATCAAAAGGATCATGAATACATAGAATTCATTAGGAAAATACTAAATTGAACTAACTAAACAGACTAAACTAAACGGTCATCCCTTCCCTTAGATCCCCCTTCGCGGTAAGGAAAAAGTCCTAAAAAACAGGCAATTGACCAGAACCCATAGAGAAGAATTATTTTATCTAACTCTAAAACAACACATTTAAAGTCCAGCAGATGAGCTTCATCCAGATGAAGTTGGGGGGACAGCCGGGGGGCGCGAGTCGAGTCGGAGACAGGATCCAGGTCAAGACAAGCATGACCTGTGCGAAATGTGCAGAATTAATTTGCACAAAGCACAGTGTGATGACTGGTCACTCTTGTGCTGTGTATATGAGGAGACACACACACACAATTTCAAATTGCGATTGCTTGTCTGTTGTATTGTGATTTTGATTTTTTACAATGCATGTATGTCAAACAAAATTTCAAGATTATGTTTCAATGTTATGTAAAACTATTGAATTTTATTTGTTAGTCTTTCAAAAGTAATACAGTAGTGAACAATTTGAAAATAGTTTGAACATGTATATTTTTAAGAAAAACTAGTGAATTATCTAATTATTGAACCACTTCCTGTTAGAGGTAAGGATCATCTCTGTTGCTCACAAATGAACATAACAGGAGGGTTATAAACCTTCAATATGAGTAAAAGTTAATAAATTGTTATTATTCAGAAATAAGTCTGAGCCTGTGCGGAACTTGAGGAACAGATGCTAAACATCAGTATATTTTCTGTGTGCTAGGTATAGCTAGGTATTTCTGATTTTTAATGGCTCTGGAAGATGAGCAACATCGCAATCATCACAACCTGTTGTTGTGATTTTGGGCTATACAAAATAAAAATTGAACCTTACAGTTCTTTGGAAGATGATTTTGTAATATGATGAAGGGTGCCGACGGTTCTGCCTGGTTGTGCTCAGTATTTTTGGTCATTGTTCCATCACACAGGCTTGTGGTTGGGCACGTCTTTTGTGAGCAAGCTCCTGGAAGATTTGATCAACATTGCTGTCTGTGGAGGATCTTCTATTGCTGTAGTTGTCTGGAATCTCGAATTCATCTTCATGATGAACACAGGAATGGTTCCACCACATCACTCTTCACACATCCCAAAATTGGAATTACACAGGCACAGGTCTTCACAGGGAGATCATTCTATCTTTACAATCCAAAAGCAATTATTTGGCCGACATTTTCTCTTTGCTGTTGTCCAAAATTATGCCTCAGGAAAGGTCCTTTGAAATGATTTCTTGTCATGCATTGATTATAGAGTTCATTCTAAAACCCTGAGAAGCAATCTTTTTCAACTCTCTCCATCATTAAACTCCATCTCATTTGATCCATCTGGCGGTACAAGTTTGGATTTTGATATCCGCATCTTTAAGTTCCTCCTTACAGAAATGTGTGATGAGCCCAGCAAGTACCTGTCCTCTGTGAACTACTAATGTTCATCTGACTTTCTCAATGGTTGACACTAAAAAAAGAAATGTCTTCTGAGTTTTATGGCTCCTGTTCAGCAAATTGCACAAGGAAAGAACATTTTCCTTGTAAAAATCTTCATTCTCGAGCTCCGTCGAGTGAAAAGTCAAAGTTGTCCTCTCTTGTGTTGCTTCCTAAGCATCAGATCTGGACTAACGTAAAAAGCAGCAGAGGATGGAGATGAGACAGCATTCAGGGGAGACTGTGGGGTCTGATTCTGAGAAACATGTTGTCTCTATGAAGGTGTAGACAAACCCTAATTAAAGTTAAAGGGCCATTAAGTTCCACCTCACAATTTAGCCAATTCCGGGGGCACAGCAAGCTGTTCCCCCAGAACTTATTTAGTGGATTTAACCACCCAGTCCAACCCCTTAATGCTGATTGTGAAGCATGATCCCAGTTTTAAAGGCTTTGGTATGACTCAACTCTGGATTTGAACCCTCTTCCACTGGGCCACCTAGTTGATGAGTTGGATTAAGGGGTTTCTTACACTTAATAAGATAATACTTGACAGTCGAAATTTGTTATACTCGTCTTTGCTTCTCTCATATGAAAAAAAAAATAGGCCCGGTGCTTCTTGTATTATTTTACTTTTTCTTAAGTCCTTTAACTTGAACATCTTTCCTGTCACCACACCTCAATTGGCTCTTAATACATTTGAAGGTCACATTTTTAAGGTGACACGTCATCCATCCTATTTCGATTTTTTTTTAACTCTATTGCATTTTTGTTAAAAGTTGATGAGAACTGCTCCCTTGAGTTTCTGCATCAGCTTTCTTCATTTCCAGTTTTTCTTTTGGTCATTTTTCATTGTCAGAAATTGTAAAGCCTTGATCTGGGATCTTCATAATTTTGTTTGTTTTCTTTCTGCCTGCAAAATCCCAGAACTACAGTTAGAGTCAGTGTAAATAAGTAATCTGCTGAATCATGCAGACATCCATCCTAAACAAGGACAATTCATTTTTTAACAGTAATGGTGAATAACTACAAATGCACAAATAAATCACAGTTGAAGCTGTACATAAACCAAGCATAAGTGTTTTGTCCAAACCTATAAACCTAAACTCATCATGGATTTAAAGAAAATCCCACTTTTTCAGTTACACACCTTGTCGTGCTTAATGATCTTGATTATTTCTTCGGAAACATTTCGGTGTCCCAAGATTTCACTTGTGTCATCCATCTTTGGCTATCTGAAAGATAAGACATTGTGCTTTATAGGTAGCAAGACATAAGTCAACGAATAGGCAACTTTATTGTATAGCACTTAAACAGAAGCAATTCATAGAGCTTTACAGAAGGGTAAAGAGCTGCAGTTTTACCTAACCTCCCTGAACCGAAGAGCAAGATTAATGGAAAAAATACAACAAAGGATTGTTTGAATGTTGGATAAAGAACCTTCAGTGACTTCCAAACAAATTAAAGCTTATCTGCAATACAGTACAGCAACGTCAGCTCACACTGGCCATTGCATCTCAATGAAAAAGAGCGAGGTAGAAGACCCAGGAGAACATCACTGCTGACACAAGGCCAAAGAAAAAAACAAGGCTGGATTTTACCATAACCTATGTGAAAAAAAAACTTTTTTTCTTGGTGAACCTACTGTGGGGCTTTTTGATGAAGGACATCATTATCAGAAAAATAAATGAGGCCTTCACAGAAAAAAGAACACAGTCCCTACAGTCAAATATGGTAGAGATTCTGTGCTATGTCTGGAACTATATCCTCTCCACAGAAAGGTGGAAATGGAGGAAAATCTAGTGAGGTTGAGGTTTGTTCTGGAGAAGGAAGGAATGAAAACGAAGCGCAGCAAGACAGTGTCTGTGTGTAAATAAAAGGGAACTCAAGTGGAACGGTAAGGCATCAGACGTGAAGATGGTGGAAGACTCTAGATCAGTGTTTTTCAACCAGTGTGCCACGGCACACTAGTGTGCCGTGGGAAATTGCCCTCATTAACTGATCTAAAAACATTTCCCACCTCCAGGATATCAGCACTTTGTTCATCCAAACAGGCCCTGATAGACACTGAGTAGTTAGGAATATGAAAGATCATAAAATTATTTTTTCTTTGTGTTTATTTGATTCTAATAAAGACATTCTGATAAGAATGACGGTACCGCGAATTAGCTGCAACTGAAGCTGTTTGCAAAAAGTCCAGCCCCTTTCTCTGTCTCCACCAATCATTCTTAAAGGCTTGATCACATGTCATCAGTCTGACCAATCAGAAGTGGTTAAAGTCTTAATTTCCTTGTTCCAATTTAGCTCAAAAAGTCACTCAGTTCTAACAAAAATACCAGCCAAAGCTCGTTTTTAGCGGTATAGCTTTCCACAGAATCTGGTATGGGGACTGTCCTGGAAGGGTTTTATGTTAGAGATATCAAAAGAGGGATGAACTTTCAAAGCCGCCGGAAGCCGTAGCCTGACGCAGGTCGGGTTGATTATCTTGTCGATAACGTAGGGTCCAATATAGCGGGGGACGAGGACGTCAGCCATTTCAGTGGCCGTGGGAAGCTTGGCCAGGGGAATGAACTGGGCGGCCTTGGAGAGGGTGGCAACCCCGTGATGAAGTCCAAGGCCAGGTGGGACCATGGGTGTTCGGCGGTAGGTAGAGGTTGGAGGAGACCGGCAGGGGGAGAATTAGAGGATTTGGACCTGGCGCAAACAGTACAGGCGGCGACGAACTCCCTGACATTAACTCACGGAAGTCAATGCAAGGTCGTAGACTTTTGTCTTTCTTCTGGACGAAGAAGAACCCGGCCCCAACGGGAGACGAGGAGGGACGAATATGACCAGAGACGAGAGATTCGTTAATGTATTTCTCCATAGCACGTTTTTCAGGACCCGAGAGATTGAATAAACGGCCCTTGGGGAGAGCGGCGCCCTTTAATAACTCAATAGAGCAATCATAAGGTCGGTGCGGGGGTAGTGCACCCGCCTTACTCTTGCTAAAAACTGCTCTAAGATCGTGATAGCAGGAGGGTACCTTGGAGAGGTCGAGTTCGACCATAATAGAATCATATTCAGGGGAGACCGCAGGGACGGCGGAGCGAAGGCAGTTTGCGAGACATTGAGAACTCCAATTGATGATGTGGTGGTTCACCCAGTCGAACTGAGGATTGTGGTGGCGAAGCCATGGGAAACATAAAATGACAGGAGACTGCAGTGATTGTATGATATAGAATTGAATGGCTTCATGGTGGTTGCCGGAGGTAACGAGATGCACAGGCCTGGTGCGGTGGGTGATGCGAGTAAGAAGTTGGCCACCGAGGCCGGCTGCTTTGACGGGATGATCCAGCGGTTCTATGGAAAGACAGAGCTTGGAAACCAGATGACAGTCAATGAAACTTTGTTCAGCTCCAGAGTCAATGAGGGCCTGACATTCATGGGTGCGAGACTGATGGTTAAGCTTGACAGGGATATACAAGAAATTTTCTTCTTCTTCTAACGTCTTCTAACGGGGGCTCTTGAGTTTAAACGTAGCGTACACTGTTGTACATGGTGACCTGCTACTCCACAATAAAAACAGGTACCTTCCTCCTTACGCCTGCGACGTTCCTCCGGGGTCAGCTTGGAATGGCCGATCTGCATCGGTTCCTCCGAGGGGCGGCTGATGTTTCCATGAGGGTGAAAGGAGGAAGGTTCTGACGAGGAAACCTGGGAGACAGAGTTCGTGGGGGTCCTCTTCTCAGAGCGCACACGTTCTGCCTGTCGTTCTCGGAGCCGTACATCAGAACGTAGGGTCGCCGTGACGAGCTCCTCGAACGTGCGTGCTTCGGGCTGTGAGCATAGATGGTCTTTGATTTGTTCGTTCAGCGACTGGTAAAAAACCCCTTTAAGGGCGCCGTCTGGCCAACCCGCTTCTACCGCTAGGATGCGAAAGTCTGTTAGGTGATCACTTACGGGACGGCTGCGTTGTCTTAAGCCCAGTAGGCGGCGAGTAGCCTCCTCCGCTTTGCGGGGTTGGTCGAAGACCAGACGAAACTCTCCGATGAAGTGGTCAAAAGGCACTTGAAAAATCGGGTTGGCGGATAAATAGGCCTGGGCCCATTGAAGGGCTTTACCACGCAAAGAGTTGACTACCAAGGAGATCTTACAGTGGTCCGCGTGATAGTACCGTGGGGCCTGCTGGAAAATTAACTGGCACTGTAGTAAGAAACCTCCACATGCGTTTACGTCACCTTGGAGGGGCTCCGGCTGTAGCCGATAGTTCTCCTGAGTCCATAACGAGGCGGCTGGGTGAGGGTTACCGGCTGGGGTGGCTGAAGCGCTAGAGCTAGCGCTAGCCGTCTGTTGGCTAGTTAGTTCCACTAGCGTCTGGGAGATGCCATCCAGGCGGCGAAACAAATCCTGCTGCGCTGATGCCATCTGGTGGAGCGTTTCGGCTTGATGACTGAGGGCTGCGCCTTGATGCGTAACGGCGAGGCGGAGTCCTTCTGGGTCAGCTGGGTCTGGGTGTTGGCCAGTTTGTTCTGTCATGGCGTCCCACATACTTTATTAAAAGCATCTAATAAGTTTACAACTTGATTGACTTGCACTACATAAAAGATTATAAAAAAATAGAATTTTAAAGAACATCGTAAAATTAGCAGAGCTAGAATTTGACAAATATAAGGAATAGCTGTTTATTTTTTAATAAAAGTCTTTTGGCTTCTTGAAGTCAGAGGGTACTTCTTACGAATGCAATGGGGAAGAGGCCACTCAGTCCAGTTCAGTTCTCATACACAGTCAATGGTGTAAAAAAAGGACAATGCAAATGACGGAAGTTGATGAATCACCAATCTGCAGGTTATTAAATGCTGTTCATGACCTCCTGGATGAGTTGATCTGTTCTTGGAGTCATTTCAGTCAGTTTGTCATCATTTGTTCATACTGTAACTAATCTTGTTATTCCATGGAGTCCTCCATCAACAGAAAGAAATTTGTACCCCTTTATGTCAATACATGTCAACAGTGCTGGGTTTTGTCTCTATTTGGATTTCATTGTAGGGCAGCATGACACGTTGGCTTGCAAAGTCAGATGAAGAGGCAGAAATATTTGTTTAACACGCAGAGAGGCCTCACGCAAAGAAATAAAGATTTTTTGATTAGAAAGTCAAGGAAGATGATGACATACCAATATTTGCCAGAACATAAAAGAAAAGAGAACTGACTGAACAACTGAGTAACAGAGGCACCAACATTACAGACCACAAAGCTAAATAAACATAATGCAGACTAAAATAAAACACTTGATATACTAGCTAAAAATTACTAATAAATTAAAAGAATCCACACTACTTCCCAATTTGCAAGAATTTGGAAATAAGATATTTGTAACAGAATAAGAAAAGGCTGGGAAGCCAAACTGCTAATAGCATGGATGTCTAACATAATGTAGTAGAGTGGTAGTTGGCCAGCCAATTCCCTCTGGTTGTTCTGAAAGACTTTCAGGCTACATGTCTATTTGTTATAGTTCTACAATATTTTAACGGTTTTTGTGCGTGACTATTGAAGGTTTTTGCAACGTAGCTGTCATGTGCCATTACTTCAAATGTTTTGTTTAGCCAGTAGAGGGCAGTGTCGCGGGAGTCACCGTTGAAGATTTATTTTGAAGAAACACAAGGCTTCCTGTCTTCCTGTTTTAGCGTTCTGACTCCGTTGTTTATCCGCATGAATGAAAAGCTCTTCAAGAAATGAAGTTATTTGTGATGTTGTAAGGTAATTTGCGCATACCATGTAAAACCTTTTTTTACTTTTTTGGCTTTTCAACATACTGTATTGTTACTTGGATTGTTTTGGAGAATGAGAGTCGTGGTACTGAGGGCACCATTACACCTGTGTACCGTGTGAGAGGGCAGCACCATTTTCAGTGTTCCTGAATGTGAAGTACAGCTAAGAACTGTGAGTTTTTCTCTGATTTGTTTATTTGTGATTTTATTTTCCCAGTGGTTACTTGATGCCTTGTGAGTGATTTTGATTTTTTTTTTGTTCAGTTCTCTGTGGTCAGAGTCCACTGCCGTATTTTATTTCTTGCCATTTAAAAGTTTTGTATAAATCTTTTGCCAAAACCAGTTGCCATAGAACCACCTGTTTTTGTCTTGTCTAAAGAGCAAGTCTGGCATTTTAATTTTTTTTCAAGAATAAATTGCTGTATAAAACCCCAGTCATGTGTCCTGTGAGGCAACATCATTTCTCCAGGCTACAATAAAATCATTAATAACTCAAATGCATCTTTACAGCGTCAGTAATGTGATGAGTCCTGGTTGTATATATTTATCAAATGAATGCGCTGCAGGTGCAGCGATTGAAACATGAAAAATATTCATCTTTTTCTGTCAGATGTAAGCTGGCTGCTTTTAAATGCTTTTTGCTTCGATTCAATGATCGTAATTGCTTTTGCATTCATTAAAATAAAATTTTATACAGATAATTAGAGAAACAAGCGCACATACATGTTTTTAGAAATGGTGAGGAAGCCATTCGGATATCAAAAACACATTTGCACAAGACATCTAAAAAAACGTCTGTAGCTCAGTAACTAGTTAGTGACTCTTTTTTTTTTTTTAGAAATAACAAACTGTTAAAGGTTAGTCAAAATTAATATTGGGAATAGCTTGATGAGAAGACACATGTTGCTCTAAGTAAATTAATGTCTAAATATGGAAGTGAAGCAACTTTTAGACTGTGAGGGTCAAGACTTGATGGTAAAGATATCATATCTGATTAATGTGCAGAAGCCAATGCAATCATTGGCTTGATCTTCAACAAGTTTTTCAAACTGTACAGAAGATTTTGTTTCATCAACCAGGATCCTGTGCATATGGTCAAGATTCTTCTTCCATTCATAACTTTTGGAGTCACAGTGATACTGCGTTGATGCTGCTGTTGGGCGAAGGTGGGGTTCACCCCTGAACAGGTCTTTTGCAGAGCCACACACTGACAAATGGAAACCTACAGACAGGTTAGAATCTTCAACCTATGAAACATGTTTTGGACTGTGGGGGAAAAAAACACAGTACACCTCAGAAAATTCACACATGCACTGGGAGAACATGCAAAATCCACAAAGATAGGACTCAGCTGGGATTTGAACCAGAGCCTTCTTGCTGAGGTGAGACCACTAACCAGTACTTCACCGTAAGGCCTCCTTTCGCTTCTGTTTATGCAGAAACTCGTCATTTGAGCTCAAGAAACAGAGTTTGATCCACAAGGCAAACATATACTGTAGGTGTGAGGCAATGAATTGATTTCTATGCTTACGATCCAACCTGATCGATCTGTCTGAGGCAAGTTGTGAATCGAATCAACCTAAACCATAATAAAACTGTTTGAAAATGAAATAAATATCCATTATAATCAATATTGGAAAATAGCACTTAGATTGAGGCGTAGTTGGTTTAAAAAATGCTGTTACAGCCACCAACGTGGTAGGAGGCAAAGTCCATCATTCCAGTCCAATGTGTTGAAACATTTTGAATTTTACAAAGACACGTGACCATACAGAATGTTTAAAAACGTTTTCTTTGAATAATTTTTTTGTGAAAAAATAACAGTGGACTGACCTTTATCACACTAAAATGTGAATGGACTTACCATTAATTTGTGTTTACTTGTTTGTTTGTACTCATAGTTAATTTACACTTGATGATCTTGCAATACTACAAGGAACCTGGAAAACTTCACCTGCACTTTTCAGTACCACTAAGTTGAACTTTTGGCTAAAGATGTCCTGGATCAATTTTAGGTCACTGAATGGGATGGTATCGCTTTGTTAAAATGAACCAAAATTGACTATAAATATAATTGTTAACCACAATATATATGAATTGAATTGTTAAAATGAATCCTTACACCCCTACAAACACAGCAATTCCAGCAACAGCTAGAAGGAGAGATTGGATGGATGTCTCATGTCAGAGTGCAGATCATACAGCTTCTAGCAATCAGAAGACATTTGTGCAGAGGTGTTGATGATCCAGGACATGAGTCAGAATCTGTTAATTCTCATTCTCCACTCATTCTCACATTTAAAATCGTCTATCACTGGTAAATGAACCCCAAACATTCATGACATGTTACTCACACCTGCCCTTATTTAGAATAATTACAGGCAAAGATAAGCTATAAGAAAAATAAAAAAGGCTGACATAAGATGGTCATTTCTGCAAAAGTTTAGAATTGTCTATTTTTTTCATTCATAAGAATAACATTTTGAGAGCCATCCCCATTGAAACTTGGATAAAAACATCTGAGTTATCTCAAGGACAAGTTGATGGAACAATTTTTGATTCATTAAAAATGTAAAACACAATAAGCAAAGCAAAAAAGAAAAAGAAAAGAATCACAATAATTACACCAAATACCTGGAAGCAGCCACTAGGATACCAAGTAAGCAAAAAAGTTTTCTTAGAAAGCAATTTTAAACTATAAGTAAGTGGTATAAGTTGTTCCTGAAAAGTTTCTGTGCTAATGTAAAAGTTGAAGTAAACCCTGGAACACAAAATTTTCAATTTATCGCATTTAGACTGGAGGCTGGTTTGAAAAGGGAGCACATTGCATTTTAAAAAGTCAAATTTTACACTGTTATAGATCTGCATGCAGCCTGGCAACAGTTGCTTTTTTGTATGATTGCATGACAGTTGCATAATAGTTGTGGGTAGTTGGACTCAACAAGGTCACTTTACTCTCCCGTTTGCCATATTTTAGAAAAAAAAAAGAAAAAATAAGAAGGAAGAGCATTTTATTTATGAAGCTTTTATATTTATGCGCTTGATTTTTATCATTTCTCTCTCCCATTTTAAGATTTTTTGCATCACAGATTTATCTTGATTATTTAGATGCAAAACACAGGAATGCAGAGAATACAAAGAAACAGCAGTGCTCCATCCAAACTTGCATCATTCAGATTTTAGAAATTAAAATCAGCATTTTATTCCTGTTTGCTTTTCAAGAGGCAGCAATTACATACTGGATCTCACTGCTCAGTTCCCTTGGGACTCCTAGTCAGAGAGAATCCTGACAGTCAAGCTACACATAAAATTCAGGCACTCGTGGAGTTTGAATACATGAATTTTGTGAAGTATTTCTCCACAGACAAGCTACAAAGTCTGCTAGAACTGTCTTAAACAGATCACCCAGACCAGTAAATTATGATGTTTTATGAGGAAACTTCAGGTTTAGTTGAATAAATAATAAAGAACAGCGAGAGCATGCTGAACCCTGTGCGCGATAGTGTCTGAGTTGAGTTTTAAGAAAGGCGTCCTGCTGCATGAAGTCTTCAGGCTCTGCTGCCTCCTGCTGCGATGCACTTGTTGAAAGAGAGAGAAAGAGGGCAGAATGGCAGAGCCGGAGAGGAGAGACACAGATGAGGAGGCTCAAACTCTCCTGGTAGAGGATGTGTGATCTTCATTTTTCCCACTCTGTGATTAGCAGCAGTTTCTGCTGCTCTGGTTAAGCAGAGTCCCACAAGTGACGTCTTTGTACTATATGCCTACTGTGTCATCAACTTCACATGTATTACAATGACACATATATGCTAATTAGTCCACAAGATACTGCTTAGGATAAATCTCAAAGTACCAACCTTTAATCAAAAAAAAGGTGAAGAGGTTTGTAGTAATTACTTTAAAAAACTTTATTGACGCAGGTACACTGCAGGTGTCTAACATCATTTATGACTGGTTTTTTTCCAAGAATGTCATAAAAAACGCACAGAAAGCCTTTCATGAGCACACACTTGCATTGTCGGATGATGGAGGACATATAGAAGGAAGATTAAGCTTAAAATAGCATTTCTGAGAATTTCTTTAATGAAATTGTTGTGAATCAGTGGCATTTGGAAAAAGCTTGGAGCTGTAAAGTAGAACCTACAACGGCAAGCTAAAAACTCCACTTCATTCTGAAGCATCCACTTGTGGACAAATAGTCCAGGAGTGAGGTGACATCTGGCTAAAAAATACGACTAGATACCTCCAATATTGTTCTTCATTTTTGTTGCACCAGTAATGTTAGATTTGAGGTGTGAGGGCCAGAGAGCATGTAAACAAATGAATAATGGGAAATGGGGCGAGCTTACAGCCAACAACTCAGAAGCAGAGCTGCAGGAACTACGTACTAGAAGATGACAGAGGTTTTTTGATTATGCCTAAAAACAGCATGATCATAGTTAAAAGACCACTGGGAACGCTTTGGCAATAGATCAAAAGATGATCTCAATGGGGCTAAAACAAATAGGTTTTCTGAAAGTGATTTAGCGTAAATATAAACAAACAAGTTGGTTGACAAACCAACGTTTTTTTCTTTTCTTCCGGAATCCGTTTTTTTTAGGAGTTTTTCCGTACCGCGAAGGGAAGGGAAGGTCTAAGGGCAGGGATGCCAGTATAGCTTAGTCAGTTTGTTAGTTCATTTTAGTATTTTCCTATTGAACTCTTTGTATTCGTGATCCTTTTGAGTTCATGTTTTACTTCGAAGCCCATCTTTTCGAATCTGACTGTTGTTGTGATTTTGGGTAAACAGTAAACCCTTGTTTTTCGCGGGGGTTACGTTCCAGAAAGAACCCGTGATAGGCAAAATCCGTGAAGTAGAAACCTCTATTTTAAAAAAAAAAATATTATACAATTAAATACTCTATTATACATTGAAAAGAAAGAACAAACCATTTTACAGGCTCAAGCATTTGTTTCACAAATCAAAGTACTTTAAAAACGTTTTTTTTTTTTCAACAAATAACTTCTGTACTGTACTGTCAAATAATAATTTGAATCATCGATGTAAACAGAAGGCTTCAAATCGCGGAGATTAGCCCCGCCCACCGCGACCCGAGAGTAATTGAATTAAACGGGAGAAAATTTAAAATGATCATGAAAAAAATACAAAGTACAAATGGACAAATAGTGGCTTAGGTGTATTTCACTGCTCTTCAGTCTGAGAAGCTGCAGTGTTTTCTCCTTCTCAAGCCCGCAGTGCAGCTGTGTGTGTTTGTTCGGGAGAAGAACATAGAGATTGACAGTTGGTGTCGCTCTTTTTCTATGGGTTTTAGAGAAACTTGAAATTGCAAGATGATTTGCATGTAGGTAATTTGGAAAGCTGATTTACGAACGTGTACATATTAAACTGCAACATTATTGACACACAGGTAGAGAAGAAGCGGAGTGACTTTTTTAGCCAATCAGAATGCAGAACACAATGCACGATGCAAATCCGTGAAGTAGCGAAACCGTGAAAAGTAAACTGCGTTATAGCGAGGGATCACTGTATACAAATAAAATTGAATGAATCGAATTGAACAAAAATAAAACCAGTTGTGATTGAAATACTTTTAATTTCGTGTTAACCGGTTACTGTTATTTGCTGCAGTGCCCAAATGCAGGAGACATGGTTGCGTGGCAGAAGTTCAACATTTGCAAAACAGACGACATGTCAAAGACAAGCGGATAGTAAGATTTTGAAACACACTGAGGGTTCATTAATTAACAAAATGCAAATGTGATCAATGAAAAAGAAAAAAAAATCTTAGCCATTCATGACATTTTGTATACACTTATATTGCACAGTATATATTACACAAAATAATTTCCAGTGAGCTTAATGCGGTATCTAGAATTGTGTCTTCAAAAACCACCAGAGCAACAAAGCTTTTCTCAATACAATATCCCACCTATCTCACGTAATTACTCTGGCTTTTTGTTATGTTTCCAGTTTTGCTCAATTTAACTGTAATTGAACTGGAAATTTCAGTCGTATCTGGAAAAGCTAATTGGCAAACATTTGCACAGCTATGTAAATATATGCACATTTTTTTATGCATGTTTTCCCTTGTGGCTTTGACTTTGCATATACTATATGTATTTACTCTAATTGGAAATGTTTGATCTGACACTTTGATATTTTAAACAGGCGATGATCAAAACTTAAAACACAGAAAGATTTGACCATATCAGCATTTACATGTCTTCTTCTTAATGAAGGGCAGTGCTGTTGAAGCTTAAATGAAAAAACAAGATGACATAAAAATAAATGGTTTTCAGAAATGACAGGAAATATTTTGACTTCCACCATTTTTTCAGACCATATTTGTGAAAACCAAATGACTTTGGCTTTAAGCAGAAACCTCTAAGCTAATGCAGCTAATGAAGGAATGTGGGTGGCGATGGTGGGTTGGGAACATATTTTTAGAATTAATTGCAATTCCCTAACATGTGCCACTCTCTATGTTTGAACTAATTTTACTATTTTTATTTTTTATTTTACTAGTATACTTTTTTAATATTGTGACTGTGATTAAAGACAATAACACAATATAAATATCTGTATCAGTCAATCATAAATGTTCATTAGCATTTCCTTTGGGGGATAGAAAATATGCCCCTCTCACCCTCCGCGGGTGGTTTCTCCTCCAAGCTCGGGTCCTCTACCAGAGGCCTGGGAGCTTGAGGGTTCTGCGCATTATCTTAGCTGTTCCTAGCACTGCGCTTGTCTGGACTAAGAGGTCTGAGGTCTTTCCAGGTATCTGTTGTAGCCACTCCTCCAGCTTGGGGGTTACTGCCCCGAGTGCTCCAACCACCACAGGAACCACTGTCACCTCCACTCTCCATGCGTTCTCCAGTTCTTCTCTGAGTCCCTTGTATTTCTCCAGTTTCCCATGTTCCTTCTTCCTGATGTTCCCATCGCTTGGCGCTGCCACATCCACCACAACGGCTTTCCTCTGTTCCACTACAATGTCTGGTTGGTTCGCCATTACCATCCTATCAGTCTGGATCTGGAAGTCCCACAGGATGTTTGCCCTCTCATTCTCTACCACCTTCGGAGGTGTTTCCCATTTTGACCTTGGGGTTTCCAGTCCATATTCTGCACAAATGTTCCTGTATATTATTCCAGCCACTTGATTGTGGCGCTCCATGTATGCTTTACCTGCCAGCATCTTACATCCTGCAGTTATGTGCTGGATTGTTTCAGGCGCCTCTTTGCACAGCCTACACCTTGGGTCTTGTCTGGTGTGGTAGATCTGAGCCTCTATCGCTCTGGTGCTCAGGGCTTGTTCCTGAATTGCCAGGATGAGCGCTTCAGTGCTGTCCTGTAGGCCAGCCCTTTCTAGCCATTGGGAGGACTTCTTGATACCAGCCACTTCAGTTATGGTCCGGTGGTACATCCCATGCAGGGGTTTGTCCTCCCATGAGGATCTGTCCTCCAGCACTGTATCCTCTGCTCCCCATTGCCTGAGACATTCACTGAGCACACTGCCAGTTGGGGCTTTGAGCTTGATGTACTCATGCATCTTAGATGTTTCATCCTGGATAGTGGCTTCTATGCTCACTAGTCCTCGGCCTCCTTCCTTGCAGCTGGCATACAGTCTCAGGGTGCTGGATTTGTGATGGAACCCTCCATGCATGGTGAGAATATTTCGTGTTGTAACATCCGGGGTCTGTATCTCTTCCTTTGGCCATCTTATTATTCCTGCAGGGTATCTGATAACTGGCAGTGCGTAGCTGTTTATTGCCCGGGTCTTATTTTTGCCATTGAGCTGGCTTCTCAGGACTTGCCTTACTTGTTGGAGGTATTTAGCTGTTGCAGCTTTCCTTGTTGCCTGCTCCAGGTTGCCATTTGCCTGCAGAATTCCAAGGTACTTGCAACTGTCCTCGATGTCTGCTATTGTTCCTTCTGGGAGTGAGACCCCTCCTGTGTGGACTACCTTGCCGCTCTTTGTCACCATCCGGCTGCATTTCTTGAGCCCGAATGACATCCCAATGTCAGTACTGTAGATCCTGGTGGTGTGGATCAGGGAGTCAATGACACGCTCGCTCTTAGCATATAGCTTGATGTCATCCATGTAGAGGAGGTGAGTGATGTTGGCCCCATTTCTGAGTCGGTATCCATAGCCAGTCCTGTTGATTATTTGGCTGAGGGGGTTCAGACCTATGTAGAACAGCAGTGGGGACAGAGCATCACCTTGGTATATCCCACATTTGATGGACACTTGTGCAAGTGGCTTCCCATTGGCTTCAAGGGTGGTTTTCCACAGCTTCATTGAGTTTCCTATGAAGGCTCTTAGAGTCCTGTTGATGTTGTAGAGCTCCAAGCATTCAGTGATCCATGTGTGTAACATTGAGTCATAGGCCTTCTTGTAATCAATCCAGGCTGTGCACAGGTTTGTGTGTCGTGACTTGCAGTCTTGAGCAACTGTTCTGTCGACCAGGAGTTGGTGATTGGCTCCTCTGGAGTCTCTACCAATGCCCTTCTGTGTGTTACTCATGAATTGATCCATGTGCCTATTTATCTTGGTTGCAATGATGCCTGAGCTTGATACCTGAGCTTCCATTTTGTGGAGAGACAGGTTATCGGCCGGTAGTTGGATGGGACTGCACCCTTTGAGGGATCTTTCTGGATCAGGATCGTTCGCCCTTCTGTTAGCCATTCGGGGTGAGTCCCATCTCTTAGCAGCTGGTTCATTTGTGCTGCCAGGTGCTCGTGGAGTGCGGTAAGTTTCTTTAGCCAGTAGGCATGTATCATGTCAAGGCCCGGTGCTGTCCAGTTCTTCATACCTGAGACTCTTTCTTGGATGTCTGCCACTGTGATGGTTACTGGATTCTGTTCAGGGAGGTTGCTATGTTCTTTTCTCAGAAAGACCAGCCACTGGACATTGCTGTTATGTGCTGTCTCTTTTTCCTGTATATTTTTCCAGTACTGTTCAGTTTCTAGCCTTGGTGGGTCTGCTCGGCTGTTTTGACCCTGCCACTGAGTGTACACTTTTGCAGGTTGAGTTGCGAAGAGCCTGTTTATTTGTCTGGCTTCATTGTCTCTTGTGTACCTCTTTAGGCGGTTGCTCAAGGCTAGGAGCCTTTGTTTGGCAGTTTCCAGTGCTTCAGGTATGGGCATCTGGCTGTATCTCTTAGGTACTTGCTTTCTCATTGTACCTCTTTGAGCCTCTGTCAGCTTACTCACATCCTTCTGAGTTGCCTTGATTTTGGCCTCTAACCGTTGCTTCCATGGTGGGTACTGTTTTCTTCCATGGTTGCTCTTATAACCAAGCATCTCAAGGATCACTGCTGCTGAAGTGAAAAGCAGTTCATTGGTTTCTGTCATGGTTGTGGTAGGAATTGCCCTCAATGCTTCATTCACAGTTTCCAGTAGACTTTCAGGCGGTACATCACTGGGATTACTTGAGTAGTAGCATCCTAACAGAAACTTGTTATCACATGTAGTCCATTTCCGTCTAGTTCCAGTAGCTCAGCACCTGACGCAGACCTTGTATGGCTGGGCGACACCTGAGCTGAGCCGGCATGACATGTGGTTTACTCTCATGTTGTGAGGTAGGCATTAAGGGTTAATGGTCTTGCCCATGGACTCTCACTGGGTGATGTTAATTGCCCGTCATTGTTATTGCCCCATTTCAATTGTTATGGCAATTGCCCCATTTCCATTGCCATTTTTCCATTACCATTAATTGTTCATTCCTCCCTGGGAATCGAACCTGGGTTTTCTGCATGACGGTCCTGCACCAACCAAGCTACCCAAGCTTCTTAGAAGAAACAAAAAAGGGCTTTTTATCTGGCGCTTATTTGTCCCCTACAAGACTATCACTGACTGTCTCTTTAGAAGAACCTTTCATCACATAACAGACTGGTCGGCGTTCACAGCTGCAGACACGCATGCTCACGCTGCTCTCTTCCTTCTGTCCGCTCAGACTACCTGACGGTGTTAAAGACACCATGAAAATCTTAGAACATGATATTTATTTTACAAAACCACAGAGAGCTGCAGCAAGAGGATGAAAGGGCCGCAGGTTGCCGACCTCTGGTCTATCTAAATACATGAATATGTGTTTCGGGCTTCCACATTCAAAACTCTCATGTGCAAAGTTCATGCGTCACTAAAAAATTTCAAGCCAGTTTTCAGCCTCTACATACAAAATGAGCAGCCATTAAAATGTCACCAATGAGGGACTCAAATCTGATAATGATGTTTGATTTGATATTTAATTCATCGCAAAGCCAACCGTTTGGAAACTGATCATAAAGGAGAAATTAACAATTGCTTTTTGTGCCCTGTCTGATTTATATGACACCACGGCCAAATACGAATTGCTTCACTTCCCCATCCCCACATTTTTAATAATGGTTTCTTCAAATTCGGAGGTTACTCGCACTTAATGACATCATCAATATGCGCTGGTCATCTATGTTAGCGTGTAAGTACCAGCGCTAGGAAGACATAACATCGGTTTTATATAAATTATATATATTTACTATTATATATTAAAGCAAAACTCATTAATTTAAATGTAAACGTCTGTGCATCAGAGCAAATCCACATGAAGAAATGCACTTCTCCTCCACTCACAAGCACAATGCAAATCACCCTACCGAGGGAGGGATAGCCAGCCCTAAGTTGCCATGGCTACCCCTTAGAAAAACACTTTCAGAAAGCACTCCAGCTCCAAATGCCCCAACAATTAGAGCAATACGGAGGAGCCAGAGGGTTAGGGAAGCCATTTGGACTTTGACTTACATATATCAGGATAGAGCTGTGAAAGGAAAAGCCTAGAGCAAGATTCCAAAGATTTGCACAAGTGCTCATCGTGAAGAGCAGTTATGGCAAACCTTCAGGGGCTAGGATCTACATGAGGCCAGGATCTGGTGGACCATCAGGTGTGCCCAGTACTTGGGGGTATGAACAGCTCAAAACAAGACTTAAAAGCAACAGTTACATAAAAATGATTTTATATTTGGCATACTCAATGGAAGTTGTTTTGGGGAGAACCCACATTGTCAGACTTGCTGCTCATCCAACAAATGCCTGTGATAAAAAAATGTGGCATCATGAAAATAGTATAAGATTAATTCAAACAATTTTTTAAAATCTACCATTTCCCTTCATGCGTTTTATCTTGTGTTTACATTCACATTTGACACAACGAGAAACAGAAACACATTATCCTGGATGGTTCTTTCATTTTTTTTTCTCAAAGACTTCTATGTTGTGTCTGGCCTATGTTTTGTTTGTTTGTTTTGTTTTGATTTTTAATCAAATGGTACATCCTGCGAAATGCAAAAATGCTTTTTGCAAGTCCAACTCAACTCTCAAGTCTTTTCTTAATCCCCTCCAAACAAAAGGCCATTCTGAAATCAAAAATGTCTTATTTAAAATGAGCCTCCCTTATTCCTATGATGTTCTACAACATAGTGTTTGGTTGCAATTCTTTCCATTTCTTTTAGAGTTTAAGAAATCTTTTGTTTCGCCTTAAAAATCCCGTTCTCAAACATTTGTGCAAACACTACATAAATAATAGTTGCAGGTAATGAATGTGGTATAGAACATCCACTCTGAAAAGGAAAAGCCAATAACTATAATTAAATCTAAGTATAACGTTATGGGGAATTAGCAGTTCTTTTATATGGTATCATAAACCTATGAAAAAGACAAACAATAAACATACCAAGCAGCAGAAACACACACACACGCAGATGTCATACAAATCAGGTCAGCCAAATCTGCAAAGATGGCATCAATGTGTGTTTTAGCAGGTCGATCAAGGTCATCTAAACGCCCATGTATCAGTCCACCCACACACCCACCACTGCAACCTCACTTTCCCTCCTGTGACAGCATGACATTTCTGTCATCTCACCTCTGCCTCTTTACCTGTGATTCCTTTTTGATGGCTTTTTTTTCCCAAAGCTCTCCATAGTTGCCTTTGTTCCTGCTATAAATGAAGGGCATAATTATACCGTAGGAAAGCTCCCAGTTGGCTCAAAAACTGCAATTAGATTCCTTTTGTGGTGTCTAATCTGACAGTTATGCACTGTGCAGTCATTTCAAGGAACTAATGCCAGACTATGTGTTTGAGTTTCTACTCTACCCTGTGGTAGACTTTCTGCTCTGTGGCCTTTGATCAGCATGATACAAGTATAAAACACCAGGTTTGCAGGAAGCTAGACAAAAAAGAACAAACTGTGTCATTTAGTCAGTTAAAACAAAACAACGTCTGAACCATCAGCAACAGCCAAATTGTCTTGCTTTTTTGTTAAGTAATAAACAATTTTGTACACAGTGGAGAAAAAAATCAGGTTTTGATTAAACACTACATTATTTTACTTAAACTGTTGTAATTACTGGTCGTTGTGTTTGTGGAGACAGCTATTTTGTGGGGATAGGGAATTTATTTAATGCTAACCCATTGGTTAATGGTTATGTTGCTGCATGCTGCATAAAAAACAACTCAGTTCTCCCCCCAAAAAAGAGCTTTTCAAACTCCTAATGAAAACACACTATATAGTAACTGTTTGTCCTGTACACTCACCATTTCTGAGTATTAATTTATTTATATCACTTTAATTTAGGAACAGACAAAAATAACTAAGTTTGAAAAAGATTGTATTTGTTATTTAGAAAATACACGGGCCTACTTGTGAACAACTAGGTCCATATACTTCGGCATCTGGCCCAAAACTGCAAGGCTGGATAGCTCCAATATTGCTCGCTGTTTTTTTTTGCACTGGATAATGTTAGGTTGGCGGTGTGGGGGGTCGCAAGCTAGTAGAAGAGCATGTAGTACTATCAGCAACGGGAAGGAGATGTCACCCGCCCACCAACAGTCCCGCCCAGAACCCAGAGACAAATTTGCCTTACATCTGTTGTAGGACAACAGAGATACTGTATGCAAGTAACTGCAAAGGTGAGACAACATGACTGAGACTGACATACTTAATAAATCATAGGAAGATCAGTGGTTCATCTGAACCACTGCCACTCTGCAGAATTTATGTCCTAAAAATGATTTTTTTTTTTTTTTTTTGCTAAGAACAGCATAATTATAGAACACTTGGAACACTTTTGCAATAAATTATTAGATGATCGGAGTGGGACTTTGATGCATTGCATGTGTGCAATACCTGTCTATTGACATCCCTGTTGCTCAGAGCCTAAATGGTTTTCTTTTGAAGTTTAGAAAGGCATGTTTTTCTTCCAAACCAACTTCTGTTGAAAATTTTCTGACTTGACATAATGCAAAGGTTTATGTTTTGGTTGTGTGATGAGATCAGAGTGTATATTCAGAGACTTTAACACTGACTGCAACAGAAGATCATCCTCCCTGCAGCACTATAGTCCAACTCACTATTATGACCTCCTGGCTTTGTCTTTATCGACAAAGGGAGATTATAGCAACAAACAATTTTCCCTTCAGGACTTTGTAAAGTCTTTCCTTAATTTGAATTTATACAAACCTTAAGATCTCCGCCTTCTCAGTGCAGTTTGTGAGGCTTGTTTTTTTTTTTTTTTTTTTTACAAACTTTAAAATAAGGCAAACTTTAAAAAAAAACAACATTTTTTTTTCTTTCATATTCTTTTGGTTTTGGTTTCTTTACCCCTCTACTAAAAGGTGGTCCCCCTGCTTCATTTAATAATTACCAAGTTATTTCTTTAAACTAGAAGTTGCTGTTCATCTCGCACCATACTTCTGGAGTAAAAAATAAAAAGAAGTAGGTGACGCATTTAAAGAGTTAGTAACTACTTCTGATTTGTGTTTATCTACTAAGAGAGTAACACTTTGGGCTAAATGTACTTGATTAGGCCATTAAATAATGTGTACAAACAAGACATCACTCGTATATGGCTTCCAATAGGTAGGCTGCAAGTTTGAACTCTGGAAATGGCTAATCGTCAGTCATTTTAAGCTTTTATTGTAATTTGTGTAAGGGATAATGTCAGACAAAGTGTGCATTATCAGAAATTAACGCAGCCCGTGGAAGCCTGAACCATCCAACATGAAGTGCACACTTCCAAAGCCATTAACCCGCTCATAACATGGTCACTAACTAAATAAAGAAATCAGATTTTAGTACTTTATTCTTGTTATCTTTTTGGTTTAGATAGCTGTTTTCACAACAATTGGACTATTTGTTACGTGGTGTGGCGTGTGACAATGCTCCCCTTATTACACGGCTGAGCTGGCACTGACTTCGACTGCAGTGGCAAAGGAAAGTGATATATATGCTGATCGTCATTGCTGATGCTAACCCTAAATAAAGCATGGGTTTAGAGAGAAAATTCACCTCTTACTGCTTGTTTTTGGCCAGAGAATGAAGAAAAGTAGGTTTCAAAGAAGCTAGCGCAGTGATATAGAACATTTAGGTTTATGTGTGGTAAATCTCTTTCTAATCCACACCAAGTAGCCAATCACAATAGAGTATTCACCCGGACCATGGTTTAAATATTCATACATATTCCTGTTAGCATTCATAGAACAAGCCCGATGAAAAGTTTGTATATTTTAGACATAAGAACTACTGCCAGACTATTTTTGAAAGTCAGCTTTCCACCAGCATCCAAAGCTATCTGGATCCACTCTCCCCAGCCATAATTTAGCAGTCACTAATCTCTTTCATTAGACTCTCTGCAAAAGATGTAATCCACTTTTATGTTCCTCCTTCCACCTTTATTGTGCATCACTCTTTTCTGGATAAATGTATTCTCCATCACCAAATGTATTCTCCACAAACGTACCAATATCCTCTGTTACCCCCACTCACGTCTATTAAAGTCAGTCCTAATCCCCACTCACACTTTTTAGGATGTCCTGGATCTCCTCATCCATCTCCCTCCAAAATGTCTCCTTCTCCACTAGCTCATTTCCTACCTGGGGGGCATACCTTAAAACATTCAACATATGGGTTCATACAACTTCCAGCTGCAGACTCATGACCCTGTCTGACGCTCTCTTTACAGAACAGTTTTAGCAAACTACTCCTATAGGATCTCTCCAACCCATTATAAAATAATTTAAACCTGTTTCCAATATATATCCCCTGCTTTCTTTCCAGCTGGTGAACATTCAGGATCCCTACCGTTCTTCTATCAATTTTGTCTCTAGTTTTCCTGTCAAGTCTCTACATTCAAGGCTCCTATCCTGATGCTACAATCACACTGGGCTCAGACACATGCGTTCAAGAGGACACTTCCAATTAAGGTACATTCACACCAGCTGCATCAATTCATCTTTACATAGATTTTTCACTGGAGCAGTTGCCTAGACACATGTAAACCCTTGTTTTACACTTCTGCAGCCAGAACTCTTGCATTCATGCATCGCTCTCAAGTTATTAAGACCAGTCACGGGCTATACGTAAAAATCAGGTGTTCATTGATCGCATGCTGAAAGTTCATACTTTTGAATATATAGTATACGCTATTTTATGTATTTAATTTCATTTTATGCATCTTATTCTCAATTTTATGTTTTTAAATAAATATTATGTCTTTAATTTTAGTATCTTATCATGAGTTTAGACCCAGTGTTTCTTGCGGGGACCTTTTCTGCCAGGACTTGCCGGCATGGCCAGTGGTTGTTGATGCAGTTGTCGCCCTTGCTTGGGCGGCTGGGGTCTAATTTTGCAGCTTTACGGCTGTGAAATGGACCCCGTTGTTGTCCCAGTCTGGGTGGGTGCTGTGGCGATGCTCCCATGGCCGAGCTGTCTCCTGGTATGAAGACATTCCCAAATGCCGTTTCCTCAGAGCAGAGCCAAGCCTGGAAGTTGTTTTGGGGAGAACCCACATTGTCAGACTTGCTGCTCATCCAACAAATGCCTGTGATAAAAAAATGTGGCATCATGAAAATAGTATAAGATTAATTCAAACAATTTTTTAAAATCTACCATTTCCCTTCATGCGTTTTATCTTGTGTTTACATTCACATTTGACACAACGAGAAACAGAAACACATTATCCTGGATGGTTCTTTCATTTTTTTTTCTCAAAGACTTCTATGTTGTGTCTGGCCTATGTTTTGTTTGTTTGTTTTGTTTTGATTTTTAATCAAATGGTACATCCTGCGAAATGCAAAAATGCTTTTACCGTTAACTCAACTCTCAAGTCTTTTCTTAATCCCCTCCAAACAAAGGCCATTCTGAAATCAAAATGTCTTATTTAAATTAGCCTCCTTATTCCTATGATGTTCTACAACATAGTGTTTGGTTGCAATTCTTTCCATTTCTTTTAGAGTTTAAGAAATCTTTTGTTTCGCCTTAAAAATCCCGTTCTCAAACATTTGTTAAACACTACATAAATAATAGTTGCAGGTAATGAATGTGGTATAGAACATCCACTCTGAAAAGGAAAAGCCAATAACTATAATTAAATCTAAGTATAACGTTATAGAAGTGTAGTTCTTTTATATGGTATCATAAACCTATGAAAAAGACAAACAATAAACATACTAAGCAGCAGAAACACACACACACGCAGATGTCATACAAATCAGGTCAGCCAAATCTGCAAAGATGGCATCAATGTGTGTTTTAGCAGGTCGATCAAGGTCATCTAAACGCCCATGCATCAGTCCACCCACACACCCACCACTGCAACCTCACTTTCCCTCCTGTGTGACATGACATTTCTGTCTCACCTCTGCCTCTTTACCTGTGATTCCTTTTTGATGGCTTTTTTTTCCCAAAGCTCTCCATAGTTGCCTTTGTTCCTGCTATAAATGAGGGGCATAATTATACCGTAGGAAAGCTCCCAGTTGGCTCAAAAACTGCAATTAGATTCCTTTTGTGGTGTCTAATCTGACAGTTATGCACTGTGCAGTCATTTCAAGGAACTAATACTGGCTATGTGTTGAGTTCTCTACCCTGTGGTAGACTTTCTGCTCTGTGGCCTTTGATCAGCATGATACAAGTATAAAACACCAGGTTTGCAGGAAGCTAGACAAAAAAGAACAAACTGTGTCATTTAGTCAGTTAAAACAAAACTAACGTCTGAATAATCAGCAACAGCCAAATTGTCTTGCTTTTTTGTTAAGTAATAAACATTTGTGTCACCTCATTGTACACAGTGGAGAAAAAAATCAGGTTTTGATTAAACACTACATTATTTTACTTAAACTGTTGTAATTACTGGTCGTTGTGTTTGTGGAGACAGCTATTTTGTGGGGATAGGGAATTTATTTAATGCTAACCCATTGGTTAATGGTTATGTTGCTGCATGCTGCATAAAAAACAACTCAGTTCTCCCCCCAAAAAAGAGCTTTTCAAACTCCTAATGAAAACACACTATATAGTAACTGTTTGTCCTGTACACTCACCATTTCTGAGTATTAATTTATTTATATCACTGTAATTTAGGAACAGACAAAAATAACTATGTTTGAAAAAGATTGTATTTGTTATTTAGAAAATACACTGGCCTACTTGTGAACAACTAGGTCCATATACTTCGGCATCTGGCCCAAAACTGCAAGGCTGGATAGCTCCAATATTGCTCGCTGTTTTTTTTTGCACTGGATAATGTTAGGTTAGCGGTGTGGGGGGTCGCAAGCTAGTAGAAGAGCATGTAGTACTATCAGCAACGGGAAGGAGATGTCACCCGCCCACCAACAGTCCCGCCCAGAACCCGAAGACAAATTGCCTTACATCTGTTGTGAGACAACAGAGATACTGTATAAAGTAACTGCAAAGGTGAACTTATGACTGAGACTGACATACAATAAATCATAGGAAGATCAGTGGTTCATCTGAACCACTGCCGCTCTGCAGAATTTATGTCCTAAAACTGATTTTTTTTTTTTTGCTAAGAACAGCATAATTATAGAACACTTGGAACACTTTTGCAATAAATTATTAGATGATCGGTGGACTCCGTGCATGTGTGCAATGCGTGTCCTATTGACATCCCTGTTGCTCAGAGCCTGGTTTCTTTGAAGTTTAAGGCATGTTTTCTTCCAAACTAACTTCTGTTGAAAATTTTCTGACTTTACATAATGCAAAGGTTTATGTTTTGGTTGTGTGATGAGATCAGAGTGTATATTCAGAGACTTTAACACTGATTGCAACAGAAGATCATTCTCCCTGCAGCACTATAGTCCAACTCACTCTATTATGACCTCCTGGCTTTGTCTTTATCGACAAAGGGAGATTATAGCAACAAACAATTTTCCCTTCAGGACTTTGTAAAGTCTTTCTTTAATTTGAATTTATACAAACCTTAAGATCTCCGCCTTCTCAGTGCAGTTTGGATGCACTGCCAGGTTTATTGCCTCAGTCATAAATATTGTGAGGCTTGTTTTTTACAAACTTTAAAATAAGGCAAACTTTAAAAAAAAACATTTTTTTTCTTTCATATTCTTTTGGTTTTGGTTTCTTTACCCCTCTACTAAGGTGGTCCCCTGCTTCATTTAATAATTACCAAGTTATTTCTTGAAACTAAGTTGCTGTTCATCTCATACCATTTTGCTAGAGCACACGAATACTTCTGGAGTAAAATAAATAGAAGTAGGTGACGCATTTAAAGAGTTAGTAACTACTTCTGATTTGTGTTTATCTATTAAGAGAGTAACACTTTGGGCTAAATGTACTTGATTAGGCCATTAAATAATGTGTACAAACAAGACATCACTCGTATATGGCTTCCAATAGGTAGGCTGCAAGTTTGAACTCTGGAAATGGCTAATCGTCAGTCATTTTAAGCTTTTATTGTAATTTGTGTAAGGGATAATGTCAGACAAAGTGTGCATTATCAGAAGTGCTACAACCATTGAAGCCTGAACCATCAACATGAAGTACACACTTCCAAAGCCATTAACCGCTCATTCGCGGTCACTAACTAAATAAAGAAATCAGATTTTAGTACTTTATTCTTGTTATCTTTTTGGTTTAGATAGCTGTTTTCCACAACAATTGGACTATTTGTTCGTGGTGTGGCGTGTGATAATCTCCCCTTATTACACGGCTGAGCTGGCACTGACTTCGACTGCAGTGGCAAAGGAAAGTGATATATATGCTGATCGTCATTGCTGATGCTAACCCTAAATAAAGCATGGGTTTAGAGAAAATTCACCTCTTACTGCTTGTTTTTGGCCAGAGAATGAAGAAAAGTAGGTTTCAAGCTAAGTATGTTGGTATAGAACATTTAGGTTTATGTGTGGTAAATCTCTTTCTAATCCACACCAAGCAGACAATCACAATAGAGTATTCACCCGGATCATGGTTTAAATATTCATACATATTCCTGTTAGCCTTCATAGAACAAGCCAGATGAAAAGTTTGTATATTTTAGACATAAGAACTCTTTCTCCAGACTATTTTTGAAGTCAGCTCACCAACATCAAATATCTGGATCCTCTCCCCAGCCATAATTTGTAGTCACTAATCTCTTTCATTAGACCAGTGGTTCCCAAACTTTTCTTTCTGCCAGAGCCCCCTTTCTGAAAAGTGGGAATATTTTCGAACCCCCACACTGACACAAACATACAAATCCTTTGTTTCTAAACTCCACTGCGCCTTATAACATGTGGTTAATGAGAAATCTTTCTCTAAACGGTAGAATTCTGTTATCTAAAGCTGAAGGAATCTCTAGATCTGTCTGTGTGTCTCTGTCTTTAGAAATGCCAAAACACATCTGTAACCTATTAAGCAAAACATTATTTGATTTTGGAGGAAAAAATATCATTACTTAAGCAAAATTTGTTTTGTGTAACACCAGAAAACATGGGGGCATGGATGTATTAACCTTTGAAACTTAAAACAACTCTTTTAAAATAAAGTGGTTAAGTATTTTGTTGAAAGAGGAAGACAATATCTGGAATGCATTTCCCAAATATTTGACAATGGGAGGCATTAAATTCTTGCTAAAAATGTATTATAAAACAGAAAATTACCTACAAAACTTTCAAACTTTTACAAAAGAAAGCCCTGCTGTCCTGGAAACTCAGCATAAACATAATTTTTCTCAACAACATTTTTGTTGGAATAACAGTAATGTACAATACAAGAATAAATCTTTTTCTAGATGGTATGATAATGATATTGTTTTAATCAGACAACGTTTCAATTCTCATGGACATCTTCTGACGTGAAGAATTTCTTTAAAATTGGTATTCATATTCCACCAGAGAATATGCAATGGTGGTAGATGTCGTTCCAACCAGTCTACTTCAGCTGTTTAAAAGTTTAGAACACAAGTCAATTAAGAACCAAAAGAAAATTATTTTTGGACAATGGATATTTGTGTTGATTCAGTTTCAATAAACAAATAAGAAATCTTTTACAGACCACAACCTTACCTGCTGGGAGGTTTGTGGGAATCAAATTTGTGGACATAAAATGAACTTATGCTTGGACTAGTAGTAATAAATACTGTCTAAATAACAAAATAAAGAGGTGCCTTCAAAATATTGCATTGTATATATCTACCAAACTTTGAGTAGGTGTTGTGGACTGGACCTGTCTTGTTCATTCTGTGGAACTCAGGAGGAAACTATTTATAATCTGTTTGTGGACTGCAGACATACAAATAAGGTTTGGATTGAAGTGGGAAACTATATTGGTATAACTAAACAAGCTGTTTACATTTTAGATAAAGACATTATTCTGGTTACCTTAATGTCAAAAGTAGACAAGACATCTTCATTACACAATTGTTTTTATTATTGTAAAATTCCATATCCATAAAGCCAAATGGTCAAACTCCAAACCTAAATTCAGCAGTTTGAGTGAAGTCAATCCAGTATTGTGTACCATTATCAAACATCACCAAAACCAAAAGCAATTCCAACTCATTTAATTTTTGAATTTAAAATTTATTAAACCCCAAATTGCTGATAATAATTCTTTTTGTCTTATGTTGTATATGTATATTTATATACTTTTGTTTATTTTCCTATTTTTCTGCAATATGTACACATTTCAATTCCCCCTGATACATTCACATTGTATTATGTTGTTTGTCAATAAAGTATGAAAAAAAAACTCCACCGCGCCCCCCTGCAATACCTCCGCGCCCCTAGGGGGCGCGCCCCCCAGTTTGGGAACCTCTGCATTAGACTCTCTGCAAAAGATGTAATCCACTTTTATGTTCCTCCTTCCACCTTTATTGTGCATCACTCTTTTCTGGATAAATATTATTCTCCATCACCATTTTCTTTTTTTTTTCTTTTAAAAAAGTCCACCATCTGATCTTCTGCATTCCTATCCTGGCCAACAAACGTACCAATATCCTCTGTTACCCCCACTCACGTCTATTAAAGTCAGCCCTAATCCCCACTCACACTTTTTAGGATGTCCTGGATCTCCTCATCCATCTCCCCTCCAAAATGTCTCCTTCTCCACTATTTCATTTCCTACCTGGGGGGCATAGCTTAAAACATTCAACATATGGGTTCATACAACTTCCAGCTGCAGACTCATGACCCTGTCTGACGCTCTCTTTACAGAACAGTTTTAGCAAACTACTCCTATAATATCTCTCCAACCCATTATAAAATAATTTAAACCTGTTTCCAATATATATCCCCTGCTTTCTTTCCAGCTGGTGAACATTCAGGATCCTAGTTTCTTCTATCAATTTTAATCTCTAGTTTTCCTGTCAGTCTCTCTACATTCAAGGCTCCCTATCCCTGATGCTACACAATCACACAGGCTCAGACACATGCGTTCAAGAGGACACTTCCAATTAAGGTACATTCACACCAGCTGCATCAATTCATCTTTACATAGATTTTTCACTGGAGCAGTTGCCTAGACACATGTAAACCCTTGTTTTACACTTCTGCAGCCAGAACTCTTGCATTCATGCATCGCTCTCAAGTTATTAAATTGATCCGCGGGCTATACGTAAAAATCAGGTGTTCATTGATCGCATGCTGAAAGTTCATACTTTTGAATATATAGTATACGCTCTTTTATGTATTTAATTTTATGCATCTTATTCTCAATTTTATGTTTTTTTATATATTATGTCTTTAATTTTGAAGTATCTTATCATGAGTTGCTTAGTGTTTCTTGTGGGGACCTTTTCTGCCAGGACTTGCCGGCATGGCCAGTGGTTGTTGATGCAGTTGTCGCCCTTGCTTGGGTGGCTGGGGTCTAATTTTGCAGCTTTACGGCTGTGAAATGGACCCCGTTGTTATCCCAGTCTGGGTGGGTGCTGTGTGATGCTCCATGGCGAGCTTTGTCTCTGGTATGAAGACATTCCCAAATGCCGTTCCTCAGAGAGCAGAGCCAAATACCTTATTTGTTTGTTTGCTTATTTATTGATTTATTCATTCATTCATTTATTCCATTCATTCATTCGGTATTCATTCATTCATTCATTCATTCATTCATTCAAACTTGCACTTAGCCAATAGTCATTGTCATGGTTCATATGTTTTAATGGAGGTAGTGGGAAGAATTGAAGGGTGGGTTGGGTTTTTCTGTAATATTGTGTGTTTTCTGTTTTTATTGATAAAGCGCTTCAAGCTGCACAAAATGCATGAGAAGCGCTATTTTATGAACAAAACTTGATTTGATTTGATTAATTTTGTTCAAGCTGTTCATTACGTAAAAACATTATTCCCACCAATAAACCTAAATCTTGGATAAAAATCTTACGAAGAGAACAAATACAATAAATAGGTTAAAAGCTGACCCATGAACATAAAAATGATAGTTATATTTGCTCTGAAGTGTCAAATGCAATTCAAGTTTAGCTTCACTTAGTGTAAATAAGAATTTTGACAAAAAAAATGCATAAGTCTCCTTTTTCTCATATTTCTAATAAGTTCTAGTTTACATCGAATTAGACACAGCATATATGTATTTTTCTTACTTACAGTACAGACCAAAGGTTTGTAGACACCTTGTCATTCAAAGAGATTTCTTCATTTTTATGACTATAAAAATTCTAGAGTCACCACGCACACACATTTTGCAAGGAAGGTGGGACCTAGGACCATCTGTCCCCTACCCCTTCCTGGTGGGGGAGTGCAGGGTCCTTTAGCGTGACTGCCGTGTCCCTGAGTGCTGGTCTCCTGGGCCACGGCGGTGCTCTCTCCTTTCCCGGGAGAGGGGAGGGTCAGGTGCACCTGAGCAGGGGTTGTCGTGTCCCTGATGGTGGGTTCTGGTCCTTGCCCCTGGGCGCTGGGCCGCCAAACTTCCAACAGTGGCGGCCTGGTCCATGTTTGCACCTTGTGGGCCCCCCCTTTTCCCCGGGGTGGGGTGGCGCCCCCTGCCTTCTCCTCCCTGGACCCACCGTGGGCGGTGGTGGCTGCCTGGGTGGTGGGTCTCCTTAGGGGTCCTGGCTGGTACCTGGGGTTGGGGCGGGGATGCCGAACTCCTGGGTGGTTGATGGGGTGCTCGTCTGGGGCTGTGGGCGTCCTTCTCCGGAGGGGCCCTGCGTTGGGCTCTCCCGTCGCGGCGGGGGGCTGCTCTCCTGGTTGGGCTGGGGCGCGCTCTCTTTCCCCTGTCTTCCCTGCTCTCTGGCTCTGGGGGCCTCGCGGCGGTCCTGCTGGTCCTGGCCTGGGTGGCGGATTTGTTAGCCCGGGGGGCGGTTGTCCCCTGCCTGCTGCCATGTGGCGTTGGGGGGTTCCGGCTGCTGCTGCGCGGCGGTCTGGGTGTGGTGGCTAGGCGCTCCTCCTTCTTTTCACGTTCCACCATCCATTTTAGAAGAACATAAACACTCATGAGCACAGGTGTTGGCTCACCTTTGCACTAATAGTTTGCATGATTGCATGAATGAAAGATTTCACACTAGTTGGTTTAAGGCATAGGTATGCATGTGTGAACACTATCTGTTTTGTGTACATGTTGACATGTGGACATTTGTTCAAGTTCAAGTTCAACCTTTATTTATATAGCACTTTTTCAGCAACATATGTCACTCAAAGTGCTGTTACATAAATACATAATAAAATTTAAAAACAAGATGACAAGACAAACCGTCGACAACCCCAAACACACACACATCAATAAATAAATAAATGAATAAATAAATAAAAAGTGATAAAATGATAGAATGTGAGAGACCTGGCTTTGTCCTGAGGTGGGAAACGATATTTTGGGGGACATGTCCTGTGACCCCAAGCAAGTTCCTGAGAGCACTACCACAGAACCCCAGATCCGATCAAAGAGTCAGACCCGGAATCCACACAGCGACCCAGCTCACTGAGAAAGGGTCAGTCACCGATGTGGAGATCCCTCGAGAGAAAAACACTGGAGTGTAATAAAATGTAAAAGGAATAAAAAATTAAAATATATATAAAACATGGACAAAACAAATAATTACATAAACCTTAATGAGCATATGAAATAGTAGGCTTGAATTAATAGAATAAATAAATAAATTTATTTACATACACATAAAACTAGTTAAAGAAAAATAAATAAATAATTAAAATATTTAAAATAATAATAATAATAATAATAAAAAAATAATGCTAATAAAAAAATTAAAAATCTAAAAATTCAACTAAGCTAAATTAAAAAGGTAGGTCTTAAGCCTTCCTTTAAAAACATGAACAGTCTCTGCAGCCCAGAGGCTCTCTGGGAGAGCTGTTCAAAGGCGAGGTGTCGTAAAAACTGAATGAGGCCTTGCGTGTGTTTTGTTCTAACTTTTGGGTAACCAAAGGCGTGTATCAGAAGGACCTCAGGGTCTCTTGAGGGCTCATACTTTAAAATCATGTCAGATAAATATGAAGGCCCGAGACCATAAAAACATTTGTAAACCAATAAAAGAACTTTAAAATCAATTCTGAATTGCACAGGGAGCCAATGCAGCGATCTTAAAATCGGTGTAATGTGTTCCCGCCCCCTGGTCCTCGTCAGAACGCGTGCTGCTGAATTTGCAGCAGTTAATTTGCTATTCTTGTTCGCAGAAGACCGAAACGGGAGCATTACAATAATCTAATCTGCTGGTAATAAAAGCATGCATTAGCACCTCTGTACGCAGCAAGAGAAAATGGGGACTCTGGATATATATCTTTTAGATGATAAAATCCTGTTTTTGTGATATTTTTAATTTGTGGGGCTAGCAGGTGTGTTGATAACATTTCAGCGTGTGTGTGGACAGGCCCCGCCCTTTTTGTACTACATTTGAACCTTACCGTAATGATAGACAACCAGTAAACCTGTCTGCTCTATGCTTCATGGTCACTTACCCCCTCTCCTGTCCTGCCCCACTCCATAACATCCCCTCTCTCTTCTTCCCTTCTTACCTTTTCCGTCCGGTCCAACACCAAAGATTTTTCAAACATGATTGAAATTAATAAAGTTTGGCCTCAATTACAAAAGGGGTTTATTCAGACACACCTTTGGTTTGTCTGAAGATTAGTAACCCCTCTTGTTAAAGTAAAATATGTCCAACACAAGAGAAGCCCTCAGCTCTCATCTGTCTGCCCAGCTGTTGTTGGACTGGACAAGTTAAAAAAAAATTGTAGAGTCATAGTGAAGGCATGAAAACTGTAAATAGACACGTGTGATTATATACAAAACAAAAAATGTGAAACAACTAAAAATGTCATATAGGTTCTTCATGGTAGCCACCTTTTGATTTGATTACTGCTTTGCACACTCTTGATATTCGCTTGATGAGCTTCAAGAGGTAAATGTTTCCTCCCACAGGTGCCCTGTCAGGTTTAGAAGTGTTAATTCTTCTGCGTTATAAATGGGTTGAAATGCTCAGTTGTGTTCTGCAGAAGTCAGGTGGGTACACAACTGACAGTACTATTGAATAGACTGTTAGAATTTGTATTTGTCACGGGTCCATCAGCTGCCTCCCTCCTCCCTACTCTGCTCATTGGAACCAGCTGCACCTCATCACCTCATCACCAGCAGACCTTCATAAGGAGATCCATCCCAGCATTCTACGCCAGTCCGTTACAATCTCTCGGTTAGCATGCACGGCACAAGCTAAGTCTCGTGTTTCCCAAAGTCAAGTCGCGCTCTTGCTGTCTTGTCCCTACGCCTTCAGTCTACTCTCCACGGGTGCCGCTGGTCCCTCCACGCCTCAGGCCGTTCAAGCCACGCAGTCCTCCTCGCTACGCTCAGGATCATCCGGCACTGCGCGTCCTCGCGCTCACAGGATTCTCGCCGCTGTACCACAGACGCTCTTCTGGAAACCCCACTGGAACTTCCTACCAGACTCTCTTGCTCTACGTTTATTCCTTGGAAGTTTAATATTAATTAAACTTACAACCAAGTCCCTGAGTCCTAGTCTCCTTCCGGGTTTCAGCAACTGGGTCTGTTTCGTCATCGCGACCATGACAGTATTATCGCAAGAAAAAAGCACTACAGAAAAACGAGTGGCCATCATTACTTTACGAAATGAAAGTCAGTCAGTCTGAAAAATTGGAAAAACTTTGAAAGTGTCCCCAAGTGCAGTCACATAAACCATCAAGCGCTACAAAAAGGCTGGCTCATAAGCGGACCGCCCCAGGAAAGGAAGACCAAGAGTCACCTCTGCTGCAGAGGATAAGTTCATCCGAGTCACCAGCCTCAGAAATGGCAGGTTAACAGCAGCTCAGATTGGAGAGCAGGTCAATGGCACACAGAGTTCTAGCAGCAGACACATCTCTACAACAACTGTTAAAAGGAGATTGTGTGAATCAGGCCATCATGGTAGAATATCTGCTAGGAAGCCACTGCTAAAGAATGGCAACAAGCAGAAGAGACTTGTTTGGGCTAAAGAACACAAGGAATGGACATTAGACCATCTGTGCTTTGGGCTGATGAGGCCAAATTTGAGATTTTTGGTTCCAACCATCGTGTCTTTGTGCCACGCAGAAAAGGTGAAGGGGTGGACTCTTCATGCCTGGTTCCCACCGTGAAGCATGGAGGAGGAGGTGTGATGGTGTGGGGGTGCTTTGCTGGTGACACTGTTGGGGATTTATTCAAAATTGAAGGCAGACTGAACCAGCATGGCTACCACAGCATCTTGCAGTGGCATGCTATTCCATCCGGGTTGCGTTTAGTCAGACCATCATTTGTTTTTCAACAAAGCAAATGGTGGTTATGTAGAAGAACCTAGAATATGACATGTATTCAATTGTTTCACACTTTTTTGTTATGTATATAATTCCACCTGTATTAATTCATAGTTTTGATGCCTTCAGTTTGAATATACAATTTTCATAGTCATTAAAATATAAAGACAACTCTTTGAATGAAAAGATGTGTCTAAACTTTTGGTCTCAGTATTGACACATTTAATTCAATGTTTTGACTGGGATAAAACATGCACATTTTAAAACTAGTGTTTACTTTACATGTCGCCATGGACAAATCTCCCCCCAGAAGGCTTATCTGCTGAACACTAAGCTAAATATAATTCCACCCGACAGACAAACTCCCAGCTGCTACCATTGAGTCACTTCTCTTATTTCCCCCCAAACTAAACTTATACACATTTGTTTAGCTGCTTGATTACATTCTGCTATGGATGGAAAATTTAAATAGATCTGTTTTTACGTTTTTTTTGCTACTTTGCATTCACACAATATTCGTTGAAGAAAATTATAGCCTATTGAGGGTTATTTTCATCCTAAAAACCTATGCTGGAATTTAAATTGAGACCAAAAGGTTCTCGCGTGTCATAACTAAATTTACATTTAACTGCTGTTTTATATAGATCAAGATATTCTGATTGCTATTTTTTTCTTAAATGTGCAACGTAATCCTGATGCCAAGGCTCACATATCTTACTCATGTGTGCACTCAAAAACATTCCTCCTCCATAAACATGGTAAACTTTTGCTCCCTTGGCTTTCAGGACATTCATGCATTGCATATGGCCTTGATATGTTTGGAGTTGTTCCAATAGGCTCCGTGCACGAAAGTAAGGAGTTCTACTTCCGCCGCCTTGAGTGTGAGGCCGACCATTTCCGGCTTGCGACTTCTATAGCAGCGACACGGCAGATTTTGATTGCGAAAGATGATATATTTCACCCGTTTTCTACAAGGTCTCCCGAAAATTGACGTGAACGATATCTACAGGATTGTCGACCAGTGCGTGGTTACATGGTCAAAATATCGTGTCGAAAATACCGAAAAGGAAATGTGTCCCGTTGTAAACAAACCTTTGCTGTCACATTTATGCAGCAGTTCGGTAATATACGAGGCGATCTTCCAAACATGCTTTTATTAATTTTATGAATATTATGAAGTGCCTGTTCGCTCATCATTTTATATTTAATCCTTGTGGTCAGTGCTTTTTTTGTGGAAGAAGAACAGAACTGAAGAACAACCCAGTGTTGGGAGAGGCTAACAACACGGGCTAACAACATCAGCCTTTATTTGTCGGGGCACAATTAGAAACACAATTCCATGTGTCGTGATTTTTTGAACAGTTTCTAAGGACTGAGCAGCATTTCTGCTCTGAAAAGCAAACACACACTGTGTGCTCTGCTCTGTTCTCGTGAGTCCGGCAGCCGCTAACCCAGAGCGGCGGCTCGGCTCGCAGTCTGAATTCTCACACATAACAAAACAACAAAACGCACACGTAACAAAGCACCCTCCCCTCAAACACATTAATAAATCCGGCTGCTCTGCTCAGAGAGGTTCACTCGGTCCACTGGCTCCGGAGCCCGAACGCAGAGCTCGGATGCCGGGTCCAGATCTCAGTGGACACGCATCCCCTCCACATCTCCCTCGTGAGGGGTGAAAGAGACGGGAGACCCAGCGGGGCGAGAGCGGAGCGGCGCTTTACGCTGGGCGTCCGCAGAGCCGCTGGTCGGTCCCATATGCGCTCCAAAGCTTTCTCTCAGCGAAACACCGTCTATGCATGACGTAAACCAGAGCAGCAGCGACACACGATCGGAATGACCGTTTACATGAACAACGATCGGTATACCCAGCTATCTCGATTGGAAATAAATTTTGATCCGAACGAGTCTGACCGGGGCAAAGTATTACGAACGGCGTGTTTACATGACGCATTTTCTTTCCGATTGCTGCAAATACGATTTTGCTTGGGGTGAAGTCCTCCCGCCGTGTTCACCATCCATTCGGCTCTCACCGACACATATACTGGAAAGCTATGAAAGCTTATATTAGTACTGTTGTACTTTGAAAAATTCGCACACGGGTACACAACAATGTTGTGATGTCTTTGTCACGCGTTGAAACAACAAACGCCTGTCTTTTACCCGAAATCCGCTCCTATTTACTCAATACTAGCAACTCAACAAAACTCCCCACAACGATAACACAACCAACAGGAAGTTGTCGGCCTCACACTCGAAACACGGAAGTTTACCGGAAGTTCTGTCGTGCACGTAGGCTATTGCGTGTTATATTGTGTGTGCGTACATGCGTGTATGTGTTCTACCCGCTGAAGCCCCAGCGTTGTTTTGACTCGCCAGTGACTATGGGTGTAACAATTCATAACATTTAACTGTATCATTTCACAATTTGTGGTTACTGATACAACTCATATTTTGAACAATCTGATTTGATCTCTTCACTGACCTAGTCAAGTTTTCCAGATTCCTTGTATTTCTTGCAAGATAATTCAGTGTAAATGAAATATGTTAACAAGAGTTAATGGAAAATCCATTCACAAACGGAACAATATTGCAACATTCCACCACACTGTATGGTCACATCTTTATTAAATTCAATGTGTTTCCACACGTTGGACTGTAATATTTGGATTGATCATTTTTTGCTGCCATCATATGTGTGTTGTCCCCTGTGATAAAATAAACCTACCGTGCCTCAATCCAAATGGTATTTTCCAATATTGATAAAATCGACATTACATTTAGAATTGCTTTATTTCATTTTTAAACTATTTTATAATGGTAAGTTGATTCTATTGACGACTTATCTAAGACACATCGGTCTTGTTGGATTGTATAAAAAGAAATCAACGAAGTTGATTAATCGTTACACCCCTACTAATGGTAAAAGTCCTGTGATGCCTTCACCATCCGGCTTAATTTTCGGACTAACCTTTGGCCCTGTGGACAGAGTATTTGTAAAACTCTGTCATGGATATACTTTAGATTCATCTACAACACGGTTTTGTTAGAACACTTTAAAAGTCCCGCTCCGATCATCTTTTGATATACTGTCAAAGCGTTCCCTGTGGTCTTTCAATTATGATTATGCCATATGCCAAAACATGTGTAGGGGTAGAAATTCTCTTCAAATCTCGGAGTTGTGGGCGGGAGCAACCATGCCACCTCTTCCCGTCATTCATAACTGAGGGCTTTCTTTTTACATGCTCTCCCACTAGTTTACTAGTTTATGTACATGGATTTATTTGTCTGCAAGTAGATGCCTCGGAATGGAGCAGAGCAGGGAGCTTGTGCCCCGCCCTACATATTTTCTACATAAGTCTTTTTCAAATTGCATTTTTTTTGTCTGCTCCTAAATCACAGCGATTTATATAAAAAATAGTCAGAAATGCAATATTAGGCTTATTTTTCTTTAAATTGTCCTCCATCTTCATAAATATGTCACAAGAAGATGTTGAAAACACCAAAAACACCATTTTCATTGGAGTAAATCTGAGTTTCTGGTCTTCTGCAGCCGCTGCATTGTTTTCAGTGCAGGCTTATTTGTAGTTTGCAAACTTGTGTTGTGCTTATGCAAAGTTTTTTGATTGATTTATTTTTGTTCATCCTATATAATATTTCGAACACACCTTTTACGAGAGGCAGAGTTAGCTTTGTTTGTCATTTTTAGTATCATTCACAGTTTCTTTGTTCTTTACTGTTCATAAAACCCCTAAGCTGCATTGTAATTCCCACTGGGTTCACTTTTTTATTTGTGTTTCCAATTCCACCTGGTGCCTGTGAATTGGGAGGGCATAACATTTTTCTTTTAATGAAATAAAGAAGTTTAACCAAAAAAAAAAAACAATTTTTGACTAAACTGTACATAAAGTAAAAGTGAATTTAGTCCATCTGTTGCTTTAAACATCTGTGCTGTGATTATATTTATTTAGAGGGCATTTTTTCTCAGTAGAACAACAACAGAGAAGGGAGAAAACAATGTTCTTCACCCTGGTCTATGCCTCCTTTTCAGTCCAAATAATAAGCAGAGAATTTCCTATCCTTCTCCTTTTTTTCATCTAAAATTTGTGAACATATTTGTCATATCGGAATATTTTGCTTTGGATTTTAGGAGTTGAACCTCTCTGTTTTTTGTTTTATTCAGATACGCGTATCCTTTTTCATTCTGTTTTTCATTTCTACTGCATGAAACAAAAGTACTTTGCTGCAGGGGGTAATGTTATGCTGCTTTTTTGCTGTTGTTGTTTTTACTGAGTATTTAATGGAGGTGCAAACATAATTTTTGCAGAATAGGTCCAAACAGACGCATGTCATGCTAAGCTGAAAGAGCTCTTTATCACAGTTGGACTTTTGCTGCTTCCTTTAGTGGACAGAACCTAATTTCAGGAACGGTTCTAACTACCTTTAAACACACTGTTTTCATTGAAAAATAATCATCTTGATTCATTAGTTTCATTCAAAATGAGGCCTGATTTCTATTTTATCATGTTTGTCTCCAGTTTGGGAGAAGGGCATTTTCTCGCTTATATATATATATATTTTTTTTAATAAAGTAGTTTCATTCAAGTCACTTTTGTCTTAGATCAAGAAACAGAGCACACATAGCTCATAGAGCGGGAAGGCTTTTTTTAAACAGTGGACTCACAAAAACCAGTAATAGTGGATTTAACTCTTTGGACCTTCCTGTCTTCGTAATGCATTTGCCTCCATTTATCAACTGTCAGCTTTTTGTAAATAAGTAACAGTTTTTTTTTACATCTATAGGTAGATTTTTACAGCTATAGATAGATGTTTTTTTTTTTAAATCTCATTGATTGAGTTTGAAATTAGGCTGAAACAGCAGTGTGGCATTTTTGACATGCAATCATCATAGTCCTGAAAAAAAAAATATTTAGAACTTGTCTCAAAATATTACTAATTGGGGACAGGACATCTGTTTGCAGCCTTTCTTTCAATAGAACTATGATGACTACATTGCCTTTGGATCTGTGTTACGGTTTCTGTTTCTTTGCCCTTGTGGTTTGTTTCCTTTTTGTTCTGTGATGTTTTATGTTCACTTCTTGTTTTATTTTGTAGGGTTTCCTGTTTCCTTTTTGTTGTGAGTTTTACTCTGGTTCCCCACGCTTCCTGATTGTGTTCACCTGTGCCTCATTTGTCTGTATGTATTTAAGTCTTGTCATTCCCTTCCTCCTGGGCTGGTCCATAGTTTGTAATTGTGCTGTTCCCCGGTTTGAGCGTTCTGTCTTTCGAGTATTCTAGCCTGCTTAAGCAGTGGTTTTGGTTTTGTAGTTTTTGTTATTAAACCCCCCCATTACTTGCATCCTTCTGCCTCCTCTCCTCTCTGCGCCTGGGTACTTCCCTTCTCCCCCGTCACATTATGGACCAGCCCGACATGTACCCAGCAGAGAGTGACGTTGGGTGTTTTGGAGCAATCTGCCAGGAGGCGGATGGACACCAGCCGGATGACTTCCTTTTTCCAGGGGTGCATGACATGCTGCTCCTGGAGGCATATTGCCAGGAAGCAGAGAGGACCAGATGCTCCTGGTCCCAGGGTCCCCGGCTCCATTTTCAAGGGGAGTCGCCTAGCCTCAAGAGGAGGTCGTCGTCGTCACCGCCGCTCTCACCGTAAGCCCTCCCCTGACTCCTGGATGGAGCTGGACATTCTCCAGCCACGGGCCTTTCTGGACCCTCTGGACCAGGACCTTTGGCTGTGGGAGGACCCTTACCTGGAGGAGGAGGGGGTCGAGACCCAGTAGACTTTGGAGGGTTTTCAGCTCCCCGCCCCTTTCTTCAATGGGAGTCGACTGGCTGTAAGAGGGGACCCTGAGCCCGAGCCGCCAACCGGGGACCCTGAGCCCGAGCCGCCTGCCGCGGACCCTGAGCCCAAGCCACCAGCTCGACTCTGAGCCCGAGCCGCCAGCCGTTTGCTGGTCAGACTGTCAATGCCGGACGGCGCTGCCTCCCGGCCGCCCTTCGGACCCGCCTCGCCGGACAGAGCGGCCTGCCGGCCGTCCTACGGAGCCGTCTCACCGGACTGCTGTTGGCCCTTGGATTGGCCTTTCGGTATGTTTAGGACCAGTGGTGTAGGACCCAAAATGGTGAATCATATCCGGTCTTTTGGAACCGACATACCCAGAGTACACAAGTTCAGTCGGACTTCAGCCAGAGTTCAGGGTTAAAGTTAGGGTAGTTATAACGTGCCTTCTGGAATACCCCCCAGATGCATACTGTGTCAGAGTTAAGTTTATTGATGAATTCTAATACCTCCTTTATCAAATTTCAGACTCAACACAATGCTGTTCGAAATGTACCATTCTTCTAGCAACCTCCCAACCCAGACTCATCCATCAGATTGCCAGATGGAAAAGTGTGATTCATCAGTCCAGAGAAGGTGACCTCTTTGCACTATGCGCTTCAGCATCCGCTGACCCCTCTCCGTCAGTTTATGTGGTCCACCACTTTGTGGCTGAGCTGCTGTTGTTCCCAGACTCCTCCATTTTGTCGTGATATAGCTGACAGTAGACTGTGGAAAATTTTGAGCAAGGAAATTTCAATACTGGATTAGTTGCACAGGTGGCATCCTATGACAGTTTCATGCTGGAATTCACCAAACTCCTGAGAGAGGCCCATTCTTTGACACATTTTTGTGAAAACAGTCTGCATGCCTGAGTGCTTGAATTTATACACCTGTGGCCAGACCAAGTGATTAGGATATCTGATTCTGATCATTTGGATTACAAAGTGTATTATTCCCTGCAGCAGCAATTATACTTCCTGTTGGGATTTACAGAGATTTTTCATAACTTTTTTTTCATAGTTGACAATTTCTCATTTTCTTGGGTTTAAATCTGCATCCCCATTTAGATGCAAAAAAGGTAAAATGGTACGTCCCTGATCCAATCCTGCACTGTTTAGTCCAAATTACTCTGATGTTTTCTTTCTGAGCATTACATTGTGAGAACTAAGTGTTTTACTTTCTTTTTTTGTTTGCATGAACCCCTTTTTTCCCAAATGTTTCCTTGAATTGGAGGCTTTCGTCCAATCGTCCAATAATAGGGAAATGATTACCAAAAAAGGCAATTGCTGTGAAGTAAGACGAGAGAATAAAATGTGGACCACAGGTGTTCACATTATGACCATCTTCAGTATAGTATTCATGCTTGAACGTCACTGCTGTGGCTTACTCATCCATTTTCTCTACTCTCTTCATGCTTGACAGCCGAACAGGGACGGCCAGAGCCCCTCCCAGCCAGGTCACCAGCACAGCTCAAACAAGTGATGTCAGCATCCATACGAGAACTAGACCTTCACACTAAAATTAACCCCTGTTTGGGCTGTGAAAGGGAACGTTACAGAATTTCAATTTGTCTCTTTCCCAAACAGCAACTGTGTAATCACTAACCTCTGTTACAGGGAGATCAAAACATCTCTGTGATTGTCACAGATACTGACAAACTGCCCGTGACAAACAAACACATGGTGTATTACAATATGTCCTGATGTCTCATCACGCTCATGCCCACCAGCAGTAATCTTAAAGTGAAACTCAAACAGAATGATGTTCAGCTTCAAGAGAAAATGATGCAGCTCTGCACGTTTTTTTAAATAGGTTCCAACGTCTGTTTTTGAAGTATTTCCCCAAATGTTTTCAGGTTTTGTCACTATTCTTTTTCTGTATTCTTTCTTTTTTTTGACAGTATAAGCTTATAGTGACTAATAAAACTGAAGAAACGTGGAAATATTGAAAGGTTGAAAAATATAAATTTTAAACTTGATAAAAATACTGAAAATTTGAAGAACAAATTGTAAATCTAAAACTTGAATAAAAAATGCAGCTATAAACATAAAACTGTTACCACATAAAAAATAATGTTTTTTTAACAGTTGCTGTTTTGTATTTTACTTTGTTTCTCTCCCTTATTCAGTTCTGTCCTTAAATTACAGTTCTATTTAGAATTTTGTTTTCGCTGTTGAGCCTAATTTTACGTGGGGGTGGGGCTTTGACCCCAATGGCAACTATTGACATCGGGTGACAGAGGTTACGATGTAATTTTTGCTCCAAAACAGAGTCTATTGTCAGTTCTACCTGTCAACTGGAAACACGTAAATGCAGGGAACCAGTTGTCATCTTTTGCTGCATTGCCTTCATATTTGCCCTCATAAAAGCTTTTACAATCCCTGAAGGGGGCAAACCCCAAGGCCACCTCTGAGGAGGATCATTAAAACTGATCACTGTTCAGGCAGACCAAAAACGGCAAACTCACCAGTGATATTTTATAATCCATTATTTCAACACATCGGGTCATTGGTTTTTGGAAAAGTGTATTATTTATATTTTTGGTTCCTATTAGTAACATTCAGATTAGATTCAGCTGCAATGACAGTTAAAGCCCACAAGCTTGATCTGTATGTTTGTGACAGATGGCTGTCAAAGATAATTCCTCACATGAAGTGACTCACTCCATCAGATCACCTAAAGCGACTCACATCACAGCATCATTAACACGTCTAGAGTATCACAACATGCCTTCATTTTTGCATACAAATGACAACTCCAAATAAGTGCTTCACTGTTATTTATTTTTTAAGAACTATAGATGATTGTTTTGTTTTGATCTAAAGTTAAATACAATAAAGGTTTGTAGTGCTGTCATGCACTTTTTTGTGCGATTAGAATTTCTACTTTTAATCTAACCTAATAATTACTGTGAATAGATTCATTATGAGGTATTTTAATTTTCATTTGTGACATTGGGGTGTATTAAAAGATCAAAAAACAAGTTAAAAATGAAATGTGGCTTTTCGAAGTTATTGTATTGTAATAGACTTGCAATCTTTATTTTTACACTATCAAAGTGGATTGTGCTCCATTTCAACACATCAAAAACCAAATACAGAAAAATATTAATAGAAAATAAATGTGTTATCCTATGGACGTCTGGATGTAGAATCATATTCAAAATCAAAGTGGAAAAACACACTACAGGCTAATCCATCTTCCATGTAATGTCTTTGAAACAAGTCAAAAGAAGGCTCAGTCGTGTGTGTGGCCTCCACGTGCAGGACTTCCCTGCTGCACCTGGGTATGCCTCTGATGAGGCAGCGGATGGTCTCCTCCTCCTCTTGAACCAAAGCATCTGCCAACTACTGGTCAGTCTTTGATGCAACCTGGCATTGGTGGATGGACCCAGAAATAATATCCCTGATGTGCCCAATTGAATCAGAATCAGAATCGTTTATTGTCATTGTACATGGGGATACAATGAAATTGCAGCAGCCTTGGAGTGAAGAAGTTAAATAAAATAAAAATAAAATAGAAATAGAAACACTGTATTTACAAGTCTTAACAAAAAATGAACAATATGTACAGAAACTGTTAAATATTAAATATTTGTGGGTAAAATAGAATGGAATGAGGTAAGTTGCTGTGAGCACAGCATAATAAATATCGAGTTATTGCACAGTGACCCGGTTATTGCACAGGATATTGCACGCATTGTGGTAAAAAGTCAGTGAGGTGTGGTTGGTGGAGGTATGTGTATTCCGTATGGTAATTGCCTGTGGAAAGAAGCTGTTCCTTAGTATGTTTGTCCTGGTTCTGATTGACCTGTACCTCCTTCCAGAGGGCAGCAGTTCAAACAGAGGGAAAGCAGGATGGGTGGAGTCATTGATGATGCTAGCCACTCTGCTGAGGCAGCGTGACTGGTATATGTCCTTCAGAGAGGGGAGGGGGCAGCCGATGATCCTCTGTGCTGTCTTGAACACTCTGCCGTTCTGCTTCAGTGCAGTGGGAAAACCACACTGTGATGCCACAGGACAGGATGCTCTCAATGGTTGAGCAGTAGAAGGTTACCAGCAGCTCCTGGCTGACGTCGTTCCTCCTAAGTTTTCTCAGGAAGTGCAGGCGCTGCTGGGCCTTCCTCATGACAGTCATGGTGTTGTTAGACCATGTGAGGTCAGCCGAGATGGTGGTACCCAGGTGGGTGAAGCTGTGGACCCTCTCCACACAGTTTCCGTCGATGTAGAGTGGGGGTGGATCTGTTCTGTTCTTTCTGAAGTCCAGGATGATCTCTTTGGTCTTGGTGGTGTTCAGGATGAGGTTGTTAGCCTGACACCACCTTGACAGTTTCAGGACTTCATCTCTGTAGGCCGTCTCATCACCCCCAGAGATCAGCCCCACCACAGTAGTGTCGTCTGCAAACTTCACTATGGTGTTGCTGGTGTGGGCTGGTCTGCAGTCTGCTGTGTACAGTGTGTACAGCAGAGGACTCAGCACACATTCCTGTGGGGAGCCTGTGCTCAGCATCCAGGTGGAGTCTGTTTGTGAGGAGGTCCTTGATCCAGGAGCAGGTGAGTGGGTGGAGTCCTAGTTCAGACAGTTTGCTGACCAGAATGTCAGGAATGATCGTATTGAAGGCTGAGCTTTAGTCCACAAAGAGCACCCTGGTGTAGGTGTCTCTGTGTTCCAGGTGGCTCAGCGCAGTGTAGAGGGTGATGGATATGGCATCATCCATTGATCTGTTTGCTTTGTAGGCAAACTGGTGGGGTCAAAGGTTGGAGGGAGGGAGTCTTTGATGTGTCCCAGGAGCAGCCGCTCCAGACACTTGGTGATGACAGGGGTGAGTGCAACTGGACGGTAGTCCGTGAGGCAGGCTGTGGATGAGGACTTTTAGGGTATCGGAATGATAGTGGATGAATTCAAGCAAGCAGGGATGAAAGGCTGTGCTAGCGACAGGTTGAAGATTTTTGTGAAGACCTGGGAGAGCTGATCGCGCCTTCCTGCAGAACCTTCCCGGGAACTCCATCAGGTCCAGCCGCTTTCTTGGTGTTGTCAGGTTGGGAGGGCTAGGGAGCATGAAGGACCCAAAATGCAGAGACGGGAGGCACACGGTTCCAGGGCAAGGGGTTTAATTTTAACAAAAGGCGCTGCAGAGCAGGGTAACAAAACAAAACTTATGTCATGGCGCGTCTCAGACGTGAAAGACCCAGATGCTGAAACCCGGAAGTACTCAGAGCCACTAGTTCTTGGAAAAGGTTTTTTTTTTTTACCCAGGGGGGTACAGAGTAATGTGGAGAGCTTGGAAGAAGATCCTCTGTAGAGTGTCGCTATTGTCTTGGAGGTTGAAGAAGATGAGTTCTGCGTGGGACGCTGAGGACAGCGGAGCTTGAGGGGAGAGACGCGAGGACACGTCGAGGCGTAGAACCAGAGGAGACGAGGCGTGGGCGCTGAGGACAGCGGAACCAGCTTGGGAGGAGATGTGGAGCTCAGGATGAGGAGGAACCAGCTTAACCCGTGGAGATAAACCTGAAGGTAAGTACAAGGCGTGGTGAGTAGGATGCAAACAGGAATCATAAACTTCACTAAAAGGCCAGACAAACCGGAGTGAGTTTAACAAACTGGCGTTGAATACTGGTGAGCCGCTCCCTTATGAAGGCCTGGCAGATGATGAGGTGATGAAGGGCAGCTGGTTCCAATCAACAGAGCAGGAGCTGTGAGGGGGGAGGTGGGCTGACAGAGGCCCTGTGACAACTTACTGTGAGCAAAAATGAACATGGCAGAAGGGAGTCAGGGAAAAGACGTTACAGACATTACATGAGAGACGTTAATGGACCAGCACAAGAGGAAGGCAGAGACAAGACTTAAATACAAACAGGAATGACAAGACACAGGTGAACATGATCAGGGCAGATTTGGACAGAGAAAGTAAAAATCAAGAACATCACAAGACAGGAAACCTTTCAAAATAAAACAGGAAACAGAACTCAAACATGACCAATAAAAAACCAATACAAAAGAAACTCAAACCATGACAGGGGTTTACCCTGCTTAACATCCGTGCCACGTCCTGTGTCTGCACAGTCAGGGGTTCAGAGCTAGAGGCAGAGTGAGGATGAGGTGATGGGACTTCAGACTGCAGTAATGTGGTCTTGAAGCGTGAGAAGAACGCGCTCAGCTCTTCTGCTAGTGCAGTGTGCCACGGTGTTGGTCTGTCCCCTGAAGTTGGTCAGGTGCTGTAGTCCCTGGCACACCTACCGAGGGTTGTTGTTGGTGAGATGGTCCTCAATTTTCCTTTTGTATTCCAGCTTGGCCTTCCTGATCCCTCTCCTCAGGTCGGCTAATAATGTCCCTGATGTGCCCAATTGGATTCAGGTCTGGGGAACAGGCGGTCCAGTCTATTGCATCAATACTTTTGTGAAGCAAAAAACGGCTGACACACTCCAGGTACATGAGGTCTAGCATTGTCTTACATTAGGAGGAACCCAGGGTCAGTCTCACAACCATATTGTCTCCCACCCTCATGGAGTCTGTTTCTAACTATTTGAGCAGACGTGCACATTTGTGGTCAACTGGAGGTCAATTTGAAGCGCTCTGGCAGTGATCTTCATGTTTCTTCTTGCACAAAGAGGGGGCAGTGGTCCTGATGCAGGGTCATTGCCTTCCTACCGTCTCCTGTACACATCCTGGTGTACTGGCCTGTCTCCTGGTAGCTCTGGACACGTCGCTGAAAGACATAGCAAACATTGCCACAGTTCGCATTGATATGCTAACCTGGATGAGTTACAATCCCTGGGCTACTTGTATATGTTGCAGACCTCATCTCATAGTATTGCTGGAGTGGCAACACTGTTAACTTTTTAAAAGTCACCAAAACAGCCAGAAAACATAAAGACTGAGACGTTATCTGTAGTCACCACTTGCAGAATCACTGTTTTATTGGAGGTGTTTTTATTGGAGGTGTCAGATTAGCCCAAGTACAGTATGCAGTGACCTTCATGGAATGGATTTCAATGGCCGAGCGGCTGCATCCAAGCCACACATCACCAAGTGCAATGCAAAGCGTCGGATGCAGTGGTGTAATCTATGCCGCCACTGGACTCTAAAGCAGTGGAGACACGTTTTCTGGAGTGATGAATTACACTTTTTTAACTGGGAATCTGACGGACAAGTCTGAGTTTGGAGGTTGCCAGGAGTACGGTACATTTCAGACTGCATTGTGCCGAGTGTGAAATTTGGTGGCAGAGGAACTATGTTGTAGGCTTGTTTTTCAGGACTTGGGCTCGGCCCCTTAGCTCAAGTGAAAGGAACTCTGAATGCTTCAGGATACCAACTGTTTGGGACAATTCCATGTTCCTGACCTTGTGGGAAGAGTTTGGAGCGGGGCCTCTTCCTCTTCCAACATGACTGTGCACCAGTGCTCAAAACAAGTCCCATAAAGACATGGATAACAGTCTGGTGTGGATGAACTTGACTGGCCTTTGGAAAGAATTAGAGCATAGAGTAGGAGCAAGGCCTTCTCGACCAACCTGTGACCTCACCAATGCGCTTTTGGAAGAATGTCACAAATTCCTATAAACACACTCCTTAACCTTGTGGACAGCCTTTTGCTGAAGAGTTGAAGTTGTAATAGCTGCAAAAGGTGGACCGACATTATATTGAACTCTATGGGTTAGGAATGGAATGGCACTTCAGTTCATACGTGAGTCAAGGCAGTTGAATGAACACTTTTGGTAATTTAGTGTATGTTTAGAACACAGGGACATAAAGAGTGATGTAAGACACGTTTTCAGCCGAGTTAAAATAAAACGCTCATGCAAATAAACAGTTGGACCCTTGTTTACATTTGAGAACACGGCAACAGTTATAGATTAAACATTAGATTTAACATAGTTTTTTTTTTAAACGCTCAATTCGTCTATAATTATTTGGTCATGATTAATGTGATTATTTGCTACCCTTAGTTTGTACTTGTTTTTGTGCAAACTGAAACCTCATTGTTTTGTAGCCACAAAAAATCCATGGGCATCCTTTTTCTTCATTCTGTATTAACGCTGGGCTTGGACTTTACTGATATGCTCTTGTCAGCCTACCTAATTTTCTTCATCTATTGTTTTTGGAGGTTCTGCCTGTTCTGCCTCTTTGCTCACTCATAGAGTCTTTCTTCAAGGGTCAGGTCATGTGCTTCTGACGAGTCTTTTTAATTCCAACTTTTGTCCCTGTGCAGATGAAAATTAACATAAAATAAGACGGCTTAATTATGTGGGGACTGATTACATTATAGTTTTTTTTTTAATTCTGTCTACAATGTATTCCTTCTATAATTTTCTTTTGCCTGCATCCCTTTTTTATAATCATCCAGTTCTTCAATTCTATCTTTTCCTTTTCTCTTTACATTATTAAATTCACACAGTGTTTCATATCATTTTCATTAAATAAAGACTTTGAAACCTCAATTTTTAATTACTAACCCAGCTTACAAATAAAACCCAGAGAATCGCAACCAACCATAACGCTTTTGGAGCCCTTCTTCCTTTAGTGTGAGTGTTTGCAAATACACCAAGCCTCGATAATTGGTTAACAGGACAAGAGCCTCTTTATTCTTCTTAATGACAAGGAAATAAACTTCCTGTATAATTTGAATTTGCATGAAGTACTGGAAGTCAGAGTTTTTGGGAAAAGATTACTGTTACTGCGATGGCTCACCCAGATCCACATAATCTATCGCTGCTCCTCCAGGACCCACTTTTCACCAAGTGCCTGAATGCGTGGATGGACAGAGTTTTCTTCCATTTATCTTTTACCTATAGACTAGTTGCTGGTTTTTGTTATTCAACCTTTTGCTGCCTTTGCCTCAGGCATTCCAGGCATTGTTGACCTGCTCCCCTTTTATTGCTCCATTCTGCAGCACTGTAACCTCCAGCTGTGAATAGAAGTCAGAGAATTTTATAAGGAAAGTCTGGCTAATGAGCCAGAAAAATGTGATGATTAAAATTCAGTGCTCGGATTTGGTTCATGAAGGTTTATCATGGTGATACGCCATTATTATGTCAAACCATTAATTATTAACCAATTATCATTTAAATAATAAGTGTTTTATTGACTTAATAATTAATTATTTAAATAAGATATTTATTCAATAACATCGAATGACATTTGCATAAAATGTGATAGAATGGATGAAAAGTATTTTGTAATTTGTTGTTAGTTTTTCTCTTTTGTAGCTGACGTTAATATGAGTGAAGCTTAATGATTAAATAATGAAAAAGAGATGAAAAGAGTGTTAAGATCAAAAGACAGAGCAGCAAGCAGAGAAAATTCTGAAGCATCTGCATTGTGAACACCAGAGTGGGAGAGAATGATCGAGTAGTGAGATGT